>OY735207.1:9133042-9290542 GCA_963457665.1 Thysanoteuthis rhombus
AGTGGAGAGAGGAGTATCTCCAAGATGAAACATCTAAAGAGATATACACAGATCAACAATGACAAGAAAACAGCAAACAGAATCGCTCTAATAGCAATTGAAAACGATGTTTTGTAAAGATGTACACATATCGACTAGTGCACAAGAACAAACAGAATTGCTCTCATGAAAATTGAAAACGATTTTCCCGAGATCTTACAATCTCCTATACTGATATTTTTGAGAAATCTTTTCCGATAAATCATTAAGCAATGCAAATGTTTAAAATTGAATTGTTGTTTGCGTTGTGAAAATGAATTCAATTTTTCTTTGGAAACTGTTTGTCGGGACCTCACATCACCAGTAGCCTGGTGGCCCACAAAAACCTGCACTGTTTACAAGACACGTGAGTTGGCTTTCGTTGGTCGTGATTATTACATAATTCCAGTGTTTTTACAAACCTCACTTACTCTCTTAATTTCCCTTGCAAACCCCTAGTGGTACGTGTACCCGGTTCAAGTACCCTTGTTCTATGTATGAAATGCCTTTTAAATATCCCATTTGTGCTAAATATAGAATCAACTGGCTGTTATTCGTGCACAATGAAACTATAGACATTTACGAATAGCCTAATGATAAAAAACTATTCTATACAACAAATATTGATTTCCCAACATAATCTCCTTCCTTGTCAATGCACTAAATTCAGAGATGAATATCAATCATTCAGTGAGGATTTCAGATCGAAATTCAAGTAATAACCATTTGTCAGGAAGCGGACTTATTGATCCACCCTCGTATTTCTCGACGTATTTTTCTGGCTTTCCAGGACCTTACGCAAACTTTCCGTCGAATCGTATACACCTTCATAAAAGAACGACTTCAATTTTGATTTGATTAATTCTTCAAGGAATTTCCCGATACCTCCAAACTGTTGGAACCGCTGACCAAACCAAGAGCATGGAGCAAAACAAATGATAGCCTAAAGGTGGTAGGTCTAGAGAATATGCTGCATGTGTAAGAACTTCCTAACCCTGCTTCATGAGCATTTAATGTGCCGTATTTACAAAAAGACGATAAGTCTCAACAGGTGACAAAATCACCAGTTGACTTCCTTGCACATAGAAGATCTTTCTTCTTCCAAAGCATCATTCAAGCAAGAAAATTACTCACCAGAGCATTGTACCGTAATAGTTTATCAAAGTCCTGGAAACTCCTTTAAAAAAAAAAAAAGAACCCTTGTTAAATCATTACAAACAGAGAAAACCCCTTTCCCCTATCAGGTTCCGTTTAGGTTGAGATGAAGGCTTACCGGATCTGGCAACGTTTTTCTTCGTTTCAGGTACTTGTATTGAGTCCATTTTACATAGTGTCTATCTTGTGCAAAAATGACTTTTTATACCGAGCAAGAAGAGAATGGTTAGTGTTTAAACGATATTAGCAACAGCAATTAGTTGGGTGCTGATAGTGTGGTAAAGGTAGGCAACCTTGTATGCTCGTTACGGACAGTTGCTATAAGCATGTTGAGGAAATATCCTATGTGCTCGTAACAGAACAGATCTTAATAAATCAAGTCGTGGTGACACAAAACTCAAAACGACTGAATTACGTATCAACTAATTTTTATTGCAGACCCAAAGGAAATATTTCATTAAAATGAGTGACACAGTTTTGGGTGTGAATCGTTTAGTATTAAGGAGAAACGTAGTCATGAAATCAACAGGTTGTCGCCGTTTTTAAAAATAGAAAAGACATGTGGATGTAATCTCTTTCAAACAGATAAGATGTGTCATGCGCAGTTGTAATCCCACGCACACACTCATGTTATACGAGATCTGTCCGGTAAATATCCAGCCACTAGATATTACCGAATGAAAATAGCCTACCTAGGGCAATGGCGTTTTAGTCCCTCCAGAGTACTCCACTTGGGACCTAACACACTTATCTAAGCGTCCTTTCTAGTTTTTAAAACATTCTGCATTGTCCTCTTTCGGGGTCGTCATCACTTATCTCGTTGTGTTTTCTTTAATCTCGCCCATGGTCTGAAAGGGACCTAATCCGGACTGTAGGGAGACCGGATGAAGCAATATCTTATCAAAACCCTTTCACAAAACATGACAAATTCGTCATTCTTTAAAGCTCACTCAATGGCGCCTCACTGCCGACCGGGTATACCACAGCTGAATGTCTGTTCGCGCAAGCGTTGTAATTGTAATTGTATGATTGGCTGCCAAGTTACACGAAGGCCACGGAACCAGTTCTTGGGAAATTCAAAATGGCTTCATTCTTCGCGGACAGATATCGTACACAAACTCCTTAGGACGCCTATAGCAGAACATTGATAAGCAAAGTAGAGTTTCTAACCAGTAAATACGTAATATTTTTTTTATCATGAGCAAAAAGCTTAAATTAACTCATTTCTCGAGTGTTTATTTTATTCGTATTTTTTTTCCAAACATCCTGAAAATATGTAAATAAAACTGGGAGTAAGTGACAAAAAATAACGCAAAAATCATTAGCATTCACTAGTTTACATAAAGTTAGCGAATAACAGTCTTAGAATTTACAGACGAATTCTAAGAAACGACCTTTTCTTATTCTACATGTCTACCTACAGAAATTACTTTTTCAGGAATAGAAAAATATCTGGGTAAATCAATCCTTCCACCCTTTATTCACCCCTGAAGTCTCTTTCACCCCAACCCCCAAATAACTTTATCCACCCTCGGGTGAATCATTCACTAGTTTAAGAAATCCTGTTCTAGATCTTCAGTGGTACTTGTTGAGAAGAAGAGAAGAATGAATTTAGTATGGCATTCATTGCACTGATAACAATAGACTAACAAGCAAATTGTTAAATGGAGAAGTAAATATAAATAAGTTAATTGCAGATTAGTATTTCTTTAACTGATGAATGATTCACGCAAGGGTGAAAGAAATTAATTTAGGGGTGAATGAATCTTGAGGTACGAATGAAAGGAGGATAACACATGAAGGTAACTGATCTATTATTTATATTTCTCTACACATGTAAAAATGCATTGACATCAAAATGGTTAATAAGTTTTATCATTGAACCCTTTATTCAAGAGAAAAATTAATCTATTTTATTAGACGAAGTATTGTAAAACATTAATATTTCTGGCTATTTCGACCGGCACTTGCCGCTGAGTCCCAATAGTTCGGTGTTAGTACCGGCCGAGCGTTAAGCGAGTCACCCTTCGGTTTAGAGAGTCGTGATTTCGATTCTCATCGGGAACTTCTTTTTTTTTTTCGATCGGTGCTGTTAATTTATTTACTCACTGCTTGAGGCTATCCAGCGTGAGTTTAGTTGCGATAAAAAGCAACAACAATTAAGATGAAGGTGAATAATAGCAAAAAAATATTTGATATTATTCCTTTCGTCTTCATCTGGTAATTTCAAAATTCGGAAGCGGCGTTGAAACCTAAACGCTTGGCATAATTCAATCTTTTACTCAACCTTGCAGCTTAGAGGGAGCACTGACCCCAACTCAGTTCACTTAACAAGCGACGCCCCCTTTCTGGATTTATCATCAACACATCTGTATAACATTTGGACTAGACTTGCAAGGCTACTTGACGTTGCGTCGGTGGGGGGGCAGCTGTGATAAAATAGCCGGCACAGCTTTACTCTAAATGCCATTGAAACAGAAAAGATGATTATCATCATATTCTTCTCTTCGCCCCGTTGATAACAGGAAAGTTGGTTTCTTTATAAACAGAACGTTGTTTTTTTTTCGTTTTTTTTTTCCATGACAAATAGTCCTGATATTTACAAAATTCTCAAATATGAAACACTTATAACAATGCATATCACATCATTTTCTTGTACATTTTGTGATTTTGCTTGGGGTTTTTAGATACCGAGGCCTACAGGAAAGTTATATTTGCTACTTCCACCGGTATAGGGTAAACACGATAACGATCATGTTGTTTTACATTCTCTGACTGTTAAGTAAGCAGTATATAGAACCGTGAGTTTGGCCCGTGAGATCGCATGAGTTCACTTGACGTCACGTGATGGCAATGTGTTCCTGCTTTTAGACTCTTTTTATCACAATTCTTCTTGTTACTCGCTTGAGAGGAAATTTCCGATAGCGATTTTGAAGAATAAACGAGTAAGATAAGATGATACCAGCTCACCCAAACTCTTCACACCCTGCCTCGAGATGATCTTCCAAAACCTAGACTGGGAGAATAAAGGAATCGAAATAGACAGCGAATATCTGGGTAACCTCGTCCGTTTCGCAGAAAACCGACACGACCTCTAACTAATGCTAGATTGACTAAATGGAGAAAGCAAAAAAGTCGGCCTACACGAGCTTCAGCAAAACGGAAGACATGTGCAACAAACACGTCTGAAATAAGAACACAACAATTAAAAAGACGCAAACCTGGAGAAAGAAGACCCCTGCATCTAGCTGGGACAACGTATCTCCATGAAACCCATAAAAGAAGACGGAATCAAGCGAAGAATCACTCTAGGATGACAAGCGTTCGACAGAGCAAGCTCAAACTTCAAAAACAAGAAGATCCTAATAATCCTAAAGAGAAAGGTATATAACGAATGCATCCTCCCGATAGTCACCTATGGAGCTGAAACATGGAACCTAACCAAAAGACTGACTCGCAGACTGAGAAGCATGCAACGGGCACATGAAAGAATCATAATCAAACTCACATGGAGAGATCACAAGACAGTATATTAGAGAGAAAACAAAAGTCCGAGACATCACAGAATTCACAAGAAAACTCAAATGGTAATGGGCTGGTCATGTGGCAAGAATGGCAGACAACAGATTGACATCACGACTCACAACATCGATCCCCAGAGATCACATGTGCAACCGATGCAAGCAGAATCCAAGATGGGGAGACGAACCAAACAAATTCACAAGTGTTGGCTCCACGACGCCCATGATAGAGAAGTGTGACGAATCCTGGGGAAGGTCTATGTCCAACGACGGACGATAAAAGACTTCCGATGACGATGAGTCTATACGAGAAATATAATTTTGAGAGTCTAGCGTTGCTGATCGAAAGACAGAAACACAAACAGAAAATTCCATTTATATACCAGAACGCAATATCCCTTTAGTCACCGTATCAGATACGGCGAATTTCAGAGATGCAAGAAAGAATTGATCACAGTCGAGATTTCGTGCAAAAACTCCCCCCAGACCGACAATGTCGTTCTTTTATCGAAATCAGCTTCTGTTATTCTTTCAACTTCTTCTTAAAGACATTCTTTTTGAATGTTTTGTCTGAAGATAAGCTGCTCTAAAGTTACAGGTTTATCTCCTTGGTCTCTTATTTTGGGTTGCAATGGCGGATGTACGAAGCTGCAAAAATGTTGCAACAGTTGGTATGGTCGATAGGAACAGATTAAGCTGGTACGGGGCCAGCAGGATATGTTATAAAGGGGCCCTAAATTAAGAAGATACACATGAATATCAATTCACATACATTTTTCACTTGTAAAGTAATTAGTTTTTCTTTATTTGCTATTCGTCAAGATAAAAACGGAAATTATGTCTGACATTTCAGTAAGAGTATTACTTCGTTTTCGCTCCAACCTTTGTGCAGTGGATATGACTTCAGTTTCAAATACCTTCGTGTACATGAGTCGTGCATGTATCTCGTAGATATTTCGCTCTTAATGATTACTGCGTCAAAATAACAACCGCGATCAAAGGTGATAATTAGTTAGACTAGTTAGGTAACAATCGTTCATAAAAACTGAAGGTAGTATAACATGGTAGCAGAGTTTCTTAATCTTTTTCAGAGCCGTTCATCCTTTGGTCTTTCTTACGAAATTTTGTTGACAAGCAGGCGGTTTGGTTGGGGGTCTCATAGAATAATCTTTTGATCTGTATTCCTTCTATAGAGACTATTATAATGTATAATTCCTTACATGATTTAATGTTTCACTTGAGGGTTTCTAATTCAACTTTCTGAACATAATAAAAAGTATGAACAGAAAATTGGGAGCAGTAAAAATAAAATCAAGAACTGAAAAAATCATTAAAATTTTCTAGTTTACATGAAATAAAGTAAAGTTACTATTTTTGGAAATCAATGACTAGAATGTTCCTGGGTTCCTGGGACAAGCTTCTCAAACCGAGGTTTTATTCCCTCCTCCGTCGCAATACGTAATAAGGAATCAACATCCTGGATCATGGATTAAATTTCCCCGTTTCGTTCACTCGAAATATAATTGCATTCAGCCTTGGATGGACCATTTACCCCTTTTAGAAACACTATACTGTAGTAATAGAGCAAGTATAGAATCACTGAATAGGAATTGATAGTTAGTAAACATTAGCGAGGGGCTCTTGAGAATGCGGGGCCCATAGTTCATGCTACTTTTGCTTCAAAGTTATTTCGGCAATGATGGCTGATTGACGTTTGGTTGATGCAGGTAGAAAGAGGGGAGATGAGAGAGATAAAAAAAAAAAGTGAAAATGAGAAAGCTAGCTTGTGCCCTTACGCTGACTACGGCATCAGTTATCCCTGTTCAGGCTTCCCATAGCACGTCTCTCTTGTCTCGGCTTGTGATATGTGATATAGACTTGGATAAAGCCCAGTAGCACTTCACAATTCTAATTCGTTTACGGCACCTGGTATTCTCAAGCGGTCACCCATCTAAAAACTGACCAGGTCCGCCATTGCTTAATTTCAGTGATCGCATGAGAACTGGTGTATACAACGTGATTTGTCAGTAAGCGGAAAGAAGAAAGACAAGCCTGACTGCTGCAGGTTCAAAAGTGCAATCTACTGAAGATAATTACTGCAACTTTTGTATTCAATGTATAATAGATACATTTGTAGGACTTGTCAGTTTTGCTTAATTGCTAAGAGAGTCACCTTCCAACCACAAAATGTTAATTCTTTTATTTATCAGTTTAGTTTGGGTCAGCGTGAGAGCGTGAGAAACATAGTCAACTCCTACTTGGACAGGAGTTTGACAAAAAAAGCCTAACTCCTACCTACTTCTATTCAGACTCTAGATGATGACTGCAACTTTTGTACATATATTATATATAATCGTATATATATAATTAATGCTCCTCTATTCAGGGTTGAACAATCTGTAAGAGAGGTAACTCATCCATCGTAAGCTTATGCAATGCTCTTCCATAGGAATAGAGCACTCTGGTGGATGAGGGATTTCTGTGTAAATATATATATCGCTTAAATTCAGCCTTACTGATTGTCCAGTTCCGTAGTCCAGAGGTAGGATATCGGCCTCCGGGTCTGAAGTTTCAATTCTGCCTCGCGGTATTGGAGGGGATAATGGAAAGTCTATAGCCATACTGAAGAGATGTAGTACATCGAAACAGTTGTCTGTGGATGACACAGTTATATATATATATATATATATATATATATATATATATATATACATATATGTATATATATATATATATATGTATATATATATATATGTATATATATATATATATATATATATGTATATATATATATATATATATATATATATATATGTGTGTGTGTGTGTGTGTGTGTGAATTATACGCTGCTTTATATTATATAGAAACTTATTTGAAATGATATCACTCGCCCTAGACACTATCAACCGTATAGAAAAACGAAGTCGACTCCAGTTTGACAAGGAAAGAAAGAAGAGGGAGATACGGGCGAAAATAGGTTTAGTCTTTTTGTTTGTTTTTCCTTGAGTTGTTATAGAAGTAGCATGCACCTCCTATCTCTCCTCCTCCTACTACCACTACACCCACGCTTCCTCTACTTACAACTAACCCGAACTCCGACGACCAAGCCCAACATACCATCATCACAATTTTTTTAAGTGTGTGTGTGTGCGTGGGGTGGGGGTGGGTTGCTGAAACTTTTTCCCTCGGAAATTAAACCATCTATGCCTTACAAGCCTCTATCTAAGTTCGCTCTAAAAAAAAATACCGTAGAAAATTTTCTTATGAAAGAAAGCCGATCTGATTACATATGAACACTTTCAAGATGATAAAAAACCTACTTTGAACATTTCTCACAAATAAATTTGCATTACCGTGCAAATATAGTTTTGTTTATCCCATATTTCTAATCATTCCTAAGTCTAACTTTGGGATTTCAATACTTGGCATTTTGGCGCGACATTATCTTTTAATCTCCATTCGTCCTCATTTGACCCTGTGTCGTACTAAGCTAAGTTTGGTGAGTATAAAAGAAAGTTGCACACTGCTTATCAGCAGAACCTGGCTATCAAAGGCTCTGCAAGCGCTGAATTATCGCTTGTAAGTTATACCGGATGTTGGTATTAATTCGTTTCCGCCGTCTAGGATGCGTGTAACGAAGCCTCCGACATTTTCCAGTTTGTTTTGGGATTTTTGTATGAGTATTTGATATCTACAAGCATCTTTCTTTTTTTTGCATCCTTTGTTTAGAAGTTAGCAAACCGCCCGTGTTGGGTTTTTAATTGATTCAGCGATGTCATGGTTTTGCTATTTTGGCTAGTTTCGTTCAAGTAATTGAAGAGAAGATAGCGAGCCAAGAAGGCTAGAGATCACGTGGTCGGTGATTGCTAGAAGCAGACGACAAGCTCTACAGACGATAGTATGTAATTTCAACCCAGAGAAGGTCTTTCCAATAGCAAGTCCGATGTATATCATTGTATCCATTACATTTTATGTATGTATCGCGTTTAACGATAGTTTCTTTGAATCACACGAGGAGACCGCATCTCTTCTTGATAGCAACATTTTTCAAATTACGTCCTTATCCAGGGTCGGCATGAGAGTTTCATGCGCCCGAGGCGAAACTTGAAATTTTCGTCCCCAGTTACTTGATCTTTTAAATCTTTCTCTTGGAAAGTCAGTACTGTGCCGTCTGAGGTCTACGCCCTTGACAGCTGCCTGATCGGACCCAGCAGTCTTACTGTCATCGTTTACAGCAGTGCTTCTTCAATCGATGAATGATTCACCCAAAGGTAAACGAACTTGGTTAGGAGCCAATTGAAACTAGAGAGTTTAACGAAGGATAAATCGAAGATGAAGTGTGAATGACTAAATTCAATCAGATATTCATATCATTTCTATACACAGAGCTCTACATAAAATGAGCATTGCCATTGAAATAGCCAGTAAGCTCTTTTTACTTTTTAAGGGCAGTGGAGTCTTAAATTTCACATATCTTCTCTCTCTTTTCTCTTTCCTATGATTTTTTTAATTTCAAAGTAGCAGTATATTTCTCAAATTTACTGTAATACAACCTTTGAGGAGGGGGGTGCAGACGAGCTCACGATGATATTATATTAAAGAAGAATAAAACAAAAATCATTTTTAAAAAAATAAGGAAATTTAGTTGCGGTTGGATAATTTCATGATAAAGACTCTATGGTGAATAGCACTCAAATAGTTCGTGAAATACGAGAGTCTGCTCAACCATAAAGAACAAGGAAATCCTATTAGTCCTAAAAAGAAGGGTACACAACTAATGCATCCTCCCGATAGTCACTTATGGAGCTGAAACATGGAACCCAACCAAAAGATTGACCCTCAAACTGAGAACCATGCAGCATGCACAAGGGAGAATCATGCTCAACATCACATTGAGAGATTACAAAACAGCACTGTATATCAGAGAAAAAAAATAGGAGTCTGAGATATCACACAACCCATTAGAAAAAACAAATCGCAATGAGATGGTCATGTTGTAAGAATGTCAAACAACCGCAGGAGATCTCGACTCACAACATGGATCCCCAGAGATCATACGCGAAAAATATAAGATGACATGGCGAACTAGACAAGTTCAGAAAGTACTGGCTCCACAGCAGCCATGTTAAAGAGGCCTGGTGAATCTTGAGGAAGGTCTAAGTCCAACGACAGACGCTAAAAGGTTGATGATAATGATGATGATGATGTGTTCACAGTGCTCTCATGAAAGTTTCTAAACTTGCTGCGACACAATCCAGTCGACTTGAGTTCCGTGAAAGCAAAGATCGAAGACGAAGATAATTACGAAAATAAAAATGGCGATGACGAAGAAGATGATAATATCAGGTTGTTACCCGATATGCAATTTTTACGTCATCTTAATATAATTCACCAAACATCTATTAATCAGCAAACTCAAAGATGCTTAGAGGTATGGCCGCCTAATGTTCTGTGATTACTAATGCGGACCCCAGGGCATGTTTTTTTTTTATCATACTATTTTTGAAAATTCAAAAAAATTAATTTCTCGTTTTTCTTTATATCAATCATGTCTGTTGAGAAGTCCTTTCCAGAATATAATATGATGATTCCAGGAGGTGATTTCGCAAAATATTGAAAAGTACCAAAATCTATGTTCCCCATGTTTCAAATGAAAAAAAAAAAATCCAGAAAAAAATCAAGATTTAAAAAAAAATGTGGATACTTGGAATCTTTAAGATATCTAAATCAGATATTACCCGAGAGTTTATGATGGTGATCATTTTCAAACAAGGTGTGATTCAATAAATATATAATACAAATCCATAATCTTCAAGCCAAGTGCCACGTCTAGGCCTTCCGCAGGAACAAGTCGAGAATTCCACCCTTTTCCAGCTAGTTCAGGTCTAGAAATAAGGCTACTTATAATGAACCTCGAAAGAGGCTTAAACCTGTTGTTGATGAGGATGCATTATCGATAAATGGCCAACATCCCACAAACATTGATTACTAACGCTGGTGGGGAATACATAACTCTCTGATTCTTTAATCTAAACTAAACGAAGCTGTATCCGTCCGTACATCTCAGGCAGCGAAACAAGCATTAACTTGTTACCACTAGTAACCGTTGGTATGAGTCAAATAATACAAACACTTGGACGTCATGTAAAACATCTATGTGTGTTTATACAGGCCAGAACAGAAGGGTGGATGGACCAGTGGGTATAGGCCAGCGATTTCAAGGGGGTCTACTCTCCCTGGTAGAGGCAAAGAGGGCCCTTTGGTTGAGAATATTGTTATTGTTAAGAGAGTCAAGTTGGACCCCTCAGCACAAAATATTAATATTTTAAACAATTCATTAAAGAATAAAACAGATAATATACCATTATATTCACTGTTCCTTATTGTTGAATCGTACTCTATTGTCTTATATATAAATATTGAAAGAAATTATTTGCCAATACTTTTTTTTAGTAAATCTTTGCAGTTCTGTAATTCTTTTTTGTTAATTGTAGGCATCTCATATGCACTGCATATATATACAGCCATACATAAACCATATGGATTTAGTATTGATCATAAAAATACTTAACGGGCAGTTTGAAATGGGGCCAACATTAGTCATCTGACCTGGGTCGATTACCAGCTTTGTATGGGCCTGTGTCCGTCTCTATCTGTTCATGATGATCAGCAATGGTTGAATTCGTTTTTCGCCGAAAGCTTTTGAGTGAATATGAGGCCAAAAGAAATGGAAGTAGAAGGACCAATATAGCAAAAAGTTACATTGCAAATCGACCCACCCAAAACCCTGTTATGATGGGGAATGTTCAAAAAACATTTCCACTTTGTTTAAATTTTCAGTCCTCTAACTCCATTAGTACAGACTGTATACATACACATATACATGGACAGCCAGCCAACCAGACTGTCTTAAAAACTGAAGAAACTTATGTTTATAGTTTTGGTTGACGGGTTCTAACAATTACTTAATTATTTCTTTCCATCTCTGGTTATACTCTTCCGTCGAAAGGTTGGGAAAAAACGTTATCTTCAATAGAACTATATAACAAGTTGTTTTTTTTAGATTTGTCTATTTTGTGCGTCATTGATGGTTGGGAAATTGCATTCTGTGCGTGCCACAGGTAGTTACCTTACTTCTCCATGTGTAACACGACACCTTCATGTCACGTTACGCAGCTCCAATGTGAATAATTGTGCAAGTGTTACCAGAGTTAGCCCCAAAACATCACGATGAGAGCTTCTAGCTGACGATGGAGTCAGGAAAGTGATAAATCAGTCGGAAAAGTAATAGATCTTTTCTCTGATGTATTCTCTCTCTTCCTCTCTCTCTCTCTCTCTCTCTCTCTCTATATATATATATATATATGTATATATATATATATATGTATACATATATGTGTGTGTGTGTGTGTGTGTGTGTTGTGAACCCTTTCACACACGAGCGTAAGTCATCACCATCATCATGTGAGACAACTATCAAATATTAATTGAAAAGTAGTATCACTTACCTACTTATTTATTTTGCAAATAGGAAAAAAGTTTTGGTTCAGTCTGGTTTAGCAGAAACAGTAAAATTCAGAGCAAGATAATGTTTTTGATATTATTTAAGTAAGTGCAATAATGATGCTAGACAACAGCTGAAGAACGCATACTCCTGCCAGCACCATTGTCAGGGGGAGTAATTGTGCATGGATCTGTTCCTAAAATGTAATCGCTTCTTCAAAATTCAATCAGTTCTTCTGTAGTCTATTGTTCATCCTTTCACCAAATGTCATTGAAATTCATTGACAATTTTTGGGAGATATCTCATGGACAGACATGAAATGTTGGCGATATTAAATGGTTTGGACGTTTAACTACAACGTGGGGAGGGGGTAATTGTGCCTCAATCCGCTCCAGGATCCGCCCCCAAATCTAACCACCTCTTTCTTACATTTTGCCCACACTTCCACCGATTGTTATCAGAATTCATTGCGAACTTCTGGAGATATTGTCTGAACAGACAGGAAATTTTGTTTATATGTGGTTTTGATATATGACTACGACAGAGTGGAGATAATTGTACATAAATCAGCTCCAAAATCTAATCAATTCTCCTGTAGCTTATTGAACAAGATGTCATTGAAATTCGTTGAAAACTTTTGGAGATATTATGTGGACGGTCATGAGAATATATATATATATATATATATATATATATATATATATATATGAGAAAAAACGGAAAAACATCAACAATTCCGAGATCCATCCCGAAATTGGTAATGGCAAAGGCTTCTATCCTTTTTATGTATGTGTTTGTTTGTTTGTTCCAGGGTTCTTGGCCATACCGTTTTGTCTACAGACTTGAATATTAGCATCAGTACTCTACAAGAGACCTCTTCCAAAGATATTTTTTGATTTTTGGAAAAAAGGCTTTTTTGACCCTTTTGGGCCTTATTTTGACAGCTTTACCGATAACATCTAAATTATGCAGAATCCAGATGATCCAGAATGTTTTTAAAGGTATTTTAGATGTTTTCAAATGGGAAAGGCCACTGATATCATAAATAGACTTTCTTCTGACCATATTAATTCTTCAATGGAATCTTTTAACATGAGCTCAAATTTTGGCGCTACGGTTGTCCAATTATTGACCGTGATTGCAAGTTTATATACACCCTCGCTTTGTTCTTTTGTAAACTAATAGAATTAGTAATAATGAACGCCCTTTGTTACTTTTGTCAGACAGAAATGTGAATAACAAAGACGGAATACGTTTGCCAACAGTGACGTCACAAGTTACCAACTTGACTGGACAATTGGGGATGTAAAGAAATAAGCAGTGAAATATCTGGTGGCCATGTTGACTAATGCAGACGTAGAAGAGTATTTAATTCGGTTCTTAACCTTTGTTGTCCCGTGCCCCACCTCAATGGCTCAAAAAACGTGACACCCCCCCTTACTATGGAAAAATATTGTATATCATGTTTTGAATTCTTAGTAAAATATTAATACATGAACTCTAGAGTCACTCATTTGAATGTATTGTCTTCATTGTGTGACATTTAGCAACAAGCACGCCATTACCTTACCGCTTTCAGGCCCCCACAAAGTTAATGAGTTAAGCATTAGTTACTATGGAATCTATGGTAACATTGGTAATTAACGGTATTGTGTAATAAGGAATTAGTATTATTGCATAATTAGGTATTAACAGGATTGTATAATTAGGAACTGATAGTATCGTGTACTTGAGAGTTAATCAGGTTCTGAGCCAGTACTCTTCATTCGTCACACCCACATTCTGAATGCCCCACTCCCCATATATTAAAAAAAGCAGTGTGTCCCCCTTCCAGAATCATCGATCTATTCCAAAGGATAAAAGAGAGGAGAGGATGTGTTGGCGTTTTGACTTTTTATTCCAACGGTCATATGGCGGTGTGAGTTGCGTGGCGGTCAACGGCGTGGACAATAGAATCGGTGTGCCGCATTCAAACTCCGGTCAAGGCAGTTTACAATCTCTTTGCACTAATGCCCTCGAGAAATGCATGAATTCATCCCTGCTTTTGGTAAAATAGCTGTGCACACTGGGCTTTTTTTCTGTGTTTATCATGACGTTATTAGTAAGTTTAGGATATCTAAAAATGAAAAATAAAAAAATACTACCATCGCCATGATTAACACAATTTCAGACTTTAAAATTCCTTTACTTGTTCTTGAGAATGACCAATGATGGACGAAAGAACTCAGATCAATACCAAATGAACTTTTGACAGTTCCTATGTATTTGATGCTGCTTTTAGGTAAATTATTCGCCATAGGATTTGTTAAAATCTGACCAACCAAATGATCCTTGTCTGTCATTTTAACATAGACGTTGAAGTGAATATATATATATATATATATATATATATATATATATATATATATATATATATATATATATATATATATATATATAATCTCCTATAAATGCCTTCATCCTTATCACTTTTTTAATTGGAAAAAAACAAATAAACAATTTTCCTCTAAACCAAACATACGCAACAGATATTATCAGTTATTATTTATGCCAAAACTCTATATTATTGAAGTTCTGTTGCCGATTGCCAAAAGTTGCCAGATATTTTTGGCAACAGAGTTTCAACGCTGTAAAGTTTGGTGATAAATGATATCTGATATTATTCCTTTTGATGGTGTAATGATGGTGTAGAAATAATCACATCCTGCTACATTTAGTTTAAAAGAAAATCAACTTTCTATAAAAAAAAAAGTGGTAGCAGTGTACTTATAATTTACTCACTACATGCACACACACACACACACATACACACACAAATACACCTGCACACTAACACACACACGACTACTTCCAAAGTGGATGCAGGTACGATCCGTGCACAGTGCTTATTTCTATATTTATTCAGACGATCTAAGGCCGCTCCTTTGTTATAGAGTAAAATCAGTACCTAATTAATTGTCTTTATAATTTTCTCTCTCTCATACACTCACAATCCTATACAACACACACACACACATATATATGTATGATTAATATCAAAGATATTACTTTATTCAAATAAAAATTACCTATCTCAGCTCCACAATTATTTGCTACGTTGTATTTGAAGTAGGAGGACGGGTATTGTCATCCAGTAATATTACTTAATTGCTCAGAAAATTGTCTTTCCTCTGGCATCATTCAAAAGAGCCAGTTGCTCACAGCAGTGTTACTCAGTAACAGTTCAACCAGGCTCGACCAATTTGTAAAGCATTTTCTCTGGTAGATTTGCAGTACCTATTTAGAACTGATCCTTCAATGGAAAAATGTGAGGTGAGCATGGAGGCAAGATCCAAACACTAAAGTGGGCGTGGTGGTGAAAAGTTTTGGAGCCACTGGGCTAGCAAGGCTGAGATGTTCAATACTCCTAAACGCCGATATATGTTTGTTTCCATAGGTTTTTCTCGAATCTATTCAGCTAGTAAGTATCAAGTATATTCTGCTTTAACATTTACTGAGTATATGTTATGCCAAATCGATGAAATTGTTTAATTGACGAAGTTTTAACCTTTTTTTTACCAAAATTTAATGAATACATTGCTTTAATTTGATTATTTTATTTAAAGTTATTTTTTTGTTTGTGTTCATAGTTGTATTTCTCAACTCACTGAAGAAATTTTCTCTGACCGGTTTCAAAGAGGTTATCAGGAGAGATATGATAACCTCTCTTGATAATCTCATTGAAACCGGTCAGAGAAATCTTTTCTATGAACTGAGAAAACTTTTTTTTATTTAATACTCATGTTATCAAATTTAGAATAATCTCCAACCCGTGTGGCTTTTCCTTACTTTATACCTATCTCTTACATTTATTGAACCCCTCTTGTGGAATACTAATACCTCCCTCTCTCTCATTCATATATATATATATATATATATATATATATATAGATAGATAGATAGATAGATAGAGAGATAGATAGATGGATAGATAGATAGATGGATAGATATATAGAGAGATTTCGCAATTCAAATAAAGTTAGCACTTCTAACTATTTCTTCCCGAACCCAAATGTAAGCCTTTCTAGATGACCGCACAACCTGGTCTTACTTGCAAACGACGCCAACGAAATGGCCGAGCAAATATTAACACAATACACGCTTATCAAAAGCCTTCCTTATTGTAAATACGCCGATGCTTTGAGAGTGGGGCTCTCACCGATGAAACGAAGATACAGCCTTTCTTCAAACACTCCTTATTCTATATCTACATTCGTGCACCGTGATTGAGATTTTCTTCCCCTTTTACCTCTGACGAACAAAGCTATTTCCGCTGCGTCTACATACAGAGCAGTCACCTTTACGCAGCGTACAGCCGCTTCATTTAACTTTCAGAAGGTCTCCACTTGCCTTACCAGGAACTCGTATCAGGAGATCGTCGTTGAATATTGAAAGAGAAAGAGAAGGGTTGGGAAAGATATCCTCATGAATAAAATGTTCTAAAATCAAATCCTCAAACGGTATGGTTTCCGCCTGAACATCTCGTGATTTTAACTTAGGAAATGCACATATTACAGGCCGTAATATAAATTGTATATATGTGACGCGGATTCCATGAAATTGCCTTGTTGGTAAAATTTACTTATTGTCTAGTAAAAAAAAAGGAAGTTTGGTTTCACTTTGATTACATGAAACTTTGATCGTAAAGAAATACTTGTTTTAAAACTTTGTTTTGATTGAATAAACTTTTGATTGAATTTAAACTACGTATTCATTTATTTATTTGTAAAAGCTAAGACTATGTCAATTGGGCCATTGCACCGATTCGGCGTAACATTGTGAATGCCCAAGCAGGATATACTTGATATTTACTAGCTGAATAGATTCAACGCAAACTTACAGAAACGAACATTTGTCGATAAATAGGAGTCTTGAACATCTCAGCTTAGCCCAGTGGCTCCAAAACTTTTTACCACCATGCCTCCCCTTAGAGGTTGGACCTTGCCTCCACACTCACCTTACATTTTACACCAAGGGATCAGTTCGAAATAGGTACAGCAAATCTATGAGAAAAAATGAATTTTAATTTACTATATTCATCATGATATTATATGAACAGACACCCGTTAAGAGAATTCCCAAAACTAAGAGAAATTCATACTTTTCCATGCAGACTTGTGCCTCGTACGAAATCATCCACGCTCCACTAGGGAGCATGTGTTCCTGGTTAAGAACCACTGGCCTAAACAGAATCTACCGGGGAAAATGCTTTGATGTATTTCGTGGGATTCATAGGGTATTATTTATTACGAATTAATTGAACATGGGCAAACTGTTACCGTGCATCACTCAATACTGTTCATCAGCAACTGGCTCATTTGAATGATGCAACAGGAAAGAAAAGACACGATTCCCTGAACAGGTAAGTCGATCCATGATTTTGCCGCATGATAATGCCTGTCGTCCTATTACAAATTCAACCTAACAAATGAGCTGGGATGAACAGTTATTTCCCATGTAGCGTATTCACCAGTCACCTTCAAACCACCGACTGTTTCGCTCTAGTCAACTCTCCTTGTTTCGAAATCACCAAAGAAAACTATTTTCTATGACATAACACAATTCGCCTGAAAGGTCTTACGTGGTCAAAGAAAAACCTTGGGAAATACTTTGATAACTGAATAATGATGCTCTGAATTTATATGAATAAAAGATTTACGTCGTAAACTTTTGCAGCAAACTGATATCTCTTTATTGATATCTACCGATATATTCATGTCTATCAATCTGTCCATCTACAAATCAATATATCTTATTAAATCTATGTATTCATATCCGTCAATCTATTCGTATGTAAATTCATATCTATTTATCTCTTTTTATCTATCTATCCACACACACACACACACATACATACATACATACATACATACATACATACATATATATATATATATATATATATATATATATATATATATATATATTCCAATACCTTTGATGTTTTTCCACCGTGGGCAAGTTTCTATTCAAGGCCTCATGCACACACACACACACACACACACATATATATTACTTATATAAGAATGGAGGATAGTTCGTTCTTGACTCTGCAACAAACATAAAGATATATAGCGTCAACCTATTCACACCGGATACTGATGAGTGATTACACTTGTTGACCAGACACCGTTACTTGATTTGACAATTTCTTCCAGGTGAGGGGAACAGAATCACTTATGGAACTTCTCTTTCCAAAGCCTTTTACACACATCACTTACTTTCCTCTATAAAGTACTTCCTCTATTCACGTGTTCAAAGAATTGCACAGTCGCTAAGGAAATAAGATCGCAGCGGTGGTCCACTTTTATAATACGTCAAGTGTATATCTATATTTTTTTGTCTGTAACACCATTGGAAATAACTTCCATATTCTTACAGAGGATTTACTTCCCCCAGAAGACTCTTTCATTATTCGGTTATTTGTAAGAGAAAGATGATTGGACACAATAACATTTGAATTCGGTGATAATTTCCCAATTGAATTGGCTTACAAACCTTAGCTTGTGATATGCGAATTATTTGAAAAGGAAAGACCCCCAATGCAAGAATCGTAGTTACCGTGTATGCTGCACTACAAGCCAAACAGTTTACAAGAGAATTCGGAGGATTACTGCTCAGTGCAACTCATTCAAGTTCCATAACTCTCTATGCCGAGCTCTGGTAGCTGGCCTCCTGCATCGGGTAGAGAGTAGTATTTGCTTAGTTTGAAATAATCAAATAAATAACCATCTAATATACCGACAGACGGTGAACCTTCTTTTATTTTTATCTACGAGGAACGTCAACATTTTAATCAGTTGGAAGCGTTCATAATAAAGGAAGGATAAAGAGAGTGGGTGAAGAAAGAGGAATAGTTTTTTTTTTTTACATCACTGTGTCATATCATTCCACTTTTAAAATTAATTCTCGAAATAGAAAAAAAAAGAAATTACATGAAAGGAAGAAATATACCAGACTATACAGTATTTATGACTAATGTATACACTGTTTATTTATATCTTTTTCATTTTCAAATAGATTATATTGAATTCGGTCAATGTATCTCGTTTTTATTCCTGATGAAATGATTATTTATTTCTATTTCGGACGTTTTAACGAGGATTAGCTTAAGAAATCATTTGAACACAAATATTTTTTTTTATTACAGATACAAATCTTGACAAATGTTGCCAAAACGCTATTAAAACTTGTATAAACAACGTTGTAGATTTCAAACAGGGTCTGTCCCTTTTTCTTGTTTCTTTATCTAAGGCCAAGAACTCTCCATTTGAAAATAGCTACCCGAAATGATCAGTCCGAGGGGAGAGACATTCTATTAGAAAAAAAAAGAAACTATAAATTGGGCGTCTATTTTCCACTCGTTCTTACGTGTGTGCGGGTAAATAGGCCTTCCGCCTCGGGGGAGCTCGCCTGAATTTAATTGGGTCACTCACCATTGGACTCTTTATCTATTCCTTTTCTAGTTGATTGGATTCTGGGTTTCTGTGTTTGGCAATGATCTTGTTTATGTAAACCTGTTGACGGCTTCGTCACTTCAGTTGCATTGAAAAGTGACTTCATAGTGAAGGCGCTCCGTTGCACAATTTGAATCAGTTGAATCTCAAACAAAAACACGTACGCTGTTTCCTACCCTCTCTCTCTCACGCAAAAACACTCACACAATTATCAGCCTCGTACCCACGAATGCAAATGCGTGTGTAGATACATACATACACACACAGACACACCTAGATTCAAACATATGCACAAATATATATATATGTATATATTTTCACACTCGTCTTTGTTCGCACCAGACCAAGCAGAGCATAAAATATATACAAATATATGTATATATCTATACGCACTAGTCTTTCCTTTTATTTCTCAGCCTATGTCAGTCTATCTGTCCTAACCACCCTCTCTCTTTATATATATGTGTGTGTGTGTGTGTGTGTGTGTGTGTGCGTGCATGTGTGTGTGTGTGTGTGTGTAAAATGAATTTATGAGTATGGATTAATTGTTAATCCGAGAATATACGAGTAAAATCCACTGATCCTGACAACCCCTCTTGTGCCAACAATCATGTATAGCTAACAAAAACAACTCCAACCTTTTTTACTTAATTTCACACATTAACCAAATCCTGAATTAACCTCAAACCAAACTACACGCATCTAACATCTGATAATTTCAACAGCACAGAAATCCAAAAGCCTTTCAGGCGATCTCCCTGTGTTCTCAACACGCATACAACTACTTAGCTTACTACACACATGATCTGTCAACAAACTACTTCCCCTGCACACCACAAACTAACTGACCAACTATATAAAGACACAGTTTATTATCGCAACTTAATTTCTTGACAAAGCTCGAAATAACCTAAATGTCGAAATAAAGAATCATTAAAGTCAAATAGTCTTCCAACATTGTCTCTTTACTCTTTCTCGCATATATATGTGCACTTTCCATTTAAAAATATTTCTGGCAATAACATTTCATTCACAAGTTTGCATATGTATTATATTATCTGAACTGTGCAGAAGGTTCACAGATGCCCCGATGATGATGAGAATAATCATCGAAATAGTGGCGGATGTAACCATTCTTTCTTGTTTGGTTTGTCAAATAAGTATTGATTACATAAAAAGTTGTTTTTTTTTTTTATTCTTCATTTACCTTTGCCAACGAAGAAAAATATCCATATCGTGGGCTACGAAGAATGAATTAAGTTTTAAGCCCTACCTAACAATTAGTTTTCTATTGGAAGATATCTTTTTATTCTGCGGGGAAAGAGGTTGAAAACGAAAAGCAAATTTAAAAAAAAAAGCAAAATTTACATTTAAAATGACCTCCCTTGTTTTTCAATTGTTTTGAATTTCAGTGTACGGTGTTTGCAGAGATCTGCGCTCTCTGAGTGCTTTGTAGTCCTTGAAATTTGGAGGTTATGTTAATTCCTTTGGAATAAACATTTGATACATTTATTTGTAATATAAAGAAGAGCCTACAACTTTTATATAAAAGCGCACATCGAATGATCATATCTACACTATATCTACTGAGACATTCGCGTTAGCTGTAGTGTAATAAACATCATAATTCTTTTTAAACTCATTTACATTCATTGATAACATCTTCTGGTAACCTATTCCATAATCCTACCACTCTGTTGCTAAAACGCAATTTTCTGATATTCAATAAATTCCTATTCACTTCCACTGTTTATGCATGGCCTTTCAGCGCTTGTACTCTCTTTTGGTCAAAAAATACATTAGTTCTAGTTTCATACCACGCATAATCTCGAACATTCCTATCAAGTCTCCCCGGTCCTGCCTTTTTTTTTCTTAACAATGTCTACTCTAACTCATTTAACCTATACTCATAACTCATATTTTTCAATTCTCGTACAAACTTGGTTGTTTGTCTCTGAACTAAACGTCTTGTTGGCCATTTGCCCCCGCCCCACGAATTTCTTATCTTTTAGCGCAAGCAACATCCAATTGTCTCGGAAGGACAACCCGACGGCCATTTTGGCGACTGACAGGAACTCATCGGTACGAAATCCTCTAAGCGTTGGTAGCACTAATTTCTTTATTCGCGAGGACACCGGGTCTTAGTCTAATTGTTGATAATATGATTAACTCGAGATGGACCCCATGAAAAAAATATGGTGTTGTTGACTGAGCAAAAGGCCGGCTTTAAGCCAATTGGACCAAATGCTCCCAATTGGGGCCACAATAAATGGGGCCCCGTTCTAGTGTGATCTACTCTAATTTTGTCAAATAAGATACGGACAAAAATTTAGTGTTTTTTTTTTCTTTGTAAAATTTGAATGAATAGATATTTTATCGCAGTTTTATTTCGTACCATACGTCACCAGAAGAATAGAATTGATAAAATTTTAATTTTTTATAGTAATAAATAAAAGATGAAATAATCCGAAAAGATGTTATGTTTTTCTTTCACTTCTTTCATGGCAACTACAGAGATTTCCAGCGGGATTTTAAATTTACAAAAATAAGATTTTAACCTTTGATTGAAGCTTTTAAGCATTTGTCGAAGCAATAATATCTTGTTTTTTGAATTATTGTATTTCTTGGTATAGTAAAACTTCTAATCATTGTTCTGAAGTCCTTACATAATGACGTATAATTCGATGAGGTTTTTGTCCGGTGGGGTTTTTTGATTGGTGGGGGTTTTGTCATGGACCTTTGTCGAATAAACGCAACAACACATTGCAACATGCACCAAACACCACATTTCAGGTTTTACAGAGAGCAGCAACGATTTAATTTTCTTCTGAATTTTGAAAAAGTCGATAGTGTTCATATGTTCTGTTTATATGTTGATATTTTGTCCTCTGAGTTGACTTTATTTTTCTAACCTAACGACAATGACAAGTACAGACTTCTGGTTCAGTCTAAAAAGTGGAAATATTATAAAATCTAAATGATGAATAGAGAGAGACGGGGAAGGAGAAAAGCAGACTCACCAATCACCGAAAGGAAGAGAGAGAGAGAGAGAGAGAGGAGGGAGAGAGAGAGAGGGGAGAAGGAGAGAGAGAGAGAATGGAAGGTTATGGACATTAGATTGGGTTATCTGGTGTCGTTAAACAGATTCTTTTGATTAAAAATTATTACTATTTCTTCCTTCTTTATCTTCACTATATTTTTTTTGTTCTTCCAAAATTCGACTTATTGGTTGAAATAGCTGCATTCAGAGGAGATTGTTTGTTTACTACACTTAAATTAAATAATATGTTTATTAATTATAGAAAAAGGTAAAAACCCATTTCTCTGTAATCTTTAAGCAAACATACTGATTGCTTTCTATCGCAATATAAGTATAAAGTCTATAATAAACTCTATTCATGTCTCTGAGATTCTACAGACCTTGGCTGTGAACCTGGGACCGGGCAAAAAATGTTTCCAATTGACCCTGCAGTTCCCAAGGTTGGCCCTGCCTCAGCGCGAAGGTAGGGGTAATTTTTTTCCCGCGAGGACACCGGTTCTAACACAAATTGTTTATGATGTGATTAACTCGAGATGGAGCCAAAAAAGTGCTGAGAGGACTGCATGGAAGCCTTTTTTGTATTCGGAGCTGCTTTTTCGATTAATTCTGAACTAAGAAAACGTCTCCCCACGATAGTGGAATATGACACAAGGTCGAGCACAAAGTGGGAGGCCCTCACGCTTACATGTAGGCAAGAATAAAAAAAATTCCCCGTCTCCGGAGGCCTAGCTGACGGGGAAGGAAGGGGGCTATTTGAAAAAAGCGCCTCTGGCTCCAAAAATGGAGGCCCCACCAAAAGCCTTATAAATCATAGTTCACCTACTGCATTCCTACTGACATTATACAATAACAAGGATATATTTGTACGTACATGAATTGCATAAATAATAATTCAGCCTTTTGGTTGGGTTTTCACCAATCAATTGATTATGCAGATCTATCTAGAGCAAAAATTTTCCTTTTTCATTAAATCTCAATAAATGTTGGAGGGATCACCTCAATGAGCAACCCCTCCCCAGGGCCCACAATTTTCTAGCTGTCTCTAGACACTGCGCACTGAGTCATCAAGGCATCAGAGCTACCCGCGAACCCCCCTCAGTGCAATGGGGAGGTCCTACCCGGGGCCTCATTCTACAGAGACTGGGCATATTTTACTTTTTGAGACCACAGTAGAATCCTAAGCCAGATAATCAGACGCAAAGGACGAATGAAATTCTTTGAAGAACAACAATGGCGTACATTGAAAAAGAAAAAAGCGGGAAAATTCTGAAGCAATTAAATGATAAAAGAATGATAATTATTCCATGATTATCTAAATGATCCTTTAAATAGAATATTAATAATTAGCTAAGCAAAGAAATTTATCTTCAATTGAGGTGATGATAAATTCTAAAATGATTTAAATATTGGTATAATAACAATTTTTAAAAAGAGATTTATCTCCAACGATTCAGCCTAATGTACAATCATCATTATTTTTAGGATCTGGTAACGCTCAAAAATGTTTCCCATATAAATTAATGGTACATGATTACTTCTTTGCTTTACACCAAAGTTTTTTTTATACGAACGCACTACTTCCGAATAGTAGGAGAATCTACAATAATTTACTTCAAAGACAACCTCTCTGAATCACCACTTGAAATTAATCTCGTCTCTGCTTAAGAACGAAGCAAGGTTAAAATATATTTGATGCCTGGTCTCTGGGGATTTGTCTACCAGGTAGCACCTGCTCATTACACAAAAAGGGTACAATCACAGGTACAGCCTGATGTCTGCCGCAATGACGCAGGAAATCGGGCTATTTTTTGGACGACTCGCCATAAAAGGCAACCTTGTAGCGAAGTATATAGATTCCCCCACATTGGAAACTGATTACCTGTCATATTTCGTTTTGTCGGTTAGCTGATCGAGAAAGGCACTGTTTGATACCTGACACTGCCTGCCATTTCTATCACTGCGATTCCCTGCCACATGTTTCGTTTACGTTGATCAAGGAGTACTAAGAACTGAAAGAGTTATTTTTTTGTCGTAACTGATAAAGTGGGGGTTCATTAAAATGGGGGGGGGCGAAATCGTGAATCGATCGGAAGCCCAACTTCGTTGATACCTCATTTTATTGATCCTCCAACATTATTTACCCCCCCCCCAATTTATCGACCCCCGCTTCAATCCCCCTTTTTAACGACCCATCCTTAATTGGTTCTTCTGGAAGAATATTCCTGTTTTTAACTTTCAAAAACAAGCGATTGGAGGCAAAATGTTATTTTTTGTTCAAATACTTCTCTCTCTCTCTCTCTCTCTCTCTCTCTCTCATACGCACACATACATATGCATATATGAGTGAACAATAGGGGATGAGACAAACTCAGGAGTAAATATATATAAGGACTTTATTTGTTAATCAATTAATTCTAAAATTAATCAATTAGAATGCTATACATGTTTCGGGACATGTTTCCATCTTGAGTAGCATGCATGTACCGTTTAGTGGTTAAAAGGTTGGGTTCCCGTAGAAACCAAATTTAGTATCTGTTGTTTTGCTTTGAAAGCAAAAATGGAAATCAAAAAATCAAAATCCATGGGAGGCCATGATAGTAGTCTGGAGTGTTTTATGACTGAAGGAATCTGTGGCGATTTGATTGGATATTTTGTTGGAAGCATTGGCAGCAGTTATGGGTATTCTATTGGTCGCATTGGTCAAAAGAGGTGGGCATTCTCGAGAATCGGTTGTCATATATATTAGCGTAATGGTTCAGTGCTATTTGGGTACTTAGTAAGGTGGTGCAGACTCCTATGTTTATATGTGAAATTGTCAATAGGTTCATATATAACCCTACTTGATGGATATTAGTGGTGGGGTAGAACTGTAGGTGTATTAATAGTATGCCCCTGTGTCCGATAAGGATTTAATAATATTGGAGGTGAAGTATTGGAAATTATTTAGGTGTAGTCCAGTGGTGGGTGAAGGGGTCAAGGCTATAGGTTTGTTAGGGTTCTTGTTATGTTATGCATGGTTTCTGGAATATTTCTTAGAATTCCGCATACAGATATATTATGTTGGACTCTTTTAAATCCACACAACAATATATATATATATATAAAGTGGGACTCAATAAAATGGATGATTGCAAAAATAAGGGATCAAAAAAGAGGGGGCGTTAAAATGGGTGATTTTCGAAGTATGGGATTACATGCCAGGTCAATTAAATGGGTGATTGTTGAAATAGAATAAAAGGAACGGATCGATAAAGTTAGAAGAAACTAAGGAATCCATTATATATATATATATATATATATATATATATATATATATATATATATATATATACACACATATATATACATATATATGTGTGTGTGTGTGTGTGTGTGTTTGTGTTTTTGAAGAGACATTTTTATTTGGTGAAATATTTTTTCGTCCAGCACTGGTGTTAACTGAGTAGCAAATTGGACAGCTGACCACGTGAATGAACCAAGAAACAGAGCATCGTGTGGGACTCGAACCAGTATCCATCAAGCACATTCTGTCGGACATGAACCGTCCTACCCATTTATCAATCAATCTAATTGAAATTAGTAACTGTTTGTTCCAGGAGATATTTCACCGGAATAGTTAGTTATATAGTTTTTGGTAATGATTGCATTATTTAAAAAATGAATATCATCAATTGGAGTTCACAATTACTATTTATCATAAGTATAAGTTTTAAAATAAATTCTGTCAGGGTAAATATTAATAAGAAGACATATACAATATATTCATTTTGTCTTGAACATTCGACGAAGAAAACAAAAGTCCGATGGTAGACTTGAATAGAAGTGAATGACGGCGACATTGTGAAGATAATAAAACCACGAAGGACGTTCACAAAAGATCATTCCAATCCTCAAGAGATAATGGCTTTATGATTGTAGACACAAGAGAATTGAAAAGGCCGACAATGCTTTATTTGATATCTTGTTTCTAATGTATAAACTAAAGGTTTGTGTAACTAGTGGTTCATTATTTGTCAAGTGGAAAGGATGAGTTTGCCTAAGATATGCTGACCTCTCACTAATATTGTGAAGTCACGAAGATCTGCCCAACTCCAGACAAGTAGTCTAGAAATCTTTAAGGAGAACCTTTGCTCAGTAGTAACGTTCGGGATTGGAGCTCCTTGAGGTCTGTCATATCCGCCCATCGGCAAGTCAAGTTAATCATTGACTTTAGATAAGGCATGTACCTCCGAACCTCCTCCAATCCAAATACACGTTATCAGAAACAGGGGAATATTATTGACATTGGTGTAGAGACCTTTTCCCTATCTTCGGTGACATTCTGATTGCAATTGCCACTGTCCCAGGACAAAGAAAATACAGTAATTCGTCGACTTACACCCGATCGGTTAATTGCAGATACGTCCCCAATACACCTCCTTGCTGTTTCTCTCTCCACTATATATATATATATATATATATATATATATATATATATATATATATATATATATATATATATATATATATATATATATATATATATATCCGTCATATAAATATATGACTAAGAAATGGATACATAACTCAACAGAAATAATCATAAGTGCGTTATATTACTTTGAATCGATCTCCTGGCATAATATGATGAATGTATCATTTGGCCAAACAATTGAAGAAAACGGGGCTGATATACAAATCTAACCTGCGATCGATAGTATAGCCGATTAAAACGTAGCGCTGCTCTTAGCAGTTATTTTGGCCTTTGCATTACCGACGGTTGTTTAACTCAATAGTAAAGGGCAACGCTCCTTTGAAGTGGCAACCTTATCGGCCACAGGTTTGATTCCTTTAGCAGTCCAATATTTAAAAAAAAATTGTTTATATCATTTACGCTGTCTCAGCAAAATGATACATTCATCGTATAACAATGGGAGATCATATCAAAGAGAGTTTCAAAGTAATATAACGCATTTATAATTATGTATGTACGTGTGTGTGTGTGTGTATGTTTGTGTAAAATTTGGCTGCAAATTTTCTTTAATGCATCTTTCATTGAAAATAACGGAAAACGGCATTTTTTCATTAGGTAATTTTCAATTTCTCACCAATATTTTCTGCTACGAAAACTAAAGAAAAATGATGAAAAAATTTGAAAAATGCTCTTTGTCCGTCATTTTGAATGGAAAAAAAAAAATATATATATATATGTATATATGTGTGTGTGTGTGTGTGTGTGTGTGTGTGTGTGTGTGTGTGCGTATGTATGCATGTATAGATATATACATAACAAAACAGCCTTGTAAAGTTTTATTATAACTTTAACCCAAACCCCTTTTCCTTTGAGGAACACTAACAAGTATTTACATGGAAAAAAACTACTTTTTTCTGACAGTCTTGACTAACAGTTTCTAATGTTAAAGACAATGTGATGACTAGCAAAGCATCTCCCCCATATGTGGCCGAGTGTGGATGAGACAAGTTTTCTTTGCACCCAAGATTTTAAAAACACTCGTTTTTTTTCCTCTTTTCTCCCCACATGTGTGATGTTTATTGTAGTTGTATTCATTCATTTCCTATAATTCTTCTTTTCTCTCTTTCTGCGAATAATGTTTTGTTTTTCTTTTTGCAAAATTCAATTTTTCTCCGGAAATGTGTCATCAACATTGCAGAAGGAAAAAACAACCAAAAATTCCGTTGGCGCCGCCTACAGCAAGCGACGAATGATTCTGTGTTATCGGACGAAATGAAAAAAAAAAGAAGCTTTTTTTGTAGCATTGAACACCTCCCATTGGATGTTCCCGAGTTGGATTTAGAATTAGTGACACCCTGAGCAAAATAGGGCTTAGAAACCCCTAATTGAAAGATGATGTCAGAAGGTCTCACAAAACTTGAAAACATGTACGCTCTTTTGAATTTTTATGAGACCCCTACGGCAAGGTTGCCTTCGGTGTTTTTCAAGACCACAATTAGGCAAATCTGGTACCAGTGTTGCGATTTTAGCTTTATTTTTGTGCTAAAACCGGTACAATTCCTGTTTTGGCATTTCGAAAAAGCGCTAAATTAGCGCAGCGTACTCAAACGTTTTGACCATCTTTGGCTTGTTTTTGACCATTTTAAGCATCTCTCCTATGTGTTTGGGCAATTTTTGCGTTTTTTTTTCAAACTATTTTATTTTAGACTTGGAGCTTCCTAGCAGTCAAACTGACGCGAAAAATATTCTTCGGGTTTGCATTAAAGTTTGGTACTGAATTGTACGACAATAAAGATTTGGTACGGATTAATGTTTACGAAAGATTACCATCCCTTTGACACAAATGATATGATATAGATATACGTGAACAATGGATAAAAAATATACATTTTAATACATTTATCCTGCAACTTAATGTCGGATTTTACGTCCTTTGGTTATTTTTGGTACTGAAGGTACTCAAGTTGGTCTAAAGACCAGACAAATTTGGTTTTATTCTGCATGAGACATCTGGTCACCCTGTTGTAATGTCCTAAGCTCTTGCTTATATAACTTATGCTTAAAATCCTGCCCCTGTCCTGAGCAGTTAAACTCACTATGCTGAATAAAAAAAAAAGATACGATTAAGTATTTCGCAGTCGCCGACAGCAGGCGACGAGTGATTCTATGGCATCGGACAAAATGAAGAAAACTAATTTCCCATCATTGGACACCATCCTTCAGATGTTCAACTTTCAACGGTTTTAGAAGAAAAAAAAATGCGCATCAGAAATGATCGCTAGACTTCCCAACAAGGCACTTGGAGAGCGCGCAAACAGACATCCGTATAAACATAGGAAGAGAATGAAAATGATAGCCAAAAGCAATTAAGACAGTCAGAAAACAATTCCTCAGGATTCGGTCCATGCTTGTCTGAATACCTAAAAAACTATTATCCGGTAATACCCCGCCTAGCGCTACCCCGTTTACCACTGATTTGCTCTAGCGGCCTTTGTCAATTTTTTTCCAAAATGAATTTAATAACGTTAACCCCCCCCCCCACCAAAAAAATCAATAGTTAAAGACAGGAAAATCTCTGAAATACTTGTATACTGTTTTGGTTAGTGTGCCGTGCATGAGAATATTCATATACACATTCACAATAATTTATCATGTATCGATATACATCGAGACCTACTGATATTTTACCAGCCCCGAGGGAAGTAAATATCAAAATGAGATGAATGGCTTCTATTCTGTCTCTGGTAGACAATGGAACGTTCCCTCCAAGGCACATGCCAAGGCGAAGCGTATGGAGATCCTGGGATGCCCTGTCGTCAGTATACCCCTCTCAGTCTTGCTGACATAGTCTAGGGAAAAGCAGAGAGCGACGGCTACAGGACGACCGTCTTGAGGGGGCCCAAGACCCTGGTTTGGAATCAGAGTTGTCCCTTTCATGGACAGGTTAATCCCACCCACCCCAAGGCTAGAGAGCCCAGCCTGTCCTGCTATTTCATCCATAGCAGGGAGTGGCGGTAGGGTGCGGATTCTTAATTTTCTCAAGATTAGCGCGCCAACTCAAAAAATATTTCCACAATAGTTTGACTACCCAAAAGCGTTGAATTGAAAAAGAAGCGAAAAATACGCTCCAAATGGCAAAACCCCTTGTTTGGGATGATCAATTAAAAAATTGGAAAGTGGGGAGATTGATAGATAAGTTATCTCTATCGTCTTTTGGTTGGGCAGTGGACATTAAAAAAAATTAGGATTTTTCAATAAACAATTGGGCTCAAACCAAGTGCTAAATACAACATAAATTTACATAAAGAATTGACCCCCTGTCACTATTTAGTGGGAATGTAAACAAAGTTTTCTATAGACGTGATAAGGAGTTAATGTTCAGCCCTCATTTAGCCCTCTACTTTCATTGGTGCGGCCTGTACATGTGATATATACATAGATCACCAGCCAGCCAACCTGACCAACAAAACTGAAGAAACCTGTAATGACAGTTTTGGTATCAGTTTTCGTTGACAGTTTCTAATATAATAGAAAGTAATAACAAGAATGGTATGAAATACTTATTTGCTAACCAGAGGTGATGGTGTTATTTACAAAGCCTTGCTCAAGTTTCATAACTATTTTTACACACTAGAGATACAATGAGTGAAAATTATATCATCATCGTCATCATCATCATCATAAGCATTTCAGCGTCCGTCGTTGGACATAAACCTTCCCCAAGAACCCGCCAGACCTCACGATCGTTGGCCTCCCGGGGGCACTACATTCTGAACTTGTATAGTTAATCACATCTTTTTTTTTATGTCGGTCACAATTTCGCTTATCGTCTCTGGGGATCAACATTGTTACTCATGGTGTCCAGCGGTCGTCTGGCACTTCTCGTACATGACAAGCCCATTTTCAGTCTAGTTTTCCGGTGGTTTTTATGATATCTCCGAGTCCTGTTCGTTTTCTAATATACTGTACAGTCTTGTGATATCTCTATGTGATGTTAAGCATAATTATCCCCTATGCACGTTATATAGCTCTCATTTTGAGGGCCATGTGTTTAGCTCCATAGGTGACTATCGGGAGGATGCAGTTCTAGACTGTTCGTTTCATCATCTAATTTCCTCTTATTCATCTGAAGTAAGATCTTGAGATATCTATGCAAATAAGGAATAAATAAGAGGAATGAGATATTCTCGTTACTTAGTAACAGTTCCATTATTTGGACCGAATCCCATAGCCCAGAATTAGCGAGCTAGTATCAAAGACTATTACTACCGTAGTGAGTTCGATCTTCTATGGATGTCGGACAATTGTGGAGTTATGTCAGGCGTGGACTAAATACATATCTCCTCTCCGTAAGACATTAACAGAGTAAAGAATTCGATCCTCACTGTACATCTATCCTTGTGACTTTGTGATCTACTAAGCTAAGCATGTGGCAACAAGAACCATAAGTTCAATGACAGGTTCACCGTCATTTCGTTCATATCTATTGTTTCCGATTTCAAAGGGATCCTAAACAAAATAGTAGTAGCATTACTAGTCGTGGTAGTAGTATCAGGAAGGGGGAAGAGGAAGGGGGATGGTTTATCCAAAAATCAGGCTATCAAAAACACAATTCGCAAGCTTAGATTAAATTAAGTGTACACTTTTCATCAATAATGTGTTCTTGGGTCTTAATGTATGGTCATCTTATTTGATAGGTTTGATTTTTTAAAATTTATGTAACATTTCTTGCGATAAAGATTGCTCAAAATAGAAAAGTTTAGCCGATCTTAACCATTTGGGGGTAGTTTTAGCTATTTATAACAAACGATGGTTGCCATACTGTGAAAAAAAAAACAACAAAAAACAACGACATGATATGTCATCTATTGATCAGATTAGATGTTTTTTTTATGACGTCACGCGTTTTCTTCCTTCTTTCTGTTGTTTAAAGTAGCTGGAACCGACCGACTGTAAAGCGTCATATGGGGATGCAAGAACACATCTAAAAGGGGTGGGGGGAATGACCGGAAAAGTCAGTCTGTGGCGACAGGAGGACATGTGTTGAACAGGAGCGAAGGATTTGAATTTCATGCGTTTCCTATTTCTTTCGACTTTCTTTCGGGAAAAAAGAATTCAACTTGCTTTTTAAAAAAAAGTACAATTCTTTTATTTTGGCTGCGTTCTCTACGGATGGAATTAATTGTTTTTATAATTGGAAAGAGACGGGGAATTCCTTTGAAATGGCTCAAGCCTTTTTGCCTTTTCCCTTTTTCTTCTCTCTTTCTTTCTTTCATACAATTACGTCTTTCTTCAATCTTCTTTCTTTCTTTCTTTCCTCCCTGTCATCACTTCCTTTCCGACGCTCTTGTCTTCTTTCTTTCCTTCTTCTTCTCTTCTACGATATGCCTCTTTCTTTCCCTCTCTGTCTTTCATTCATTCTTTCTTCAGTCATCTATTTGACGCTCACCTTTTTCTTCTTTATCACATGTTCTCTCTTATCTCCTTCTTCCCTCTAAGTCTTTCTTTCTTCCTTTCTCCGAAAGAAATACACAAAGGAAAATGAAATTGATTAGACATAAACATTTTACGGGTATTTTTTTTACCATGTCCATTCAAGCCTCCAGTGTGTGTGTATATATATATATATATATATATATATATATATATATGCTTTGAAAGTATGCACGTAACCGCTAAAAAAATTCTTTCAGGAAATCCGTAAATTTTGAAACAGTTCTAAATCATCCTACAATATTTCGTAAAACAGTTTTTCTGATCACTGTTATTTACCGTGTTCAGAATATCCTATGTTTTATGCAGATTTGATTTTATTACTATTGCTAAAATTTAGATCCTATTGCTATACGCTTTATTATAACGATCAACCATGGACCTGTTTCGGAGATATCAACAAACAATTCAGGCATTTTGCCATTGCATCCCCTAGCTGTGTTGATCGGACACGACCTCCATACATGTATGTTACTTCTAGATTTATATCTCTGAATTTTTGAGATGAGGTATTATTATTATTTCTATTATTATTCGGCTATCCTCATCTTAGTTGTTTTTCATACAACGTTTCGGCTGTTACAGTGTGAGACAATAATGATAATAATACTAATGCTTAGAGGGGAGTGCAGTCAATATACCCCCGTCGGTTAAATAAAGGGTTCGATTCGTTACTTCCCCACACCTACCAGATGATACCTGATGAAGGCCGTAGAGTACAATGGCCGAAACGTTGTATGAAAAACAATGAGGATAGTCCGAATAATTATAGAAATTTTAGATTTATATCATAAAAATATTTTTGCTACGTAAATTATTTAATTTTTCTTACATTTTGTTACTTAGATTATTACTATTCTATTTTCTTATTTTCTGTGCAATCGAAGTAGACTGACCAGAAATCCCAATTTAGGGGATAGCATTCCATCCCATCCCATCAGCACTCTGGCCCCGATAAGCTGGAACTAGCCAAAGAAGACCTCTAAATAATTTAAGAGTTTTATCTTTTAAAAAAAAAAGATTAGGTGGATTTCTTTTCGAATAGAAAACGTTTGTTTTTAAGATGTCATTGGAAGTTTTCTCTGCAGGATGTCCGTCGCTCAGCTAACTTGTGTTCATATACTCCCCCAACCACGTTTTCTCCAGCTGAAGAGCCCAGCTGTATGCACATACATCCATGCATACATAAATACATACTATACATACATACCATTACAAACAGATACACACTAATTTTTACACACACATTTCCATTATGCTACATATTTATTTGATACACATGCGCCCTCTTACATCGTCATCCACATCCCTACGAATAGACACACAAAAATACACCTCGTCATTTCAAAATATAAATTGCTATTTACCTCTGTCTATTCTTACTTGGGGTAAAGTGACTTTAGAATCATCATTTCATGCCATCTGTATTAAATTGTTGTTGAATTTTCATTTTTATTTCCTTTGTTCCATCTGGTACTGTTTAAGCGTTTCCGGGAGTCTATGCATTGCTTTAGAACTTTGTATAAAAAATATTTATATAAATATTATTAAGAAATGGATACATAATCAGACAGAAATAATTATAAAAGCGTTGTATTTCTTTGAAACTCTATTTGAAATGACTCCCCGTTTTTACACCGTGTATGTATCATTTGGCCTAAATTGTGTAAATAAAATAAACAATTACTGAAAATATAACTGCTACTGGAATTCAACCTGCAACCGATTAGTTTCCTACTTTAAGGTAGCGTTGCTCTTACCATTGAGCCGTCAAATTCAAAGTTTCAGCTTCACAGGTGACTAATTTAGAGGACGAATTGGTTGTAAACCCTTCTTATCCAAACTAATGGGATCTTTTTTCTTGAATGCTTGGCTTGCTCTGACGAAAGCATTCCAACCTAGAACTAAGCTGGATTAACTAATGCAAGATATCCACTGGGATTGAATCAAGCGTTCAATTCAAAATATCCAGAACTTCACAGAATACGTCAGATACCTGAAGAAGGCCGGTGGGTATAACGACCGAAACCTTGCCACAAGAGCAATCGCAACAAGGATTCCAGTTCGCATAAATCAATGTATAATTTTATCATGATTCACCAAATGTCTGTCCGTCTGTCAGCCATCGCATTATTCAAGGGTGGCTAGAGCTATGGCCATCAAATTTTCTTTGATCAGTAAAGGGACCCAAGAATATTTATTTTTAGTGCATTAGTTTTTACAAGTTACCAAACTTTTAAAGGAGGATTCGATTTGAAATTTAAGTATAATAGTAAACTGGACCCTTACTTCGATCAGCTGAACCGAAATTTTACCTTTTTGCTTAACCGTAAGAAATAGACATCTGGCTGGAAACCCCACTCGTAGGACGAGTTTCCACGGAGTAATGATAATTCCTCATGTCAGAAATTCGGACAGAAAAAAAATTTTTTTTTGTTTTAAATATTTTCTTCTTTTCTCCTTCATTTTTCTTCCTTTCTGATTGAGCTTAATTGAGAGGTCTTGGATATTAATGAAAAATTGCCATGCAGATATGCACAGGCTTATTTCATCCTATTTATACAACAAAAACTTATTTCTTTAATAAATTTTCCATTCGTTATATATACAATACAAAAGTTGTGGTAATTATCTTCAATGGGGAAAGAGTTCGATCCTGTAGTAACCAGTCTTGTCTTCTCCATTTTTCTTACTTCCTTTTCTTTCTTTCTTTCACTTCCCTCCATTTTCAAATATTATCCATACCCCTCTCTATCTCTTTCTTTTATGCCTCCACTATTTCTTTCATCCTTTCTCTCTTTCTTTATTCCTTTCCTTCAAATCACTCACACTCAATTCTAAGCCTTCATTCAATAATCACTTCCTTCCAATTTGTGAATGCAATAAATCGGGGTGCGTTTATTTCTCATAATTCTACACTTGGTAATCTCATGGTCAGGCAGGGAAGGGGACGGGCTAGAGCTCGTGGTCAGGCAGAGGACGGGGGGGCGTGAGGAGCTCATAATGCAGCCATGTTAATTCACCCCTCCCAACCACACACACACGAGAAAGTCAATTGAGTTTCCCTACTAACTTCCCACACCAGAACAAATCTTTCTCACATATGTAGTCAATCGTTGATCGCCAATTAAATAGAAAGTGAATAACTTAGATGAAAACCAACCAGAGATATTTTCACAAACATCCTAATGAAGGCCACGTTCACAAAGTCGCCGGACTTTTCTCAATGGGCTCGTCAACTTTCAGTATACATTAACATGGGCGTCCCTTGACACTTTTCCTAGGGAGGACGTGCAAAAGGGTATGTTTACAGGGCAATAAGGGCAAAATATATATTTGGAATATAACTTAGCGGCAATTTTGTTACCATCGGAAAATAATACCACCTTTTTATATGGGCACATCGAGTCGAAATTACATAAAATGATTATACAGCTCCATTATCCTTTATCAACAGACTATAAGGTTCCAACTTTCGAAACCGTTCACTTCAAGTGAGAAGGCCTGATCCGGGGAAGGGGGTATATGCCCCCTTTGCTCCCTTCCCAGTGGACGCCTATGGACAGTGATACCTTTATTTAGCGCTGATTCGTTGTAGCGCTTTTTTCCCGAATATTTTTCATGATAAATTTAGCGATGTTAAATGTCCGAAATGAATAATGATAAAAGACAGCGTCATAGATAGACTCCAAAATAACTCTCTACTGTACACTTTGGTTAATGGTACATACGTATGAGGATCACCATTATCATCATCATCATCAGTCTGTTAGTGTCCGTCGTTAAACATAGAACTTCCCCAAGATTCGTCTGAACTCTCTATCATGGGCATCACAGAGCCAGTACTTTCTGAATCGATTTAGCTCGTCATACCATCTTACTTTCTGTCGGCCACAGTTTCGTATATGATCTTTGGGGATCCACGTTTTGAGTTGTCATGTCTAGCGGTTGTCCGACATTATTGCAACACGTCCACTCCATTGCCATTTGAGTTTTCTGACAGATTCTGCGATGACTCCTGTCTTTTCTCTGACATACATTGCTGTCTTATGATCTATCCATGTGAGGTTGAACATGATTATCTCATGTGCACGTTGCAAGGTCCTCAGTTTGAAGGTCAATCTTTTGATTAAGTTCCTTGTTTCAGCACCATATGTGACTATTTGTAGGATGCATTGGTTTTATACCCTTCCTTTTAGAACTAGTGTAATGTTCTTGAAAGTCAAGCTTGCTCCACCGAAAGCTTGCCAACGTATTGTGATTCTTCACTTTATTTCTTTTCCTTTTTCGTGACTTCATGAAGACTCGCTGTCTTAGGTAAATGTAGTGGTCTATTTATGCAAATACACGATGATTTATTATTTCGTGATATAAAACACCTAGCGATATTCTATCTGTTCTGGAAAGTAGCTATCAGATGAGATATACAGCACTGACCCATTCCATCTTGCTGAGGCTCAACACCGACATCATACATTTTAAAATGATTGCTTGTACAAAGCCTATTTATGTTATGTCATAATGAACCTGTACAGTGCTGTTTCGTTTAGAGCTGCATCTTATTGGAAAGCACTAACTGGGGAATTACGGTATATCTCCAAAAATAAACTAATGAAGGTCACGAAATTCTCAATGGGACCGCCAACATTCAATATACAGCCATGCGTCAACTTGCATCAGGGTCAATTTCCTTCGGTACGGATGCACCTAAACCTGGGTGACAGTGGATCATTATAGGATGGAGTAAAATATCCATACTGCATAACATAGTATACAATGATACATACATATTTTACCCAAACCTCTACATGGAGCGTAAAGGTTAAGTGGATCGTCTCTGAAGAGGCAACCCTCAATGGAGTATGAACGGCCAATGGTTTCTATTACATGCATCATCTAAGTGATCCTTGCAAGTCTCGAGTCTGGTCAAGACCAGGACTTTACACCAGCAAGTTTTTTTTTTTATAACCACACTTTTTCAAGTATGCAAGTTCACTGAGGGTATAAATCCAGTCTAATTACACAGTTCAGGGTGTATTCAATTAGCGGCTGAATGCCCTATGGAATTTGTCGTAATGAAGAGTTTTCAAACTCTTACCACGAACCACTACGAGGGAACTTCTATTGTGCGTACACATGTCAAAATATTCAAGTTTTCCATCTAGATTGATGAAATGCCTTTTCTCCCTTGATTCTGCTATAGGATTACTTTTGGGGTTGGTAGGAACTATGATTCATTGAATAATCTCAGATCTTAGCCAAAGAGAAATCTGCAATAAAAAATGAAATTTACTTACTTGGAGAGCAGCATGTATATAGCCATTATCACGACAAAGGTGCTTGCACCATTTAACAGTCATGGATTCGGATGAAATAAAAATCTCATTCAAAGCTCTACTTGCTTTGTCTTCATAGCATCCAATGGAATCTGAAAAAGACGAAGAATAAAAAATTCTTGTACAGACAAATTTTTCATCTCATTTGAATTCATTTATTATCAATTGAAAGCATATGTTAAAAGATAAACACACTTGTCTACTGCAGAATAACAAAAGACCACACGAAAATGATGGATGGTAGTACCTCGTATGATACCAGAACAAAAAAAAAATTATACATAATCGTGTGCTTTTCCTAATTTAAATTTTTTTCATCAGTTTGCCCTTATGTGGATTTCTAACGTATCTATGATCCTACGGTAATCGGTCGGGCGTAAGTCGACATATGATTGTATATTGAGTAACCCCAAAAGTCAGTTTCGTTGAATAGCATTTGGAGCGTTGAATTTTAACTAACTTCATTTGAAAAGATCAATTCCGATTTTATTGTGAAAGCTGTCATATCAGCAGACATTCTTTTTAATTGACAAAATTCGAGTATTGTTTCCACTGTTCCTAATGGTTAGAAGTACGACAATTGGAACCAGCGGACAGAGTTCAATCACCGGCTGAGCCATTTTACGTTCACTTCGCGCCGAACATGATTTAATGCTGGTGCCTAGGATGATAACGAGGCAAGAAAATACCCTTAAAAAAGGCATGAATCTATTTCTTCTCAAATAAGCTACGAGTAAATAGCGGGATAAATAGTAGGGCAGACTTGAGTCTTCGTTGGCAACCAGTCTAGGAGATGAAAAGCAATTCAAACCTAGAAAGTCCAACCTCTCGTCCATGACGCTGGTAACAGACAGAGTAAGGAAGGTCTTTGCGAAATATACATTTAACGAGGCTCAAGGGACACTTTGATTGGCGTGGAAGTGGGTTTAATAAAATTGCACAGACAAAAAAAAAAAAAGAAAGAGAGAAAAAAAATGAATGAAATAACGTGAACATCGCCTGCTTCTCCCCACGACAGTGGGAGCTGAAAAAAAAAAGAAAAAAAAGAAAACAGGTCTGGTTAGTCACCAGATAGAAGACGTCACTTGACCAACGCTTTTTGGCAGCATGTCATGTGGGAGGAGATCGATTATAAAAAATGGAAAAAGTGATAATCAATGAATAAGTTACTTATCTCGCATTTTTGGTCGGTATTCCTTAAAAAAAAACGCCCCCCCCAGAAAAAAAACCCAAACAGCTGGAGACAAAGTAATAGACCAATTTAGTATAAATTTACATTGTAAATTCAACACGTACACTGAAAACTATTTGGGGGGAATTTGGAAAAAAAAAACAACAAAAATGTTTTTTCTTGACATAATAAGAAATGAATGTTTAAATTTTCAGCCTCTAGCTCCATCGGTGCAGTCTGTACGCGCTACACATACACAAGCCAGATTCACTTGAAAACCAAAGAAACCTATGTTGACTGTTTTGGTGACTGATCTCGTTGACGGTTCCGAAAAAGGAACGGTTGAAATGGTTGGCGGGTCGGAGACAAATAAAGTGTCAACCAATTAGGGACACATTCCATTGCTGTAACATGGTTGAGTAATTTGCCAACCGCTGATCGAGTAATTGGTGATTACTTGGGCTGTTTTTCATTTAAGGCAAACCAAGTGTCAGCTCTCTCTCTCTCTCTCTCTCTCCCTCTCTCTCTCTCTCTCTCTCTCGCCATCCATCTAAACCAGTGACGGCGAACCTTGTTTTTTTTTATTAAATCCTGTTATTGGAGTGTCACTTGCATTTATATGTTTTGCCGAATCGGGGAAATGGTCTAACTAGCGAAATTTCGGCATTTATTACAAGAATAAATGAGCATGTTGTTTTAATTTGATTTATTCAATTAAAACTGTGATAAAAAAACTATTATTTTACAATCAAAAGTTAATTTAATGAAAAAGAAATTGAACTTTTCTCTATTGAAAAAAAAGTAGATGGTACGAAGTTTTCTCTCCACATGAGAATTATTAAATACGTAAGTTTTAATTTGATCAAGCATTTATTTAATCAAAACAAGGATAAAAAAAACTTTTTCTACGACCAAAAGTTTATGTTTCAAAGATTTTTTTACAAGAAGTAAGTAAATTTCGCCCATAAGTTGATTTCACTGATTTGATGCAAAATATACGTATATTTTAGTTTAAGGTAAATCCTAATGAGTAAGCTGATTATTTCTCTAATATATTCATGAAACTAAGTCAAATAAGATGCAACTTCAAACTTCAGAATATACCTATAATACTAGATTGATAAAATCAAATACAAAAGTTTTCATCAAAGTGATCATAGTGTGTTATCAAGAGACCTGTGGCGTGTCACTGATGACACACGTATCATAGGTTCGGCATCACCACTATCGAATATGAGTATTATAACAATATTCGGTATTTCTATAGCCTGCGGTCTACCAGGCCTATTCTGTAGTCCTTGCAGACTCTCGGTCTTTTAGCCCCCAAAATTTACTCGGCGTTATCTCGGGCGAGCAGTACGCCCGAGGCAGTACCACCCCCGTCGCACTGGAAGGGATGGGTTAGATTTGCCCTGACGCCTTCGTGACACTAGTCGCGGGGGACTGGAGCAATTTTTTGAGCCCTTGATGGAACGACCTAGTGTCATATTTATAGTCGTGGTGGATACAAGTAAATAGCATGCTCTGCCTCTTAGCTAAGATGTAGTTTTGACAGAGTGTAGTATCTATTTTTATCAGCTTGTGGATCTCACTACCCGATTCAGGCCATACGGGGTGTGTATTTTAACTTACTGGCTATTTTTTCTTATCTGTGAATTGCTCAAAAATGAATTTCAATGAAATATATATATATATATATATATTAGAGAGAGAGGGGGGGGGAACGCCGTCCCCTCTCCTCGAAAAAGTAAAAGAACGTACTTTTCAAAGCACTACACAACTGTGTTTGTTCTGACTTCCACTGTTTTTTTTTTCATTTGAAGAACTTCGTCCCTCTTTTCATGTGTCGTCATTTTTCTTTACTCTAGTATATAAACAAAGATCCACCCATGCGCACATCAAAATTTGCAATTCTTTCACGACTTCCGGTTTATTTTCCAAAACGAATGAGAGCCTTCTCTTCCAGGGACTTTTTATGTTCTCATGTCATGAAATCTGACCTGTAATTTCACAATGAAAATACAGAGAAATACTTTTTATAAACCACGCATAATGTCATCAAACAGATACTTTTATCAAAATCAGTCGGCCTCAAACATTTGAAAAATTCATAATAATTTCATATCAATCAATAGAATTTTTTTTCATAATGTAAAGTTCTTTATATCAATTCCAGTATAAAACTAAGAATGTAAATTTATACCAATGACTAAATTGTTCCAATTTTATATTCTTTGCTTCAAGTTATCAGCCGGTTATTGTTATCTAAAAGTCCTGTCTCAAAGTGATCATAATAAGCTGCTCCCGTTATAGATTCTTGACTTGATGTTATTAGCCGGTTATTGTTATCTAAAAAACATCAGCCGATGAAATCGTAATAAGTGGCTTCCTCTGAACTCGCTTTTAATCTACAGGCAACATTTAAAATTCGAGAGGTTCCCCAAAACTTTATAAATAGTAGTTCACTTACTACTTTTCTACTAAGATTATACTTTAACAAATTTCACTAAATGTTGAAGGGTCCCCTCAAGAAACCCTCTCGCACAGGCCCTCAAATATCTGGCTAGTCTTTTTGAAGGTGTGCCAACAAAGCAAGCTCACGGACCGGAGACTTCTGTACGGTCTGCGTGCAGACCCCAAGCAATAACTTTATGAACCCTCAGGAGTCTGCGACCAGAGAGAGAGAGAGAGAGAGAGAGAGAGAGAGAGAGAGAGAGAGAGAGAGAGAGAGAGAGAGAGAGAGAGAGAGAGAGAGAGAATGGAAGGTTATGTTATCAAAGAATCTATTTGAAAATTTAAATGGCAATGGACAGGCCACGTTGCAAGAATGACAGACAATCGATGGAAATCATGACTGATCTCCAGAGATCACATGTGCAACCGAAGCCGACAGTTTACAAATATGGAGAGATGACCTAGACAAATTTAGAAAATACTGACTCCGCGACGCCTACGATAGAGACATGTGGCGAATCTGAGGGAAGGTCCATGTCCAACGATAGACGCTAAAAGACTGATGATGATGATTATCAACGGTGATATTTCTGTTGTGATTGTTGCTATTAACGACGTCATAAACAAACACCAACGTCTCATTATTTCAAGTTTGAACCTCCTTGAGATTTCCTTGAAACCAGATGCACCCACTGAACGGGCATACCCAAGTATTAAAAAAAGATAACAATAAAATGGATGTAACGTATCAAGAAAAATGCGAATATGTGTTTCAGGATTCAAAGAAGATTAGAGTTTCTCTCATTTCTACAATGTTTGTTTGCTCTTGGGGAAGAGAATTCAGACGGTGGAAGACAGAAAGAAAACAAAAAGAAAAAAAAAACATCTGAAGAAGGCTGGAGAGTTCACGATCAAAACGTTGAGCAAGAAATAGCCACATAAACGAGGGAAATAGTCCAACTATAAGACACACAATCATTCAAACGCCTCGTCTAATAAAATTCAAACGAAAACTCGCCATTATATTCAATAATTCAACAACCGTAGCGTCGAAATTTGAAGTCATGTGAAAAGATTCCATCGAAGAATAAACATGGTCAGAATGTATTCTATTATAACACCACTGGCGATCTCCACCGGAAAACATTTAAAATAAGGTAAAAGAAAATCTAGAAACATCTAAATTCTGGAGAATCTAGATATTATCAATAAACCAATCGGAATAAGCCCCCCCCCCCAAAATGAAATAAAATGAATCATTTTTAGTCGGGGTCTAATGGAGTACTGATGCCAATTTTCGAAAGTAAACAAAACGGTATGGCCAGGGACGCTGGAACAAACAAGCAAATAATCAAACAAATACGCGCATGAATAAGATATAAAAAAGGATAAAATCTTCATCTTTGATGGCTACGATCGTTCAACAAGTGGATCTCCCACTTTCAGAATTATTCTCAACGATGTAAAAAAAAAATAATAAAACGACATTTCATGCGGAACAACCTAATGAGTTATTTAAAATGTTGCCAATCAACGAATTGTTGCTTTCAGAAACATCCATAACATTTAGCTATCAAGAGAAAACCCTGAACGCGTCTTCAACTGTTTCTTCATTAAAGAGAGAAGAAATTGTCTTCAGATGTACGTGAATAACTAGAAATAAACAAACAGATCCGTCGTGAAAAAAAGGCCGATAACATCGAATCCTTTTCACAGTCTTATATTCCACTCTTCCGCAATCACAATGACTAATTAGATTTTCAAGGATCGAACTTTGAGTGTTCCCAGTCAAATGAAGAACGTGTGGCGCCATTGAGTATCGAGAAAACAGAGTCAGTCGGAAGTTTGGCTCCGAAGAGAAATGGGATCACGTGAGAGAGAAGGGAGAACACTATTTGGAATACTTTTATCGTTGAAGAATTTACTAGTGCGTTGATGAGTTGATGACAGAGTGTCGACCTAAAAACTTTGCAGAGCAGGGGGGGGAGAGACAGAGAGACAGACAGCAAGGTTGAGGGAGAGGGAGAGAGAGAGAGAGAGAGAGAGAGAGAGAGAGAGAGAGAAAACAGCTTTTGATTTCTTTACAAAAGAACAAAATCTTTAGAGATGAAACATTTAGATAATAAACAAGCTACCGAGGAGATAGATTTTTGATATAAAAAAAAAGAAAACTTTCGATTGATAGATAGATAGATAGATGTGGAGAAAAGATAAGAAGAGAGAAAAAGATAGATAGATACATAAATACGGAAAGAGAGAGAGAGAGAGAGAGATAATCCATCGTTCCTTAGTCTTCTCAAGATTCAAACCAAGATAAATGAAAACCTTTTAGTCTCTTTTGGTTGTATTGCATTTTTGTTTTCTGAAATTCCGTTAATTTCTGCCTAAATTTCTCAAACGAGAAATGTTTACTCCCCAGTGATTCTGTCAGACCCACTGTTCCAATTTTTATCCCTCCATCACATTCCCCGTTTTTCTGCGGGTGTATGTCGCATACGATAATTTTTACCCAGTTATGTGCAGAGATATTTCTTAGTTATTTTTTGAATTGAGTAACTCTAGGGGAGAGTGTCTGATCACACATGCACAGCAAGGTCCACTCTGATTGATTGTCAATAAGTTCTCGAGATATCCATTGTGTCTGGATACATTCCGACCAGATTTTGCATCAGTAGTTCATAACAGAATGAAGAAGATTTATTATTTTCAAATAACAAAAAACAATTGCCCCTATCCGAAACGGCCAGTCTAATATTTGTTAGTTCGCAGACGGTCACACGCCCAGTTTTGCAATGTATTTAAATTTGTCTCCGAATAGAGACGTTTTTTTAGTGATTGTAATCAAATTCATTGGATTACCCCAAAGCTCAAAAGTCGTTATCTGTTTGCATTTAAATTGAGACAAAGATTCAAATGAACTACTGAGTGGGAAGGGGAACATAAAGAAGCAGGAACTACGATCCCACTTCAACTCCACACTACAACCTGCAAGGCAAAGCCAGCACATTAAATATTCAAGAGTGATAGAAGCGGCGCTTCAGATTTGCCCAAGGTGAGGTCAGGATGAGGCGTCTGCATTGACGAACGGCAGGGTTATTGCCGAGATGTGACTGAGAGGGAAAGAATGTTATTTGGAAAAGCTCCTCCTGTCCCCAAATTGAGGGAGATCCCCCAAAGCTTGGTAAATAGTAGTTCACTGCATTTCTACTGAAATTATATAATAAATGTATATTTTTAGTATTAATGATTTGTACATAGATAAATTGAATAAATAACTTGAAAACGTTTAGAGAGCCCATACCTCTGTCAACGCTATTGTTTTCTGGCCAGGGTCTCGGCTGTGACAGATGTGAAATGATCAACAGTCCCCAAGGCGTCTTCTGGATGATATGGCTGAAGTATGGCACCTCTCCTGTCCGGACCACATCACCAAAATATAAACAAACATCCGGACTTTTATCTCCGATTGAGGGCCACTAAATGAAATGAAACTAGAAATCGTTCATATCTCTGCTAACTCCAGTGTCAGGGGAAGTAACTGTGAATAGATCCGTCCCAAAGTCTAATCACTTCTTCAATGTCACATTGTCCACCTGTTCACTTAATTTCATTGAAATTTATTGAAAAATTTGAGAGATATCGTGTGGACAGATATGAACTGTTGGTGATATTATATGGTGTGGGCATATAATTACGACGTTGGGAAGGTAATTGTGCAAATGTAATCACTTTTTCTGTAGCCTACAGTCCATTCTTCTGCAAAATATAATTACAATCGTTGCGAATTTTTTTGAGATATCGTGTGGACAGTCATGATCGTATACATAAACGTATGAAAAAAAAAACAACGGAAAAATATTTCCTGATGAACGAAATTTCCTGAATCCGCCCCCAAAATTTAATCGACTCTTTTTCATTCCATTGTTTACCTCACTACAAAATTTGATCGAAATTTATTCCGTACTTTCGGAGATATCTCTTGGAAAGACAGAGAGATAGGCAGAAAGACAGACACCAATGAATATAAATACCTCTCAAACTTTGTTTGCAAAAGTAATTATTCAGCTTTGGGGTTGTTTTTCACCAATCAAGTAATAGTTCATTTTTCGCAAATTTCCTTCATCAAATCTCATTAATTATTAATGGAGGCACTTCGTAGAGACAAGCCCCCAAACTCCCAAATTTCTTGCTAAGTCTCTGGGTTAGTGTGTAAATATTTAGAAGATAACAACGAAAACAATGTCTCCTTTTTTTCACACCAGGATTTTGTAACCTGGGCAGTATTGCTTACCGTTGGGCAGTTTCAACTCTTGGTTAGGTGGTGTGCAGTGAATGGTGGGTGTTTTGAAATATTGGTGAGTCCATGGATGGTATGGTCCTAATGTGTATAGAAATTCGAACGAGGAGGAACAAAATACTAATAACCTTATTTCTCAGAGTTCCACCTTTGACCTTTTCGATATCTCTGTTTTATTCCGGTGCAGCATTTCGAGTATCAAAGTTTGTAATTAACAATAGAAAAAATGTGTCAACAACAACGTTTTCTATAAATAATTTACCAAGCTGCACAGTGATATCACACATTATGTGAATCCAATATGTCTGCATTAGCTGCGTCACACCAGACACAGAGATCACATTGATGATATCTAAATACGGTGTGTGTATGTCAAACATCTGCTGTTATTATTTTATAATACTTTCATTAAAGAAACGACGAAAGCTGTTCATTTTTCATTGTTTTTAAGGGTTAGAATATAATTTTTGTATCGTCCTGAATATTTTCTATACTCGAGGACGGTGGGAACATTTCTCGTCTGAAAGTAAGCGGAGACGCCAAAGAGGTTGTAAATCCCTGGTTTACACCTTTTTATTTATGATTTAGAGAATATTCTACGTATATTTGTCGGAGAGAAAGATCGAAATAACAAAGAGGTATCAATAGGGTCAAGAGGAGAACTCTGAAAGATTGGGCTATTATTAGTACTCTGTTCGTCTTCGTTCGTATTTCTGTACGCATTTGGACCTCACCGTCCGTGGACTCGCCAATCGCCCAATCAGTTATCAACGGTTGGGTCAATGTAATAAAACAGTTCAACGAATCGGTTATTTTCCGAGAGTTGTTCGGACAAGTAATATTAGTTGTCATATTATCTCGAATTTTATCAGGAGATGAAGCATTGTCAATTATCATTTATTTTTCCTCTGGTATTCATTCAACTCGTCATACTCTGTCAATCTACGGCTCTTAGTATACAGGGCAGATTGAAAATGAAAAATAATCTTCGAAAAAAAAAAAGAAAGAAAGAAAGGAAGATAAAGAGAGAATTAGAGATAGAAAGAAGACAAAAACGTTGAGAAAGGAAACTGGGGGAAAGATGTCGAAACTATTTTTGAAAGATCTCATAACAGATATTGCACAAACAAGTTTATTCATCAGTTCCAGTCTGATGTTTGCTTAGAATGAGTACAAAAATGGCTGAGGGTTAAAGGCGAGAATAGTTGGCTGCTATTTTGGCAAAGAGTTTAAAACACACAATAACAGGATTACTTTCGAAAAGACTGTCACTTCGTTTCTGGTCTGGCTAGATTTAATTATGCCGTAATAAATTGTCTTCGTTCTCGATTCATTATTCGCTTGATTCCATCGCTTAGACATTTGATTACTTGGCTCATCCCAGCAGAAAGATAAGAGCAGACGTTCATTTGGCAGCAATTTTAATGGCCTCCGACCTCTGTAATTTTATAGCGTCACTTCTTGGAGGCATCAATATAATTTGTCTCGCAGAAATTGTCAATGATCTTTCATAGAACTGAGTAGAAACCAGGTGGGCTAGTTGGCATAAGCCTACAATTTTAATGGGTCTTACTCCCTGGTGGAGGCAAATACAATTGTATTTACCACTTATTACAGTACAGAGCTCAATTGTTTGATACACACTTTGAATAGTATTGTTTGTCATTATCTTTTTCATAAATTGTTGCATTTCTTTTTGACTGTTCTATTAATTGTAAGTACATCATGTACACACACACACATACATATATACATAGTACAAATCAGGGATGCAATATGATATAATATAATGCTATATCCGATGTATGATGGGTTTATTTCATAGAGTGCTCGACACATTCAACTTTGAATATCAAATTTAGAGTAGAATTTAAAATATAATGGAATGAGGATTCGTTACACAAACACGTTTATGCTTCTGCTCTGTTTGGGCTTCTTCAGATCATTCGCCAGAAGAAAATAGAACTGGACAGAAATGCAAACATGTTTGTGTAGAGAATCCTCATTATATATACGTATATATATATATGTATATATATATATATATATATATATATATATATATATATATATATATATATATATATATATATATATATATCATGTGCATTTAGCAGGGATTATAAAAATAATAAACCATTTGAAATGGGGCTTATATTGCCCATCTAACCTGGGCCTATCACCAGGTTTACATGGGTCTGATTATACAGCTTCCAGTTTTGAGATTTCATTAAACAAAAGGCTACGGATATCAAATAATCTTTTTGGCTTCGTAATGGCGATGAAGATGATAGCTTATTGGGGTCGATGTAGTGACTGAGGCAATTGCTGAAATTACAGTTGTAAGTAGTTTTTTACAGGCATAATGCAAAGTGTATATAAATAGCCTCGGTCGAAATTCGAACTCAGTCCACCGGTTCTATTTCCCGTGCTTATGACTGTCATACCACTCCCGCCTCCCATGCTTTCATGTATCCATGGAAAAACTCGATTATTCGAAAATCAGTTACCTGAATATTTAATTATTTGAACAAGATTTCAAAGAGAACTTTGCTGCAAAAAACTACGTGGGTAATTTTCCAATTGATTTTTTTTTAAATGAATGATTTAATACTGTTAAGGAATTTACAAATAGTTCTTAAGATACTAACGCTTTATTTCGTTACCTTATTTTTTAATTTGAGAATTGATTAAAAAAATAATCTATCGTTTACTTTAGATCATTTAAGAATGTCCTCAAAATATGAGTCCATTCAGCACGTAATTACATTGTAAATCGACTTCCCTAAAAACGTATCGGGGTCAAAAATAACTGGCTAAGGTCTAGGTCTATACACTATCCATGCTAAATTCGATTGGGATGCCCCTATGTTTTCGGGTTTTGCATAGATTGACAAACACAGAAATACACGAATCTTGGCCATTGTTCCATAAAGGAGTAACATTAGAAAACTGCGTTTGGGTTGTTTTGATAAAAGAAATCGTTGAAATTTTATCAGAAAACCTAATAATAAAAGCCACACTTATGATAATTAACACTGTGTATTTGTCGTCTGTCATCCCTACGTCATCAGTGACGTTTGGTGACGTGACATAGTAGAAATTAAATTTCAGATAAGTTAAACTTGATAAATTGAATATTCACTGAGTTTTACCTTTAGATTATTTCAATATTCAGAAAATATTAAACATATAAAAGGAAATGGTATGCGACTTGATATTTTCGATATATCATAAGTACAATACAATAGCCACATTATCTAATGATTGTTGTCAGTTTTTGACGGCAAAGCGGAGTATGAACTAGTATTTAAATAATAGGGAACGAAAGGACTATTCCTTTTGGTCTGCTTGGAATTCCCTTTACTGATATCAACGTTCGTGAGATAAAACAGTTAATAAAGAAAATTGAAAAATGCAAACATTTCCAGATTGAATAGGACATGGGTTTGTGTAAAATGGAGACAGGAAGGATATAGGAGATAGCGGAAGGTGGGAGAAGAATAGAGGATGACGGGAAACCACCAATTATGGCGACAGAATCAAATCCTTTCAACCGTAAATCGTCATAGGCTACAGATTTTCGGACGGAGACTGCCCAACCCTGGTTAATCCTCAAAATTCTTTTTCACAGATAAATTGGCGCTGGGAGAATATGAATATTTCATGAAGGTAAACCGCGGGGATGTTTTTTCTGTTGTCAGAGGACAATTTGTTCAGATTCTGGAAAGATAGGGTTGGTTGGTTGGTTGAAGGAAGACGAGTTTCTGGAGGCGAAGAAGATGAAGGAGATAAGATAGAAGAGAGGGGGAAAAAGTTGTGGGATGCAGAGGAGAAAGAAGAGGGAAAGATAAAATGAACAAAAAAGTTGGAGGAAAGGAAAGAGAGGTTAAAGGAAGAGAGAGACAGACAGAGGGAGGATGGGAGAAGAAGGAGGGAAATGGCTGGGAATTAAAAGATTAAATATGAGACAAAGGTTAGAATGAGAAGACAAAAACAATAACAAAACCACAACGAGGGTGGAGAGATATTCTTCTACCAACTACGTTGAGGATAATTTCTATACGATGTTGTTCCCCTGAGCTTTGGTCGACTTTCTCGTAAGCCTTTCTCACAATTCATTGCTGACGGTTCGATTCACCCACTGAGAATCGAACTCACTGTTATGAATTGCGAGAGAGGTTTACGCAGTGACGTGCACCGACTTTCAGAAGGACGCAGGGCTCAGTTAAAAAAAGGACGAACCCCTAACATATTTACGAATGAAATCTGCAATACCATAAAAACTATATGTATATACACAAAGAAAAAATATATGTAGTAAATATTCTTAAATTCGATTATTCTTGTCTTGTTTTCTACTGAAATATTTTTTGGAATTTTTGTTAAAAGTGCACTTTGATTTGACGAAGAAAAAGGCCAGGGCTCAAGCAAACCGTGTCCCTTTGTGTACGTACATAGGTTTACGAGACACTATTGCCCCACTATTGTGGCCCCGTACCAAACTAAATTAAATGAATATACATACGTCAACCCAGACTGCCTAACGGTGGCGTAATGTTTACCGAACTAATCTATCAGACTATAACTACTGTGTGAGTTCGATTCTCTCTCGTTGTTATTCACTTGTAGCCTTGAGCTAGATTGGGCTAAGTCTAGTAGACTTACACGTTAACAGAATAAGTTGAGTCACTATTTTTGTGGTCTTTAACCGATTAACTGCAACAAGTGGTGAAGAGTAAAAGTTATCCATTACGAGCCCTTAGCCGTGGTAAGATAATCCATTGTAAAATAATCCATAGCAAGATAAAATCCCTGACTCATGAATAGAGCCGAGTTGTCATCTATTATAAAAAGAATAATTGAGCGAGCCAAAGAGCTACTATGATTGAAATTTACGTCATTTAGATCAAGTCTTAGAGCAAACAGAGATATCAGTGAGAGCCCAAAATATTATCGAAGAGACTCTCGCGTGACGTTGTTCATCCCCACATAGAATTCGGGTGGCTATGGCTAGTCCCGCCTTTGGTAGTGTGCCAAGGTGTTCCTTCTGTCACAAAGGCAAAGATGGAAGAGGAACTTGAAGACCCTTCAGGAATATCATCATGATGAAGTCTCTGGTGCCCCTTGCTCCTCATATTTCAAGACATCTTGCAAGGTTTTGATACTGTTGTATTGCAGGCGGAATGAAGTGGCCAAAATTTGTCTTGCAATCATTTTTATCGAAAGATGCTTTATAGGCCGACCACATCTTATCATCTCTGGGGCAAAGGTCAAAGCTGGTGTCCTTGTCGGAGCGCAGATAAAGAAGAACCTGGAGTGCAAGGAATTCCCCCAAACGTTCTCTATATCCTAAAGAAGCTTGTCACAGCTTCGTAATTATGGTTCAGGGCTTCCAGGACAATCACAAAGCCGAAGACTGTGGAGCTGGATGAGATTATGGAGGAGAACAACGGTAAAATAGGCTGCAGGCAGTTCCATAAAGAGTCCATATCCTCTACATTCGTCTCCATGAATTCAAGGAGAACATATGTACCTATCTAGAGGAACAATGCTACCAGGATATACTGGTCTTTGAATGCTGCTATCAAAGAACGTATAAAAAGAGCCTGATGGGGTATTATATTTTGATGTTTGGTCCTTGAAAGTGAATCATAGTCCAATCGTAAGTATTGAAAATAAATACTCACTTCCAAATCTTTTGTACTAACTTTTGTTTAAAATTACTTTTCATACTCATTTATTCAAATTTACACATGTTTTTTTTTCTGGTGAAAATGTGATTTTTTCAAAAATTGTAATAATAATCTGTAAATTCACCTGTTGTACAATTGCAAGTAAGTAGATTCTAAGTTATCATTATCCTTGTAATAAAAGCAAAGTTTGAAAGGAATAATTGACATTTTCTATACTTTTAACTCATAAGCAACCAGAAAATAACACTCGCTCACTGCCTAGAAACAAAAATCGCGTTGCTTGATGTTATCTATTTTGAAATACTATACGAAACTGCAATTATATCCACGCAGCTACCGCTTCAAGACGGCTGAACTAATTTTAATAAAATCGGTGAATTGATATAACAACTGCCGAAATTTAAATCTGAGGAATTCCAGACTTGCTTGTCCCCAAGTGAATCTACTAGAAATACTTATTCTAATCTCTTTAGAGGTTCATTTCAGGACATCGAGTGAGTGTTCAATCAGATTGCATCTACATCGTTTTCGATGTTACGAAATAATCACACTATTCGCATTTTTTGATCCTATCGAAATCAACAGCCAAATGTTTTTTTTTAATCTGTCGTCTGTCGCCCCGAAGTCTGAGGAAGGAACAAATAGAAAGGAAAGGGAAAGAACGATTGTCAGTGTCAAATGTTAGCCGCCGAATTCGACACAATTTCTTTTCATTCGTTTTTTTTTTAAATAAGCAGAAAATTAAATCATACAAACATTGGGTACTTACGCGAATATTCATTGGATTAGTGTGTGTATAAGTCAGGTGCAGAACCTAGGGAGGCCAGTCCAACAAGTCCGGATCCACCCCACCTCGGGTAGAACAAATTAATGATTTTAAAAAATCCAGATCAGTGATTCCCCAAAGTGGGTAGTACCTATCCCTCCCACCCCTTGGGCTGTTAAGAGAATGGTCCATGATGGCGGTGAAGGGGAATAGGGGGGGGCGAAAGAGTGGAATCAGAAACAAGGGTGAGTTCATCTTAGACTAAAACTATACGACATAAATCTATGTCACGAAAACATTGAAGCAATACGTATGCTTTGCAAAGTATGAAATTCATATTCCAAAAGTGCTTTTCCTGCGATTGAACCCTTTCTTGTGGCTTCTGTTGATAAAAAGAAGTTTTGGTCGATGCATTCTACGGCCTTCTCCAGGCGTACTATCCAAATTCGATGGTGGTAAATAGAACCATTTATCACTATTGGTAGCAACGGTTATAACGTCCAATTCGTTTTTTTTTCTTCCCCGTTCATGTTAGGCCCGGACTTCCATGTCTTGTCCCTGTTGAGTAGCTGAAGCCACATCGTGTTGAATTTCACACTTGTCTGACTTGTACACTTAGTTTCCAACGGCGTTCTCAGTCTATGATTCAGACATTTTATTTTTCCTTTTCCATCTACTCTAGGTCACCTCGAGCGAGGCTTTTCGATCACTTTTCACATCAACGGGTTAGTAAAAAGGGAGTTATTTATGCAACAAAATTATGACCAGTAAAAACAAGTTAAAATAGCTTGTTGATGTTGAAATTGTATAAGTTGGAAACACTGAAACATGAAATGTAAAAATGAGGACCGGAAAAGAGCAAAAGGAAATAAGAGGGTTAAATGACTTTTGGGAGAGAGAGAGAGACATGAAAAAGGATGGGCAATTAGAGAACGAAAAAAAAAAAAGAGACTTAAATACGGTAAGGCACTTGTTCACCCTGGGTTTAAAAAAATCGAGATGGTATTCGCCGGGAAAACATTAATGTAAGGGAATGTATTCCTCATTGCAATTGTTCATTGGAAGAGGCTATTTGCGTGGTTCTTGTGGTGAGTCCTTGATATAACCAAAAAGTATGGGTGTGTCTTGCTAGCAGACTGAGTTTTAACTGACGATTCCTTGAAAGAAGGGACTAAGGAATGTAGTTCCTCTGAACACTTTCTCAGGGAGTATAGTGTTCGCCCTTCTCTCTCTACATGCTGTCTGCTATCCCAGATTTTTCTATCTAGTCTTTGATTGTGTCTCTTTCTACGTTCCTCAAGTCTGACTTTGAGAGGTCTGACAGTTTCTCCTTTATAATTCTTCCCGCTTTTACAGGGAATATTATACAGTCATTGGTCAGACTCGTATCTCGCGGAGGACCCACTCGGCATACTTCAACAAGTCGGCTGAATGTCCAAGTTAGACACGTCCGGAGTTCAACTCGATGTAATAGAATTGAATTGATTATAGATAGACACGAATGCACAAATATAGACAGACATGAATAAACTTACATAGAGTGATCCGAATAGACGGATAGATACGGGTACACTTTGATAGATAGATAAACAGTGATATAAAGAGAGTAATCAACAGATAAAAGGATAGGTCAATGAGAAATGGATAGATAGCTATGAACAGACTGTAACAGGGGGATAGATAGATAGATAGATAGCTATGAACAGACTGTAACAGGGGGATAGATAGATAGATAGATAGATAGATAGATAGATAGATAGATAGATATGAACAGACTGTAACAGGGGGATAGATAGATAGATAGATAGATAGATAGATAGATATGAACAGACTGTAACAGGGGGATAGATAGATAGATAGATAGATAGATAGCTATGAACAGACTGTAACAGGGGGATAGATAGATAGATAGATAGCTATGAACAGACTGTAACAGGGGGATAGATAGATAGATAGATAGATAGCTATGAACAGACTGTTACAGGGGGATAGATAGATAGATAGATAGATAGATAGATAGATGGATAGATAGATAGATAGATTTGAACAGACTATATGTAACATAGATAGATTAATAGAGAGATTGATCTATTTGCCCTTTTTAATCTGTCGTCTGTCGCCCCAAAGTCTGTGTGAGAAACAAATGAAGAGGAAATAGAAAGAACGTCAGTCAGTGTCAAAAACGTCAACTTTGGAACTTGACACAATTTCTTTTTTATTCAGTTTTAAATAAACATAAAATCAAATCCACAAGGATTGCGCATTGATGCAAATTTTTACCGAGTCAGTGTATGCAAATCAAAAAGCGGATCCAGGGGGGAGAGATGGGGGGAGTGTTCAATTCACATCATTTCCGATGTTACGAAACTAATTCTTTTTGTTCCTTCTCTTGATTCAGTCAAAACCACAACAATAAACATTAAACAGAAAACTGAATGTTTGAACAAACGTCACTTATGTGAATTTTCGATACGGACAAAACCCCACCGGACAAAATTCCCATAAGATTAGCATTTTTTCTTGTAAGTTTGAAGGAATGCAGGTTTGGGATTTCTTTTTTTTGTCTTACTACATGTCACAGGAAAAATGAAATTAGTAATGATTTACATTTTTGAAGTGATAAATAAAATGAGCCGGAAAGATACTATGTTTAGAAAGACTTTTAGTGGGATTTTAGATTAAGATAAAAAAAAGATTTTAACCTTTGTTTGGCTTTTTAAACACTTGAAAGAATTATCTTAGTTTTCATTCATATTTATAATAAATCGAAACCTTTAATCTTTATTTTGAAGTGCGTACATAATAGCGTTGGATTCAGTGGGTTTTTTGTCCGGTAGGGGTTCGGTCATGGACCAAGGGAATTTTTACCAACTTGTATTTCAACAAGGTGAATAGTACTTGATTAATTACTATGAATTATATAAACGAAGGCAGTGCCTGCTCCAAAGGTGTATGTTTGGAAAGAGGTGGACTTCATGGTGTGTGGAACAGTCTGTCATAATTGTCTTAAAAAAAAATATTCCTCCATCGTACGAAACTGCAGCTTCAAAGTATTTCGATTACTTCACTTCAGTGTTACCAATTCAGATATTTTATCCAATTACAGAAAATTTCGAAGAACAGAATTCAAGCGAGATAGTTTATAAGAAACTACGAAGAAAGATCTATAATCATCAATTCTTAATTTATTTTTGTTTGAATTCCCGAGACCTGAACAAATATAAACTTGTCACGGTGCTGCCTCGTGCGCTGACTAATACATAATATACATACTAATGTCAACTTCATACAATCGTCAGTTGACGAGTAATCGCGGGCACGCACGCACACACGCACACACACTCACACACACTCACACACACACACACATAGAGAAAGCTTTCTTCAGTCGTACTTCATAGATTAAAACATTATTCATTTTCATAGCAAGAACGGAATTTTAATGAAGTGTCCACGTATCACTGAAAGGGGGTTCGTTGATAACTGGGCGAAAGAGAAACATTGAATAGTGGGGGAGGGGAGGAAGGTAAATTGCAGATATGGATTGAACGCTGGAATGGAAACTAAATTTAATTTATAATCCCATGCTTGTAAACGCTGATGACGTAATTTAAATCTATTGTGAGAATTGATTTTTAAAAAGAATAAATGATTGTTCTCCGATAACAAAGAAAGAGAACGTACCAATAAAAATGAAAACGCGGATATTTTTCCAATCGCGAGAAATGACTGAAAAAAAAAAAAAAGGATAAACGGCGTCAGTTAACTCGGAGCAGACAAAGTGAATTATAGAGATGTTGGACACATCTAAAAATCACCAATTTTATCGCAACAAATTATCTAAATCAAAACACTACTAATTTAAAAAATAAATCTACTAACTTTTTCCAAACCAGAAACAGAAGTTATGACTTTTCCCCTCACGTACATTAGCGTTCATAGTGACATTTTTTTCCCTTGCATTTTTCCATTACTTTTTCCATTGCTAATATTATGACTTTTTTCCATCTCTTTTTCCACCGAGCACAGCATTACTTCTTTTCCTAACTTTTTCCCCCTACGGCTTTCCCCCATACAACCATACACAATAGCAAGGCAGCACCAAGTTGAGACACAGTTCAACCAAGGAAACCCGTACTGAGAGCAACAGAGGTCAAAAACAGCTTTTCGTCTCTTCAGTGTCAATTCTTGGCGTCCAGTTCCCGCTGTGACCTGTGATATCTATGACTGTTTCATTCAACTCAAGGAGCTTATCTAAATGGGTAACAGTCCTAGTTTTAGTTTTACTCATTCTACCTGACGTCTATGGAACGAGAAAAAAATTCGCTGTATTCAACTCCAACCTTCATGTTGAAAGAAATAACTTGACATGAGACCGGGAGAGTAAGCACGATTTCCGTGACAGTGCTCTAGATCAGTGATTTCGAAACTAGGGCCCATTGAGCCCCTGGGACCCGACAAATAATGTTCAGGATGCACCACAGTGTTCCTTGTAAATCTGACATTGCTAATCTCAAGTCAGAAATACAACATCATCGATTGCATAGTAAATGAAAACATTATTATTGTATCATCTGGAAGAATTAAAGTAAATGTAATATATTTAGAATAAAGTCAATTCTAAAGGTCAAAAATTGTTTATTATTGTATATCATTGATTTCAGTCTAAAAACCAAATGTTGAATTAGGGGTCAGCCAGAATACAAAATGCCCCCACTCAGCGTCATTATGATAGGATGGAGAGAGACTGAGCCAGAAATCATTTAAAATATATAATGTCATTAGTGATCTTCAACAAATTGGAATCGATTAGTGCTGTATATTTCATTTAAGAGCTACTTTCTGGAGCTGGTAAAATATCACTGGGTATCGATATATACATCGGAACGCGATAGATTATTGTGTGCGTGTATATTTTCATACACATAGTACATTAACCTACGTGTATACACGTGTACGCACGTGTATACAGTTAATTTAGGCACTGTCTATGATGCTATGCTATATGATTATCTATTTCGTAAATTTAACATTAAGAAAATACTTGAAGTGAGAGAGCTGTTGCAAATCAGCTCTAAGTTGAACTCCAGCCCAAATCTAGTCGACTTTGTTTTTCTGCCCTAACAAGAATGATAAGATCAACAAGAACGACAAGAACAATCCTCGCTAAATCTAGGGGAGTAAAAATCAACATTTCTTTACCGTGATTTGAAATCATGGCCAAGTGAGTGTTTGTCAGCCTAACCAAACAGACAAGTTTCATCAATGAAAATTATCTTATGAATACGAAAAGGCTTATTTCATTCATATATATATATATATATATATATATATATATATATATATATATATATATATATATATATATATATACATATATATATATATATATATATACATATACATATATATATATATACATATATATATATATGTGTGTGTGTGTGTGTGTATGTTTGTGTGTATATGTGTGTGTGTGTGTGTGTGTGTGTGTGTGTGTTATTTATCATATATACTATCCAAAAGTTGCCGTAATCATCTCCATCGATATATACAATACAAAAGTTGTGGTAATCATTTCCAGTCGCAATAGAAATAGGAGTGAAGTCTGGCCATGCAGCAACTAGTCTTGTTTATTTCTAAAAAGATATTTGTAAAAGAGCGCCATAGCGAATCAGCAGTAAACGAGATAAAGCCAAGGGGGGGGGAGGTATTACTGAACTCCATACAAAAAGTCATAATGTTCGTCTCTTGCTAGGAAAACACTCATAGGAACGTAACATCTTTTAATCAAATAAAAATATTCTAATTTAATTGATTAATTGTAATGATATCAAGTTATATTCTAATGAAATAAGTAATATTTTGAATTTAATTTACAGCAATAAAGTAGGTCATTTTGAAAATTAAATAAATGATATTGACCACAAGTATGTGTGCACCCCCACACACACACACACCTAGAATGATAATTAAATTATCTATTAAATTGTTTCTCGCTCGTGAAATTGTTGGCCCTTGCATTATTGACTGATTTGCAGCTAGTGATTATTTTTTTATGGATCTAAAGAGGATCAAAACCTGATTGAAAAAGACGCAAATTTTGCTCGTCTATAGTTTTTAGAAAGGGAAAAGAAAAATCAGCAGCTGTGTAAAACCCGGGGGTAGTAAGGAACGATCATGTGACCATGTGACCCAAATTTTGGGCCAATCGAGATCCACTAAACACATATCCAGTTGGAGTCTGGTTGGGTAAACTCCATGTATAGTCTTCCTCGCCTGAATTCACCAGTTGTAGAGAACCACCTCGTTAATAGACGGACTTTCACTGCCCCATTGAGAGCCATCCTTATTAAGCTGGACTCACAGGATGAACCATTCATTTTTGGGCGCATTCAAACGCCAAGATATCACAATTTTTTCACAACACGTGGTGATATTCGTCAAATGGGGTCTCAACACAAATCAGTTTCTCTACAAAGCTCTATTCCTCAATAGAATTTTCAAATCTTGTCCAAAAGCCTCCCGACGGAAACTCAACAATACTTCTGTCTTCATGAACTATAAAAACTTTTAAGAAACTCTTCACTACTACCCAGACATTCAACTATTATTTCAAAGGACTCTCAACTGGAATTGATTTCCGCGAAAGCACTTAATTCGGCCATCTTTTCTTCGTCTTCACTTCTTCCCGTTAAACAAAAAAGATCGACATTTATCGGGAAAAACTGAGGTCTTTTGTTTCATTCATTTGTTTCGGGCGGGGTTGCTCTTCGAGATACGTTGGTATCATTCAAAATAACCCGAACAGTAAAACTAAAAACAAAATTGATAATAAGGAAAATACTTTAAAAAAATCAAAATAAACTTTTTATTTGTTAATAATGAACTCAGTGTGAATTGATACACAAGAGCGACTCAAAATGCTCTTTCTACAATAGAGCAAACCTTGGTAATGAAGTCTCGACGACTGTTTCTATTGTAGTGATTTTGCTCATCACTGTATGACACACACTTATGACCTTGTGTTGTACTGATCTAACCTGAGTAAATATCATTTCAGGGCAGCACTTCTTGATCTATTTTAGTGTAATCCACTCTGAAGTCTTCATTACACAATTTAATTCACCTGCGACTAAATTTTCTCATGTTTCCGATCATTTTGATCTTATTTTCCCATGTGTATAATTTTTAATACAGAATTCATTTTGTATCTTGAGCAAAAAGCATATCTTGAATCATTTCTTGAGTGTTTATTTTATCAGTGTTTTTTTTAACATAAATATGTTAAGAAAACAAGCGAAGAAAACGTAACACTGAAAAATATAGACCGTTTCTTGTTTACATTAAGTTAGGAAACAACAGTCTTAGAACTTAGAATTAGATTTTTCGAAACAATGTTTTCTTAGTGTATATGTTTATGACAGAGACTATTTGTTTAAGTTTAGAAAAATACAAATATCCTCTTAGATTGAGTTATTCACCAATTGATGTTTAATTCACCCAAACACAATTTCATTCATCCTTGTTAGATGAATCATTCACCAGTTTAAGAAGCACTGATTTAGGGCACTTCGCCGTAGAGCAATGGTTAGCAAGTTTGTTTCGCTGATCATTACAACTGTAGTGAGTTCGGGCCTCGCTGGTTGCGTAGCAAGGACTCTCAGCGCTCGTGGGCAAGGACTGCACCCGGGGGTATGGACAGTAGCCGGAACAGTTGTGCAATATTCTGGAGGAGGGCGTATTAGTTGACTGGCATTATAGACCAGGAGATATTTTGCACCTCTTAAGACTTGTGCCAACGGGCGACTGCCCATTCTCACCCCTTTTGAAAAGCTACGTCACAGGTGCCCCTAATCATGGATTCGTTCCAAATGAAAGTAAATGACCAGAAACAAAATGGAGGATATGAACAAATAAAAGTAACAGTAATACCTCGGTTGGCGATCGGTAAAAATACAGCACCAAGCGAAAAAGCTCAATATGGGGGTCCCAGAAAAGTGCACATCAGGAAATCTGCCTATCAAGAAATCAGGGTTCAGAAAAGTGCTCATCAAGATATCTGCCCATCATGAATTTATCAAGGGGGGAAAGTGCACATCACGAAATCATCAAATTAGGAAAACTACCCATCAAAACATGATTTGCTCATCCAGGAAAATTCATAACGTTTTATAAATTATTTTTAACCCGACTCATTGCTACTTTCTTTCATGAATTCTCTCATTTCTTTTCATTTCAATTAATATTTTTTTAATTGGGCGGGGTTCATACAGAGGTCATCTCGAACTTATCAAGGTAGAAAAAGTGCCCATCCAAACTCTCCGTTTTTTTCTTTCATGAATCTCTTTTTTATTTTTCTTCGTATGTATGTATGTATGTATGTATGTATAATTTGATAATTGTCCCATCCACAGACAGCTGTAGACTATCCATTATCCCATCCAGTACCTGGAGGTAGGATCGAAACCTTCGTTTCCGACCAAGTCTGGCAGTTTACCACTGCTGTAGAACTGTAAGGTCAGTAAGGTTGAATTTATGCGATATATTTACTTACGTACTATTCCCCATTCACCAGAATGCTCTATTCCAAGTGTTTATTTTCATACACATGCTAAAATAGCAATAGTGTACAGATTTTAAAAAGATAGTCAGATAAGTTCAGAAAATTATGGAAAGAGAATCTGATCTGTGAAGTTATAGAAGTTGTTCATATTTATGTGCATTGAACTTTTCCTTTCCCTCATTCTTGACTTCCTCTATTTGTTCCTTGATTCATACTGCCAGTCATGAACTGCTTGTATTCGGCAGCTTTTACGAAAGTCTTTTATTCATCAATTCACCGTCTGTTCATTTTTGTCTCTCTCTGTTCTATCTCTACATTCCTCATCCTCACTAAGCCCACCGAAAGGCAAAACCATCTGCCCGAATGGCTATACAAACGATGGAGGATTTTTCTAAATTGAACCAATTTCATTTTTCTTTTTGTCAAAAAATTCAAGAACAATGCTAATTCTAAAAAAAATTCGCATTTGTTTGATTATTTGTATAGCTAGAGACGCCCGAACAGGCATAATGAGATAAAAAAAAAAATTATCCCAAAACATGGCACATTAAGCAAAGTGTGTATTATACAATTATTTCAGAGATCGTCCATGATTCTGCCTTTTATCATTTATTATTTATTTCGGACGTTCAACTTGACTGAATTTATTTCGAAAAAGATTTGAAAAAGAGCGCTATAGTGAGTTCGTGCTAAACGGGGTTTTACTGTTAGCAAAACAAGGGAAGAACAACCCCAACAATTGTGGATAAGTCGAAGAAAGAAAACGTAAGAAATAGTTTTTGAGATCTGCATCTTGTGAATGAAGGTTTGGAGTGTCTATGACGTCATGTGGACGTAAGCAGAGCAAATTGCTGGCCATATTTCTTCTCACGATAATGTCTCGCTAACGTCTTGGACCATCAACAGATAAATAGTCGTCCAGGCACATTAACGAATAAACACCTCTTTGTATGATCGTTCGCTTGTATTTTCCAGGTGCCCTCGACAATTTGTACTTCTGCGCCCTTTAACACTGAGTGATAACTATTTGTTCAAGTTATTCAGTGAGAAAAATAAATCCATTGGAATAAAAAAGTTCATGACAATAATCAAGTAGGAGAAAACAGCTACATCACAGCCTCAGAGTTTCGGCACATCATTTGAACGAATTCATTATTACGTTCCCTCCCTCATCCAGCTATTGTGAGCTCTTCATCTCACAAGACAAGCTAAAAGCTTATCGTCGGCCACGGGAAATTCTTTTGCCAATTGTTTCTCTTGGTTTCGCTTAATGATATTTCACCTGCCCCAGAAAGGTGCTACCAGATGATATACGCAGCACTAATCTATTCCGTCTTGTTGAGGCTCAACAACGATATCATATATTTCAAATCGACTGCTGCCATAGTCTCTATTCATGCTATGACTCCGTATATTGATGTTTCATGAAGCGTTGTATTTCTTAAAAAACGTATTTAGAGCGCCAACCGAGTTATTATTACTGTATTGAATTAGTCAGTATGTTCAAAGTCCCGTGAGTTAAAGAATACAGGTTTACAGTTTTGTTGTTAATCCAAATCTTTCATGGTTCATGTTATTTATTTGGAGGTGTTGGTGGCCTAACAGTTAGCGACACGGAGAACTGAATCGGCGAGCTGGATTCAAACTCTGACTGAGACAGTTTACGGTCAATTCGCACTAATGTCCTTGGAAAAGGCATGAAACTATAGTTTTGTATTTGTCGGCAGCGCCAGAGATGGGTGTTCTAGCTCGAGTAAAGAGCCAGGGTTCCAGAGGCTGATTTTCAAGAATATTGGTGCAACACAATCTTCCTACACTCATTCTCCGCTATCGGACCGAGTGCCGCACAAGACTGGAGTAACTAAATGAACGTCACTCGCCACCCACTTTGAAAAATGGCGAAGAAAAAAAACTTCGAGATTGGGATCCCCCTCTGGTTACAGGTCTAGGAGAGAGGGTCTTCAAGTGATGTGTCCCAGGAGAGGGTATCTTCAACTGACCCCTTTCATCATGATGAAAAGGACTAGAACAAGTCAAGATAGAATTAAGGGGATGCGTGTCTGTAAGCACGAATTAATTCTTGTTTCCTAAATTACGATGGTTTAAAATTTCATCAACCTCCTCAGACTGCTTTCAGCGGAGAGTATGTTCAATTGATATAACTTAGAGGGAGGTGCTATTCAAATAGCCACTATGGGGAATGTACAAAGTGATCCTTACGAAATTCGTAGTTTTTCATTGAGCTGAAATCTCAAATTGCGTACCATCGGCTTTTTAATAGTTTTATAAAAACGTTTTGATAATCACCAAGTTAAATGGTTTGTTGTTCATTGAGGGGCGGTTTTTAGAGTAATGGAATTATAATTGTTCGATTGATTACGGCATGTACAATGTATAAGAGGATGTTAAATAGAAAAAGATTCTCTCTTCTCTCCTTTCACCTTTTCTTTTCACGATGAGCCTTACTGAAGGTATGACTCTATTGCCTTTCAAAAATGTATCCCAAATGTTTTCTCTTTTTTTATTTCCTTTATCTTCTTTCTCTCTTTCTTTTTCTCCTCCCACGCCCGTTCATGTTTCATCTCTTATTCTTTTGATATTCCCATTCATCTTCGTTTTCCCTTTAATTCTCCCTCCCTTTCTTCATTTCCTTTTTTTCTTTAACCTTTCTCTCTATCCACTTTTCCTCCCAACACCGCTTTCTCCTTTCTCTTCATCTTCTACTCTTCACCATCTTTTCCTTCCCTTTTCTTTCACTTTTATTTAATTAATCTGTTTTTATTCATTTCGACTCATTTTCCATCTTTTTTCTCTAATTTCCCTATCTTCTTTCTTCAAATCATATTTTCCCTTCCTTTACGCCGCTCGGGTCATCGCTATTTTCTTCCTACGTACAATGAACTCTCATTGTAAAAGGCACTATTTAACGACACATTTGTTTTTACATTCTCGCAAGACTTGTCAGAGATTAGTTTGTTGCAACACCACATAAATATTTCAGTGCATTATTTAAAAAAACTTCTTGGTTCATTCATTTTACTTGCAGTGCCGTAACCTGTTTATGGGACATTAGACTGAAAGGGAAATAAAAGTCTTTTTATAAGTACGTTTTGATTTCTCATGATTAATACACTTCATGTAAAATCCATTACAGGGGTCGATTGAGTTTCCCTTGTATTAAATTCATCTTGCATAACAATTTTAAATTCTTTTCTTTCTTTATAACTTCCTATCTCTTTCTTTTTTTTCTTACGTTTAAAATAATAATAATAAAGCAACACTCCGACGCTCGATCAATTCAAATTTACAGAGTCGTCTCCCTTGCAGAACTCTCCGTTTTCTAGACACTGTTTCAATTCATAGAGCAACAGTTAACGCAATCGAATAATAAAACAAAACCGTTTCTCCGACATAGTTTGAAAAAAAAATTCTTTCATTGAAGAGTTCATCAGTTATGTCGTCTAATTCAATTCTTGAAATGAGTCAGTCACTAAAAGACGAACCATGTATATTTTACAGCAATTTTAGTTTACGAAAAATGATTCATATTGGGGGAAAGATTAGTCGTGAATTATACCTTTTGTCATCCTTATCCAGGGAAGCGGGTTTATAGAATAATAAATAGAAAAAAATATTTTCAATGAAATTGTTGATAGATGAATTGAAGCAAATCATTCTTGCGCTTTAAGGAGCAAAGATTATACTCTTTAACGATTAGAGGGGAAAAGTGAAAAACCGTGTATTCATGAACGACCAAAGATTGGAAAAAAATAGAGATAAGTGCTTGAAAAAATAATCCTTGGCAAGTAAAATTGTGACGTTGGAATAATTTATATCAGCTTTTTTTTTCAAATTGTCGAGTGATTTCGGACATTTTTTTTTTTTGCGTAACGTCTCGACTCTGTGATTAACGTTGGTTTGCAGTACGAACTCCAGCAAATATTGTTTGTATTCAATTCGCAGTAATGGCCTTTGGGAGAACAGGAATCCACTTTTCCTATTAGATAAGTTATGCGACAATTTGATATTTATCAAAATCTAGTTCAAGTCTGGAGTTGATTTTGATTTTTACTGTAATGACAAGGTGATAAAAAGAATGCATGGCATGCAAGTCAAAAAAAAAAAAAAGGCAAAAACCATAACAAGCAAACCATTCCTTTTTTTTAATTTTCCCTGGAAAAGGTATCATCTCCGACAATACTCTGCGAGAATGTAATAACCACAAACGTGCCGCTAAAACGCGAACCCCATTAAATGGTGCCTTCGGAATAGATGCCGTTATAACGAGAAAAGATGCAAACAATAAAACAAGATCTATTGGTCGCATCTTATCAGTGATGGTAATTGGGTTTGCAGAACTAGGTTTACGGTAAGACTGAGTTTTGGGAATTAGGTAAACGTTGATGCCTCCATTAGTGGGTGTTCAGCATACAATCCCCACCCCAGAATTTGAGAAGTAGGTACACACCGTATCCCCGCGTACTCACCACACGTCTTATCTTGTTTCTGTTGACACAGGAAGAGAAGATGAAAGCCAGCCTTCGAATCAGCTGGGTGTTCCTTCAATTTCTGTGACCCATGGGGTCACCCTGTCAATTCCTATTACGGGCACCGACCAATCTCACAAGAAGCCGGTCATTTTATCCCGCCACTCACCGCAGGACCTGGAGAAAAACGAAACCCTTCCTGATTTTCTCTATCATCTTCAATCAAACCAAGGCGTGTTCTAGGCGCCAAATTAAACCAGTTCTCTATGTGTTGGGTCCAAAGATCAGCCCTACGGATCCTGGCGCCCTGGGCAAGCTGAACTTCAGCACCCTCCTGTGTATAATACCATTATTCATTTATTCTTCACTGCGACGCCCAAGGCTGAGGTTGTCGAATCTAGTGGATGGCCATGTTGAACGGGAGACGTCAACAGGCTGATGACGATGATGGTCTTTTTATTAGAACCCACCATTACAACTATAACAAAAAACTATCTATTTAAGTTTCTTCAGTTTTCAAGTTAGTCTGGCTATGTGTGTATCACGCGCACGGGCCGCACCAATGGAGGTAAAGGGTTGAAAATCAATCATTCACTCCTTGTTAGGCCTTGAAAAATGTTTTTTTTTTCGTTTTCACCCCCATCTCCGAAAAAAAGGAAAAAAGATTTTAGTTGGGGGCGAGGGTATCATGAGCAATTTAAGTCTACGTTAAATTGACCCCCCCTCTTTGTATCCGGCAGCATTCACACTTGTTTTTTGAAAAAGAAATTTAAAAAAAAAGTATGATGACTGTCTAGCAAAATGAGAAAGAAGCAACACTTATTTATTGTTCCAGTGGCACAATAGATCACCCGGAATGCTGCCAAAACCCGCTGGTCACGTGACGGTGTCTATCAAGTGACTAACCAGACCTTAGTTTATTCATTCGTGTTTTTGAGTAGGAAAAAAAATGAATATAGAGGAACACAGAGTTCATTACAATATATCAGGTATGAGAAAAGAAATAGAGAATCCTCAGAACAGAATCTCATTTGTAGATCATGGTTTGATGAATATAACAGATGTTAAAAAGAGGAACTGTCCATTTGCTGTCTCAGACACATGATAGCACTTAGCGCCCTGGGTTATCGGCACTTGAAACCGGCCCTGGTTAGATCAGTCGGGGTTTAGTAGGAAAAGGACAAAACAATGCTCTTAAAATTCCACTACCATCGAGCCTCTGCCTCAAACCCCCTTCTTTCTCCCCTCTCTCTCCCTTCCTCTCTCCCAACCCTTATTCTTTTAAGTCGATCATAAAGTGATATTTCTATGATGACTTATGATGTATCTTCTAGAGATAATAGTCGGTAATTGTTTGTACTATCGACTTGATTTGTTCTGGGACCATTGAGACATGGCACCATAGCATTCCTCAGGATTCGTGTGGTCATGTCCACGACTGTAGGGTGCCGTTACCAGATGTGAGGGAATATTTTATGTTGTGATTTTTGATAATATATTATAATCATCATCATTGACAGTGATTGTGAGTTCACAGCTGGACAAGTGCTTTTCCACATCTCCTTCCATATCGACAATGATGGCACTAATCACACGATATCTCCGGAAATTCTGAATGAATTTCAATTAAATCTTGGGTAAGTTTTCGATTCATTGGAGTACAAACATGCACTTCACTACTTTATATCATACGTTTGTGTGTGTGTGTGTGTGTGTGTGTATGTGTGTGTGTGTGTGTGTGTGTGTGTGAGTGCGTCAGTGTGTTAGACTGTTTCTGTCTTTCTATCTCTCTATCTATTCAATGGACTTTTCTCTCACTTTAGATGAAGAAAAATCAGTTGTTTCAGGAATTGTGGCCATAGTTAATAAGAAAGTGAATGTATACAACATTGTCTCTGAATGTATCTTTTATTGAGTCCCCCTATTTGTTACAAGTATATATTCGATCGTATTTTACCTCGTTTCAATATCGTTTTTGGTAATATCGAAGACATGTTCATTTTCCCGCGGTCCATCGAATCAAGAAGGACCACAATTTCAATATTAAAGACCCAAAAATAAAAGAGGTATAACCAAATGGAAAAAAAGATGACGGATCATATAACTTGTGCTAACTTCGGAATAAAATCCAAGAACGTCTCAGAAAATCCACGTAAGGATGTATGAATATCTGCATGAGTCACCGTGAAATAATGATTTGCAGCCAATTGTTGGAGAATTAATTACGATCCACGCTTGGGGGACCCATCCATATAATCAAGTAAGTAGGTCATCAACAATTACAACAATGAATATTTAATGAAAGTATCAGATTTAAAAAAACACACACATATATATATATATATATATATATATATATATATATATATATATATATATATACTGGCGCATACATACACACACATACTACACACACACACACACACACACACTGTTATCCACAGGAAACACCAAGTTGTTTTTTTGCTGGTGAGTGCGAGAGGCACGAAATGTTAGCATTCACTGGGTTTATGTCCTTGTAATTCTTATTTCTCAAATATATCAATAGCTCTATTTACTATGTTAAATATCGAGCACATCTACAACGGATAAAATACGTAATCGTTCGATTTCCATTTGTATTTTTAAAAATTTGCGATATGTATATATATATATATATATATATATATATATATATATATATATACCTTGAAATAGAAATTACAGAATCCATCTTTTCGTGAAAATTGACCATTTTAGCCCATCACTGCTTCTCTTATCTCAGACATGCTTAACACTCCCAGAGACAGGATACATACATTCCTTGACCCCACCTCTCATAGACTCATCTCATTTCAAACCAAGCGTCACTCTCAATCACACAGATACAAACACCTCCCCTACTGCTCCCATCAAACTGCTAAGCACAGAAAAAAATTCCTCATTTTCCTCTTCAGCATCAAAATGTAAACAGCTCATTTTTCTCTGTGAAACCACCGAAAACATTTTTCTCTGTAATTTTTTTTTCTCTGAAAAAGATGGCTGGCCCCTGTCGAAATGGATCGAACTGCGCCCATGGAATAATAATGATTTTTTTTAGATGTAACACCTATCTCTTGAGTTTTTCACTTCACCTTCCAATAGTCATTTTCAACAACATTCTTTCGGATCACTTCACATTCATAATACAATCACACACACACACACACTCACACACACATACGCACACACACACACACACACACACACACACACACATATATACTATGTATATCTATCTATCTATCTCTGACTATCTCTCTCTCTCTCTCTCTCTCTCTATATATATATATATATATATATATATATTTGTAATCAAGTGATGGATACATGATCCGACAGATTGATTTCTAATTGTGTTATATCATATTGAAACAATATTTGAAATGACACACATACACACACACACATATATATATATAAATATATATATGTATGTGTGTGTATGTGTTGGCACATACATACACACACCTACGTATGCACCCACCACACTCATACAAACACGTACTCATAGGTTTATGACAGATGTCACGGTATGGCGGAAACCACATGTCTGCGTCTTAATATTTAGATAAAAACATATGTATGCGTGTGTTCCGGCTTTGGGAAAATCGGTATTTATTTTCACAAGATCTTGTGTTTGTTGCTAACGGAATTCGAGAGATACTTGGCGTGGGTGTCAGTAATAGAGAACAGGTGGAAATAGGCGAGCATATTGCCTGTGTGTGTTCGGGATTCGATGGGCAAGCATCTATCGGGGATTTTGCAAGAATAATTCCTCTCCGTGCGAAAGAGCGATCGGTTTTCTGTCAATTATAATAACCACGTGAAACCGATCAGTAATTACAAAATTATAATGAAAGTGTTATATTATTTGTTTTGTAGGATTATATAGCAATTTCTTTATATATATATATATATATATATATATATATATATATATATATATATATATATATATATATATATATATATATATATATATATATATATATATATATATATATATAAGAATCACAAAGATATATACCTGGTGAATGTTAACATTTCGCACTAGTCAGCAAAATGTTGTTCCCTTCAGTCCACATATATACCACACACACACATATGAACGTGTGCATGTGTGTGTGAATTTATCATTTGGCCTAGATAACGTAAATAGAATACACACGGGGGCTGCTGCAGGAGTCGAACCTGTGATCGATAGGGTAGCTACTTCAATGTAACGTTGCTCTTATCATTGAGCTGGTAATGTTCTAACAACTGTTTCAACTCAAAATTCTCATTCTGCTCATTCAAGGTCTATGTCTGCTCTACTGTTTTTTTTTCAAAGTGACAATTATGTTATTAAGAAATGGATATAGGATCTGAAAAAAATGATTAAAAATTACGTTATATCATATAGAAACTATCATTTAGCCCTTTGTATTACCGGCGACTGTTCAGCTCAATGGTAAGAGCAACGCTACGTTGAAGCAGCTACCCTATCGGTCGCAGATTCGATTCCCCATATATATATATATATATATATATATATATATATATATATATATATATATTATGTCATCGACAGACAGCTGTTTCGATGTATTACATCTCTTCAGTGTGGTTGTAGACTTTTCATTATTCCATCCAATACTGCAAGGCAGAATTGAAACCTTCGCTTCAGACCCGGAGGCCGATATCCTACCGCTAGACTACGGAACTGGACGGTCAGTAAGCCTGAATTTGAGCGATATATCTATTTACACAGAAATTCCTCATCCACCCAGGGTGCTCTAATCCTATGGAAGAGCATTGCATAAGCTTACGATGAATGAGTTACCTCACTTGATAAGTGCTCATATATGTGATATTTACTGTTTCCAGGGGTTGCTCTTTTTATTCATCTATATGATTAAGAAATGGATATATAATCCGATGGAATAATTACAAATGCGTAATTTTTAATTGAAACTTTATCTGAAACTCGGTGAATGTGCAATAATGGAAGGTCAGTTAGAGTTTCAAATAAAAATAACGCATTCATAATTGTTCTGTTGGATTTCTTGATAATATAATTGTCCACGTTGAGAAACAATCGGGCAGATATCTACAATAATTGAACATACATTCATCGAGTAATAAAGGGAGGTCAGTTCAAATAGAAATGAGGCATATATATATATATATATATATATATATATATATATATATATATATATATATATATATATCAGTAGAATGACAGTTTATGTCCAACAGAATGTGATAATTATAAAGACATTAGAGGGAGAGGACGAAATATAGTTCTTACTCCAGTGTCTTCAAAATTATCACACACACACATGCACATATAACAGACACATACACATACACACGGCGCTTTCAACTTCGATGTGACTTGCCTAACTTGTCAAAGATCATCAATACTGTAGTACAAATCTTATAACTATTTATACTAATCAAGTAGCTTAATTGAGTTTTTTTAAAATTTGAATGAATGAATATTTTATTGTGATTTCATTTTCATTTTGTACCGTATGACGCAGGAAGAATAGAATATATAGATATGATCTTAGTTTTCATTACTATGATTACTTGATAATTCTCGTACTATTCAGTTGAAATTCTCGACTGATGCCATTTGACCGCTCACGGTTGCAACTTGCAATAGTTCGTTCTATACTGATTGCTTTCTGACTGATACTTTTGCCCTGATGCCTTTAGGCCAATGTATGTCACTACATACAGAGAATACCAGTCTGAATGATTTTCATCTTTCTACGTCCTGACAGACATTCAGCCATGTTTGTGCATGTATTTCTTCTTCTGTGTTTGCTTCTCGCGGAGTGGTCGACCAGCTGAGACAGTTTGTGTTCACCACTCTCTAATTATCTTGGGAAAGGCATGAATCAATCTCTCTCTCTAATAAGAATAAAGTGAGTGACGCTAATTACGGTGTTAGTCAACCCCCAGTCTATTTCACATATCACAAACCGTTAGCGATACAGAGAGACCTGGAGTGTTGCCAACTCAAAATTATTTTTCGCGCTAAATCGACAATGGAAAACCGTCAAATAACGCCAAAATATGCTAAAAAACACTATTAGCCTTTCTATGGCCTTTTATTTTTATAGTTAAAAGATTTATGAAAATGTCTTGGAAATAGCTTTAAAATTTAATTTTGAATTTTCGCCCAGCTAGAATAAGAAATACGCTGTATTTAGTGTGAAAAGCGTTAAATTGGCAACACTGGGAACTCGCGATATGTGAATTGGCTGAAGCGATTGCCAGCGTAAGGGCACTAATTAACTGTTCGTCTTTTTCTTCAACTAAGTAATCAAATCAATCTATGTGTCTGTTGGGATTTTCCTTTTTACAGTAGATTCTTATGATGACTGCAGTCACAGAGAGAGAGAGAGAGAGAGAGAGATACAGAGATACAGAGAGAGAGAGATACAGAGATACAGAGAGGGACAGACACACACACACACACGAGCACGCACACACATGGTGACAGACAGTTATAGAAGGGGAAGCAGGAGAGTGAGAGAGAGAGAGAGAGAGAAAAAATTAGCAAAACTGACAGGCGGAGGCAGAGAGAGTGAACTGATGAAACATGAAGTCGAATACATTGAAAAATCAAATGAGAGCAGTAAGAGAGAGAGAGAGAGAGAGAGAGGGGGGTAGAGGATGGGATAGAGATACAGACAGAGGGAATGAGGGAGGAAAAGAGAAAGAGGGACAGGAGATAGAGAGAGAGGAGGAGGAGAAGATGAATAAATGTAACATGGCAGACGTATGAATTGAATACAGTTCTCGTTTTCAACGTAAACAAATTTCTTATTCGCCATAAGCATTGACATTCAGTTTAAATAAGCAACTTCAAAATACGAATATTCCCTTGTGACTTACAAATGGGGATTTCAGTAACGGACCGCCTTTCTTCAGTCTAGAATCCGAATTATTTTCAACTTAACCAAACAAATCCTCACTCGATTACCAACGTCACCTTATGATCAACGTTTTTTTTCCTTCTTTCAGCGCAGGGAGGCCCAATTAGCCAATGTCAGGGTTATGTCTATCCACTTTTCTCTCTATTGAGTTGATAAAATCTTGGTCCAGGAATCTTCAGGACCAGATATCAGCTCAATTCGATAATCTATAATCCAATTTCGTTGCAAAACAAACTGCGATTGGTGCACCCCTTAGCCAAACGGGTTCTGTGATTTGATCTTCGTCCTGATAATAATATTGAAATATTCGAACAATTTCCTCCTGGCTCAGGACCTCTGATATATATATATATATATATATATATATATATATATATATATATATATATATATATAGATAGATAGATAGATAGATAGATAGATAGATAGTACATGAAGCAAAGGTTGTCAGCACTGCAATTTTCCACGGGGGTTTCATCTCCAGGCGGCTGGGGATATATTCGAAATATATATTGGTGGTAATCCTATTACCAACGAGTAATAATACCATCTTTTCATATGGGTACAATGAGTTGGGGTTACATAGAACTATTGTACAGTACCATTATTAACTATAAGGTTCCGACTTTCAACCTCCTCACCCTAAGTGAGAAGGCCTGGTCCAGGGGTGTGTAATTGCATCGCTTGACCCCCAAGCGGACGGCCCATGCACCAATCAGTGACAGTGAAACAACGAATGTAGCCCCAATTCACTACACTGTCAATGGTTTTCCAGACTTGTTCGTTAATTATAGACTCAACAGTTGGCTCCAAGAAAATCAGTGGTTCAGGAAGACAAACAAAACGTACCTTTTATTTATAATTGTCAAATTCTCCCTTAGAAATTGTCACACGATTTTCCCCTGGTAACAATAATGACAACAACAATAAGGCAACTGAGTAGGCTGAATTTTGGCATTCAATCTTATGTTAACCCCACTTGAAGGTTTGCAAAGGAAGATTGGGATCACCCAGCCCCCTAACAGGCCACATTTTCCAGTTTATACATAGATTGGCTCAAATTATCCCTAGATTTTCATGTCATTTTTCTTGGAAGTTATCTAGATACTGTTTTATTAAGTCCCTTTCCACGGCCAAATACAAAGATTTTTTTTTCAGTTAAAGGAAAACTGTTTTTACCAAAAGTCAAATATTTTCAAAACCTACAAGCTAAATCATTTAACCCTCGGAGTGGAATCTGGCCCTAAAACAACCAGTCTTACTCTCGTTTATTTCTATTCGGATTTTTTTTCTTTATGATTATAATTTCCCATTTAATTGCTGCACGTGTTTAATTAATTCGTAATTGGCCAAGACAAGGTCTTCCGTCCCAAGGAGAATCAAGAGAATCGGAAGTGAGACTGGTACCGGTCGTCGTGGGAAGACTTGAAATAAAACTGTCGGAGAAGCGCGGGAAAACAGAGCGTGATAACCTTTATTCGGTTAATTAGTTTATTCGATGGCAGGGTTAAAGAGAACGAACATATTCGTACCTCACATAAATAAATCACCGTAGCCTGCACGTGCACCAGAACTAATAATCCCTGAAAATTATCTTTTCATCTAAAATTATCTTAAAAAAAAAAAAAAAACCCGCACAAGGCACTGTTGGTTCCAAAATATAGAGACCCCAAAAGCACTTGGAAGAAAAAAATCAACAAAAAGGCATTTTTAGATGACCAGAAGCCACACATAAAAACGAACAGAGAGAAGAATCTGAAGCCCACTTGGCTGGTTGGTTGGGCGGATCATATGTGAGGCTATGGTGATTCGATAGAGAAAAGCCTATGAAAGTATCCCTTACTTTACTACCCCCCACCCTCTCTCTCTCTCTCTGGGTGTAAGTCCGTTCGTTAAATGTACGGGGTAGACAAAACTAATGTATCGGGTACGGCGAGGCAAAAAATAGAAATAAGCCCCCCCCCCTCGAGTCACCGTATGAACTGCAGTGCCTCGGGTACTGGAAAAGTGAAAAGGTAAGAGAAAAGGGACTGAATTCCTTCAGGTTGGCTTTTACATACCTTTTTGTCTACTTCCAAGTTTCACTTTTGTTTTTTGCTCATTTCAGTAAACCTTTTGAGGAGCACGGGGTCATTACTGCATCATGCCAGCAGACAATTGCTAGGGTGATGCTGCTGTGGTCTCGGTAGCAACTAGGCTCTTACGGGGTAGGGTTGCCCGACCCTATTCCTTTAAACGGCCAAAGTTGGACCGTCGTACAACAACTAAACATGTCATGGTTAAATGAAGACGCGACATATCCGTAACCATCACTGCTCTGATATTTACCCATAGCTGGCGGGAGAGATGGATTCATGACTTCCTTAGGGGCATTAGTGCAAAATAACGTAAGCAGCCTCGACCGAAACCTGAGCTCGGTCTGCTGACTCCGTTTTCCGTGGTGTAGTGTTGAAAAAAAAAAATGAAATGTGACCGACTGCGTGTGCTCAGAGCAGGGGTGAGGCGCTTGAAGCAGTTTCAGAGACGTTTTGAAGCCATATCGGATGAGTATTTGGTCATATATTGGCCACTTCTTATCGGTAAATTTTTCATGTAAAGAATTTTAGTAGTCAGGGAACGCAGCTCGCCCTCCTCCTCCGACAGTAAAGGGACGTCTTTCCCACGCCGTCTTACAACAGTAAACTGCTGAATATGCTACAATATCTGCACGAACGATTTTTGCAGACATTCAAGAAGTGTGCCCCAAAGAGTGACACCCTATATCTAAAAAAAAGGAAGATGTTTTTTTTTCCTACCAGAAGTATTTCCAACTTTAAGTGTTCTGACCGTCCAGTAACATGAGAATATCATGCTGAGTCAATGAGGACATCATATCGCAAGATCAACCCAGACATTTCCTTGAAGATCATCCGAGTTGGGTATTTCGCAGTTTACACTCGGAAAAAGAAAAACACGAAATAAGATTTAAACCATCTTTCATAAACCAGAAGTGTCATCGACTCAAGAAAAAAAAATTGTGCTAAATCAACCTCGAAAAAGCATCGAAAAACATTGTTAGCCATTTCATGGCTATTTTCAATCGCTAAAATGGTTCGATTTGTCCAAAGCAGCTATGAAATAGTTATAAATTGACTCAAAATGCTGAAAAGATAGCACTAAAAATGGTCTAAAAATAGCTCTAAATGATGACTTTTTGCGTTAAATTTTGTGCAAAATGCGCCAAAGTGACAACCTTGCAAACCAATTGCCTAATATGTAAAATAAATTTTGCTTGGTGACTTTACCCATATCTTGCAGATCTCAAAAACTCCCCGACAATGAAACATAACAGAAAGGAATCAACAGAAAATTTTCGTGTCTTTTTAGAGATGGAAATCGGGCTTCAATTATTGAATCTTTCTATAATTTACCTAGTGTCCAGCTATCTGCCCGTTGTCGCATAACTCAAGGACGGCTGTGGTTATTAATGGATTCCCAGAGTAGGTTTTTAGCATATTAGTTTTGAAAATTCCACAAACTTTTCATATTTTTAGCGAGGAGTTCAATTTGCTATACAAATATAATGCTAAACTTGACCCTTTGCGTTATTTTTCTTCTGAAATTCCCTGTAGTCAACTGTTCAATGTTTTGCTTTACATTGACTGCACCTAGCTGGTCATAAATACTGTACAGGCCCACTTAAGTAATAAATGCTTGATTGTTATGAAACGGGCAGCAATTTGTAATAGTTGGAGTAGAGAAATATAATACAACGTGTTACTGAGCTGTTGCTTTACTCTGACATAGAATAGAGAGAGGAAGAGAGATCGAACAATGGACAAGGTTTCCATATTCCATGTATTGGTCGAACAAGGGACAAGTTTGACTTATTAAATGTCTGACTACTTTAAACAGTATGGCTAGCCGTGACGCACGCCCACTGCTGTAAACAGAAGCGTTGGGTTCGCCTAATGCAGGTACGAAGGACCTTGCACACGAATGTTTTAGGGAAAATACATTCCTCTTGTGGATGCTTACTGGTCACTTTATACCAGTGATTCTCAAAGTGGACGCTACCATCCCTTGGGGCACTGGAAGACTCAAGGGGTGTGCTTGAAGACTTGAAAAAAGTCTTCAAGTGCACCTTTGAGTTTTGAGACAAAATGGCGATAGGTGGCATTTGAAGACTGTTGAAAATTGGCTAAGGGTAAAGAATACCAATCGATATATTCTACCTGTACTTCTTTATACTTCTATACAATTATATATCTTGTTGTAAAAAAGATGCTTAAATTTGTTTAAAAATTACTAAGATATACGGTATCATCTTACGAGGGCAATGATGAAATGTATGCTCTTAAAAGAGGCCGTAGTTCTAAAAAGTTTTGGAAAGACTGCTTTGTTTAGTCCATAGTCATATCTACATCAGCATGACATTATCCATGTGATTTCGTGACGTGTCGTGTCATCATTCACTCATGTCGTTACTGAATATAAGATACGTGTCTTTTGATTATACCAGCCATCATCCTCTTTGATCAATTCACGTTTGCTTAATATATCATACCAGCACGTTGACCATAAAGATATTTACAAATTGGATGAGGAATTTAAGGACCGGGTATGGAATTCGATGGAGAGTGCTTTGTCGAAAGATAAAATTCAGGACGAAGTGTTTGTGATTTGATGGAAGAAAGAGAGAGACAGACAGACAGAAAGAAAGAGGGAGACGGAGGCAGACAGATGAAAGGCAAACAGACAGAAAGAGAGGGCGTGACTTCAACTCGAATTAATTTTTTGCTTCAATAAAACGGTTGTATTTTAGTCGAATTTTCCGTGTTAATCGTATAATTACATTTCGCTTCCTTCAAATCTAAAGATAACGTCTGCAAAAGCTGACTTTGTTTGAGCCTTATGATTATTTATTAATTTTGATTATTTTGTGAATAAAGGCTTTTAAGATCTTTCGGTGTTGTGATTATCATTCCGTTGGGCAGGTAATTTTTCGCCCCAAGTTCATCGTAACCTTCCTCACCTGTAACGCATGGCGTTAACCAGGAATCCTAGATTTTACGCCGGGTATACGTTCCTAGAGAAATCGGTGCAAAATAAGTCCATCATGAAAGCATATTAATACAAGTTTTTTTACATATTAACATAACATTGATTTGTTATTTTTATACAAAAAGTAAATATATGATGACTCAATTACTAATATACTACCTGAATTATCAAAAAAGATTCAATGTATATCGGTATAAAATCAGAGCAACCTGTACAAGTAATAGAGGAAATTAATAAGACTATTCAAACTATAATTGCAAGCAAAGCCATAGTTAAAGCAAAGTTGATCTTTTTGGTGAATTCATAGAACGGAAGAATGGAGAAAGCGAGCAGTATACAACCAATGCATCCTCCTGATAGTCACCTATGGAGCTTTAAACATGGAACCGAACTTAAAAGATTGACCTTCAAACTGAAAACCATGCAATGTGCACAGAAGAGAATCATGCTCAACATCACACGGAGAGATCACAAGTCAACAGAGTATATCAGAGAAAAAAAATCAGGGGTCAGAGATATCATTGAATTCAATAGAAAACTCAAATGGCCATGGGCTGCTCAGGTTGCAAGAATGGCAAACAGTCGCTGGACACCATGACTCGCAGTGCGGATCCCCAGAGATAATATGCGAAACTGCAGTCGGCAAAGAACAGTATTGGCTTCGCGACTTCCATGATAAAGAATTCTAGAAAATCTTTGGGTAGGTCTATGTACAAAAATGTCTAAAATCTTGCTGCTGCTTACTGCTGCTGTTACTGCTTATTATTATTATTATTATTATCATTATTATTATTATTATTATTATTATTATTATTGTTATCATTAGAGATTACCATTTTGAAGGTCAAATCATCTTAAGATTATATGCATATGTAAGAAGCGTGCGAGAAAAGAAATTGTTCTCAAACTTGTTGAACTTGTTGGATTTGTACATGGAGGAAATGATTCCAATCAGCAAACTAATTAATTAGTCAATTAACAACTTAATCAAAGTCCCACGCAGATACTCTCGAGAGGAATATTTCTCTTTAATTCACTCGTAAAAGAATATAATTACAACGCATTCATTTATTTCTTCATTCCTTGTCGATCTCAGCCAGGCCAGTCAGAGGTTTTCAAGGCTTGGGGTTGGATTGACCTGGGGCTTGCATTATTGACTTGTAGAGATCAGACCAATCCTTGGGAGGATTAACAGGATCCCTGCAGGAAATCATCTACATGATCCACAGCGGCATACGGCACCTGGTATTCCCAGACGATCACCCTTCTCGGTATTGACCAGACTCGATGATGCTTAACCGGTGATCGTACGAGAATATGAGAGGAACAACTTTGATTCTAAACCGGGGAGTGGAGCCCCATCCCCCTTTCAAGGCAGTTCCTGTAGTCCAACTGATGCAAAACGTGTTGTTTTTTTGCTTCCCTGTGGATTACGCCAGAGAGGCCGACGAGGGGGGGATTCTGATGACTGGGCACCCAACGATCTCCATATGCTTCACCCAGGATAGGATACTCTAGTGTCGTTCCATCGTTTGTGAAGACAGAACAGAGGTCATAAAAGCTTATAGTAGCCAAATGAAGCGAAATATGGGGTTAGGAAGACTGTATGATTGGAAAACATCAAAGCAAAGGTCTATCTGCCTTGAACAGAGGCATGCAAAATTATTTACATCAGCAAACCCTGGCTGGTTGAAAATACACAATAAGCTAGCTTACGTATTACAGGCAAAGTCGTTCAATATAATCATGAAAATGTTATCAAACGGCTATTGTTATCGAAATCTGTCGGCTCCCAACAGCTTATTTAGCATGGGTTAAAAATATCAATTTCATATTAACGTTTAATATTGTAGATTTGTCAAATATAATGAATCTAATGACATAATGGATTTATATGAATGAATATAAATTTATACAAATTGATGTGAATTGTTCCAAAATTGATATCTTTTGCTTAATGTTATCAACCAGTTATGATTATTCAAAAGCAGTGTCATAGAAAGGGTGTTCTGTAAAAAGACATTACTGAGTGGATGTTTGGTCCAAACGCATCACCAGCTGTGTGTGGGGGAGACATTATTAAGAGTAAGTCGTACTGTATTCTGGAGCATGATTTCTCAAACTGGACTCCATATCATATCTGGCCTACAAATACAATTGGTAGCTTACCTTTAAAAGACATCAACTGAAGTTCCTACGAACGTTCGTTCTATTCATTTTCATAGTTTATTTGTAATGTGAGTGTGGTTTAAATGTAGTGCTTTATTTATTGACTGTTAAAAGTAACGAGTTGGAATGCCCCCAGTGAGATTCGAACTCACGACCCCTGGTTTACGAGACCAGTGCTCTAAACCACTGAGCTATGAGGGCAGACACTGCAAGCATAGATTGGAGTACACCAAACCCTAATATGTTTGCCAACAACGTCCGATCTACATTGATTATTGAAAATTGGTTATTGTAATAGAATGATTTTAATGAGTTTGATGACTGAATTGTTCAGAAGTTGGACTAATTTTCAACTTGTTGATTGTTTGGCCCAACTGTTTCAAATGTATTTGTCAGTGGGCTACACACATCCAGTTCTAGGCAGACAGTATATTGTGAAGTCACCTAGAAAAGGATCCCAAGGATCAGATTTTGCTTGCAAGTGATTCGAAGCAACAATTTCTGTTTTTTTGGTGAACAAATAAAACTGGTTTGCTCCTGAAATAAAGTTTGTCAAGTATAATAGCAAGCACGATGGCCGAGTGGTTAAATCGTTGGACTTAAGTTCCAATGGACGATTGTCCGCGTGGGTTCGAACCCCACTCGTGCTAATGCATTTTCATATTTTACTAACAAAAAACACTGAATATCAGAGTATGATTGGTAATTTATTTGCATATTTTTAAAACGATATATATCTTGGTCAGAGAGTGTTTCTTTAATTGAGAACTCACAAACGTTGGTGTCCAAAACCAGTAGCTCTTTTTTTAGTGTTATGTAAGTGGACACCATTTGTGAGCCTGTGCACAGAGTGGGTGTTCACTTTTTAGACTTCAATGTTGGTTCTACAATAGATCAACTCTTCGTCATAAGACTGCTTGATGTGTTAGCCTAACAATACAATTGGTAGCTTACCTTTAAAAGACATCAACTGAAGTTCCTACGAACGTTCATTCGATTCATCTTCATAGTTTATTTGTAATGTGAGTGTGGTTTAAATGTAGTACTTTTTTTATTGACTGTTAAAAATAATGAGTTGGAATGCCCCCAGTGAGATTCGAACTCACGACCCCTGGTTTACGAGACCAGTGCTCTAAACCACTGAGCTATGAGGGCAGACACTGCAAGCATAGATTGGAGTACACCAAACACTAATATGTTTGTCAACAACGTCCGATCTACATTGATTATTGAAAAATGGTTATTGTAATAAAAGAATTTAAATGAGTATAATGACTGAATTGTTCAGAAGTTGGATTAAATTTCAACTTGTTGATTGTTTGGCCCAACTGTTTCAAATGTATTTGTCAGTGGGCTGCACACATTCAGTTCTAGGCAGACAGTATATTGTGAAGACACCTAAAAAAGGATCCCAAAGATCGGATTTCGCTTGCAAGTGATTCGAAGCAACAATTTCTGTTTTTTGGTGAACAAATAAAACTGGTTTGCTCCTGAAATAAAGTTTGTCAAGTATAATAGCAAGCACGATGGCCAAGTGGTTAGGGCGTTGGACTTAAGTTCCAATGGACGATTGTCCGCGTGGGTTCGAACCCCACTCGTGCTAATGCATTTTCATATTTTACTAACAAAAAACACTGAATATCAGAGTATGATTGGTAATTTATTTGCATATTATCAAAACGATATATATCTTGGTCAGAGAGTGTTTCTGTAATTGAGAACTCACAAACGTTGGTGTCTAAAACCAGTAGCTCTTTTTTTAGTGTTATGTAAGTGGACACCATTTGTGAGCCTGTGCAGAGAGTGGGTGTTCACTTTTTAGACTACAATGTTGGTTCTACAATAGATCAACTCTTCGTCATAAGACTGCTCGATGTGTTAGCCTAACAATACAATTGGTAGCTTACCTTTAAAAGACATCAACTGAAGTTCCTACAAACGTTCGTTCGATTCATTTTCATAGTTTATTTGCAATGTGAGAGTGGTTTAAATGTAGTGCTTTATTTATTGACTGTTAAAAATAACGAGTTGGAATGCCCCCAGTGAGATTCGAACTCACGACCCCTGGTTTACGAGACCAGTGCTCTAAACCACTGAGCTATGAGGGCAGACACTGCAAGCGTAGATTGGAGTACACCAAACACTAATATGTTTGTCAACAACGTCAAATCTACATTGATTATTGAAGAATGGTTATTGTAATAAAAGAATTTAAATGAGTATGATGACTGAATTGTTCAGAAGTTGGATTAATTTTCAACTTTTGATTGTTTGGCCCAACTGTTTCAAATGTATTTGTCAATGGGCTACACACATTCAGTTCTAGGCAGACAGTATATTGTGAAGACACCTAAAAAAGGATCCCAAAGATCGGATTTCGCTTGCAAGTGATTCGAAGCAACAATTTCTGTTTTTTGGTGAACAAATAAAACTGGTTTGCTCCTGAAATAAAGTTTGTCAAGTATAATAGCAAGCACGATGGCCGAGTGGTTAAGGCGTTGGACTTAAGTTCCAATGAACGATTGTCCGCGTGGGTTCGAACCCCACTCGTGCTAATGCATTTTCATATTTTACTAACAAAAAACACGGAATACCAGAGTATGATTGGTAATTTATTTGCATATTATCAAAACGATATATATCTTGGTCAGAGAGTGTTTCTGTAATTGAGAACTCACAAACGTTGGTGTCCAAAACCAGTAGCTCTTTTTTTAGTGTTATGTAAGTGGACACCATTAGTGAGCCTGTGCAGAGAGTGGGTGTTCACTTTTTAGACTACAATGTTGGTTCTACAATAGATCAACTCTTCGTCATAAGACTGCTCGATGTGTTAGCCTAACAATACAACTGGTAGCTTACCTTTAAAAGACATCAACTGAAGTTCCTACGAACGTTCGTTCGATTCATTTTCATAGTTTATTTGTAATGTGAGAGTGGTTTAAATGTAGTGCTTTATTTATTGACTGTTAAAAATAACGAGTTGGAATGCCCCCAGTGAGATTCGAACTCACGACCCCTGGTTTACGAGACCAGTGCTCTAAACCACTGAGCTATGAGGGCAGACACTGCAAGCGTAGATTGGAGTACACCAAACACTAATATGTTTGTCAACAACGTCCGATCTACATTGATTATTGAAGAATGGTTATTGTAATAAAAGAATTTAAATGAGTATGATGACTGAATTGTTCAGAAGTTGGACTAATTTTCAACTTGTTGATTGTTTGGCCCAACTGTTTCAAATGTATTTGTCAGTGGGCTACACACATCCAGTTCTAGGCAGACAGTATATTGTGAAGTCACCTAGAAAAGGATCCCAAGGATCAGATTTTGCTTGCAAGTGATTTGAAGCAACAATTTCTGTTTTTTGGTGAACAAATAAAACTGGTTTGCTCCTGAAATAAAGTTTGTCAAGTATAATAGCAAGCACGATGGCCGAGTGGTTAAGGCGTTGGACTTAAGTTCCAATGAACGATTGTCCGCGTGGGTTCGAACCCCACTCGTGCTAATGCATTTTCATATTTTACTAACAAAAAACACGGAATACCAGAGTATGATTGGTAATTTATTTGCATATTATCAAAACGATATATATCTTGGTCAGAGAGTGTTTCTGTAATTGAGAACTCACAAACGTTGGTGTCCAAAACCAGTAGCTCTTTTTTTAGTGTTATGTAAGTGGACACCATTAGTGAGCCTGTGCACAGAGTGGGTGTTCACTTTTTAGACTACAATGTTGGTTCTACAATAGATCAACTCTTCGTCATAAGACTGCTCGATGTGTTAGCCTAACAATACAACTGGTAGCTTACCTTTAAAAGACATCAACTGAAGTTCCTACGAACGTTCGTTCGATTCATTTTCATAGTTTATTTGTAATGTGAGAGTGGTTTAAATGTAGTGCTTTATTTATTGACTGTTAAAAATAACGAGTTGGAATGCCCCCAGTGAGATTCGAACTCACGACCCCTGGTTTACGAGACCAGTGCTCTAAACCACTGAGCTATGAGGGCAGACACTGCAAGCGTAGATTCGAGTACACCAAACACTAATATGTTTGTCAACAACGTCCGATCTACATTGATTATTGAAGAATGGTTATTGTAATAAAAGAATTTAAATGAGTATGATGACTGAATTGTTCAGAAGTTGGACTAATTTTCAACTTGTTGATTGTTTGGCCCAACTGTTTCAAATGTATTTGTCAGTGGGCTACACACATCCAGATCTAGGCAGACAGTATATTGTGAAGTCACCTAGAAAAGGATCCCAAGGATCAGATTTTGCTTGCAAGTGATTTGAAGCAACAATTTCTGTTTTTTTGGTGAACAAATAAAACTGGTTTGCTCCTGAAATAAAGTTTGTCAAGTATAATAGCAAGCACGATGGCCGAGTGGTTAAGGCGTTGGACTTAAGTTCCAATGGACGATTGTCCGCGTGGGTTCGAACCCCACTCGTGCTAATGCATTTTCATATTTTACTAACAAAAAACACTGAATATCAGAGTATCATTGGTAATTTATTTGCATATTTTTAAAACGATATATATCTTGGTCAGAGAGTGTTTCTCTAATTGAGAACTCACAAACGTTGGTGTCCAAAACCAGTAGCTCTTTTTTTAGTGTTATGTAAGTGGACACCATTTGTGAGCCTGTGCACAGAGTGGGTGTTCACTTTTTAGACTACAATGTTGGTTCTACAATAGATCAACTCTTCGTCATAAGACTGCTTGATGTGTTAGCCTAACAATACAATTGGAGGCTTCCCTTTAAAAGACATCAACTGAAGTTCCTACGAACGTTCGTTCGATTCATCTTCATAGTTTATTTGTAATGTGAGTGTGGTTTGAATGTAGTACTTTTTTTATTGACTGTTAAAAATAACGAGTTGGAATGCCCCCAGTGAGATTCGAACTCACGACCCCTGGTTTACGAGACCAGTGCTCTAAACCACTGAGCTATGAGGGCAGACACTGCAAGCATAGATTGGAGTACACCAAACACTAATATGTTTGTCAACAACGTCCGATCTACATTGATTATTGAAAAATGGTTATTGTAATAAAAGAATTTAAATGAGTATAATGACTGAATTGTTCAGAAGTTGGATTAAATTCCAACTTGTTGATTGTTTGGCCCAACTGTTTCAAATGTATTTGTCAGTGGGCTGCACACATTCAGTTCTAGGCAGACAGTATATTGTGAAGACACCTAAAAAAGGATCCCAAAGATCGGATTTCGCTTGCAAGTGATTCGAAGCAACAATTTCTGTTTTTTGGTGAACAAATAAAACTGGTTTGCTCCTGAAATAAAGTTTGTCAAGTATAATAGCAAGCACGATGGCCAAGTGGTTAGGGCGTAGGACTTAAGTTCCAATGGACGATTGTCCGCGTGGGTTCGAACCCCACTCGTGCTAATGCATTTTCATATTTTACTAACAAAAAACACTGAATATCAGAGTATCATTGGTAATTTATTTGCATATTATCAAAACGATATATATCTTGGTCAGAAAGTGTTTCTGTAATTGAGAACTCACAAACGTTGGTGTCTAAAACCAGTAGCTCTTTTTTTAGTGTTATGTAAGTGGACACCATTTGTGAGCCTGTGCAGAGAGTGGGTGTTCACTTTTTAGACTACAATGTTGGTTCTACAATAGATCAACTCTTCGTCATAAGACTGCTCGATGTGTTAGCCTAACAATACAATTGGTAGCTTACCTTTAAAAGACATCAACTGAAGTTCCTACGAACGTTCGTTCGATTCATTTTCATAGTTTATTTGCAATGTGAGAGTGGTTTAAATGTAGTGCTTTATTTATTGACTGTTAAAAATAACGAGTTGGAATGCCCCCAGTGAGATTCGAACTCACGACCCCTGGTTTACGAGACCAGTGCTCTAAACCACTGATCTATGAGGGCAGACACTGCAAGCGTAGATTGGAGTACACCAAACACTAATATGTTTGTCAACAACGTCAAATCTACATTGATTATTGAAGAATGGTTATTGTAATAAAAGAATTTAAATGAGTATGATGACTGAATTGTTCAGAAGTTGGATTAATTTTCAACTTTTGATTGTTTGGCCCAACTGTTTCAAATGTATTTGTCAATGGGCTACACACATTCAGTTCTAGGCAGACAGTATATTGTGAAGACACCTAAAAAAGGATCCCAAAGATCGGATTTCGCTTGCAAGTGATTCGAAGCAACAATTTCTGTGTTTTGGTGAACAAATAAAACTGGTTTGCTCCTGAAATAAAGTTTGTCAAGTATAATAGCAAGCACGATGGCCGAGTGGTTAAGGCGTTGGACTTAAGTTCCAATGAACGATTGTCCGCGTGGGTTCGAACCCCACTCGTGCTAATGCATTTTCATATTTTACTAACAAAAAACACGGAATACCAGAGTATGATTGGTAATTTATTTGCATATTATCAAAACGATATATATCTTGGTCAGAGAGTGTTTCTGTAATTGAGAACTCACAAACGTTGGTGTCCAAAACCAGTAGCTCTTTTTTTAGTGTTATGTAAGTGGACACCATTAGTGAGCCTGTGCAGAGAGTGGGTGTTCACTTTTTAGACTACAATGTTGGTTCTACAATAGATCAACTCTTCGTCATAAGACTGCTCGATGTGTTAGCCTAACAATACAACTGGTAGCTTACCTTTAAAAGACATCAACTGAAGTTCCTACGAACGTTCGTTCGATTCATTTTCATAGTTTATTTGTAATGTGAGAGTGGTTTAAATGTAGTGCTTTATTTATTGACTGTTAAAAATAACGAGTTGGAATGCCCCCAGTGAGATTCGAACTCACGACCCCTGGTTTACGAGACCAGTGCTCTAAACCACTGATCTATGAGGGCAGACACTGCAAGCGTAGATTGGAGTACACCAAACACTAATATGTTTGTCAACAACGTCCGATCTACATTGATTATTGAAGAATGGTTATTGTAATAAAAGAATTTAAATGAGTATGATGACTGAATTGTTCAGAAGTTGGACTAATTTTCAACTTGTTGATTGTTTGGCCCAACTGTTTCAAATGTATTTGTCAGTGGGCTACACACATCCAGTTCTAGGCAGACAGTATATTGTGAAGTCACCTAGAAAAGGATCCCAAGGATCAGATTTTGCTTGCAAGTGATTTGAAGCAACAATTTCTGTTTTTTGGTGAACAAATAAAACTGGTTTGCTCCTGAAATAAAGTTTGTCAAGTATAATAGCAAGCACGATGGCCGAGTGGTTAAGGCGTTGGACTTAAGTTCCAATGAACGATTGTCCGCGTGGGTTCGAACCCCACTCGTGCTAATGCATTTTCATATTTTACTAACAAAAAACACAGAATACCAGAGTATGATTGGTAATTTATTTGCATATTATCAAAACGATATATATCTTGGTCAGAGAGTGTTTCTGTAATTGAGAACTCACAAACGTTGGTGTCCAAAACCAGTAGCTCTTTTTTTAGTGTTATGTAAGTGGACACCATTAGTGAGCCTGTGCAGAGAGTGGGTGTTCACTTTTTAGACTACAATGTTGGTTCTACAATAGATCAACTCTCCGTCATAAGACTGCTCGATGTGTTAGCCTAACAATACAACTGGTAGCTTACCTTTAAAAGACATCAACTGAAGTTCCTACGAACGTTCGTTCGATTCATTTTCATAGTTTATTTGTAATGTGAGAGTGGTTTAAATGTAGTGCTTTATTTATTGACTGTTAAAAATAACGAGTTGGAATGCCCCCAGTGAGATTCGAACTCACGACCCCTGGTTTACGAGACCAGTGCTCTAAACCACTGAGCTATGAGGGCAGACACTGCAAGCGTAGATTCGAGTACACCAAACACTAATATGTTTGTCAACAACGTCCGATCTACATTGATTATTGAAGAATGGTTATTGTAATAAAAGAATTTAAATGAGTATGATGACTGAATTGTTCAGAAGTTGGACTAATTTTCAACTTGTTGATTGTTTGGCCCAACTGTTTCAAATGTATTTGTCAGTGGGCTACACACATCCAGTTCTAGGCAGACAGTATATTGTGAAGTCACCTAGAAAAGGATCCCAAGGATCAGATTTTGCTTGCAAGTGATTTGAAGCAACAATTTCTGTTTTTTTGGTGAACAAATAAAACTGGTTTGCTCCTGAAATAAAGTTTGTCAAGTATAATAGCAAGCACGATGGCCGAGTGGTTAAGGCGTTGGACTTAAGTTCCAATGGACGATTGTCCGCGTGGGTTCGAACCCCACTCGTGCTAATAATGCATTTTCATATTTTACTAACAAAAAACACTGAATATCAGAGTATGATTGGTAATTTATTTGCATATTTTTAAAACGATATATATCTTGGTCAGAGAGTGTTTCTCTAATTGAGAACTCACAAACGTTGGTGTCCAAAACCAGTAGCTCTTTTTTTAGTGTTATGTAAGTGGACACCATTTGTGAGCCTGTGCACAGAGTGGGTGTTCACTTTTTAGACTACAATGTTGGTTCTACAATAGATCAACTCTTCGTTATAAGACTGCTTGATGTGTTAGCCTAACAATACAATTGGTAGCTTCCCTTTAAAAGACATCAACTGAAGTTCCTACGAACGTTTGTTCGATTCATTTTCATAGTTTATTTTTAATGTGAGAGTGGTTTAAATGTAGTGCTTTATTTATTGACTGTTAAAAATAACGAGTTGGAATGCCCCCAGTGAGATTCGAACTCACGACCCCTGGTTTACGAGGCCAGTGCTCTAAACCACTGAGCTATGAGGGCAGACACTGCAAGCATAGATTGGAGTACACCAAACACTAATATGTTTGTCAACAACGTCCGATCTACATTGATTATTGAAGAATGGTTATTGTAATAAAAGAATTTAAATGAGTATGATGACTGAATTGTTCAGAAGTTGGATTAATTTTCAACTTTTGATTGTTTGGCCCAACTGTTTCAAATGTATTTGTCAATGGGCTACACACATTCAGTTCTAGGCAGACAGTATATTGTGAAGACACCTAAAAAAGGATCCCAAAGATCGGATTTCGCTTGCAAGTGATTCGAAGCAACAATTTCTGTTTTTTGGTGAACAAATAAAACTGGTTTGCTCCTGAAATAAAGTTTGTCAAGTATAATAGCAAGCACGATGGCCGAGTGGTTAAGGCGTTGGACTTAAGTTCCAATGGACGATTATCCGCGTGGGTTCGAACCCCACTCGTGCTAATGCATTTTCATATTTTACTAACAAAAAACACTGAATATCAGAGTATGATTGGTAATTTATTTGCATATTATCAAAACGATATATATCTTGGTCAGAAAGTGTTTCTGTAATTGAGAACTCACAAACGTTGGTGTCTAAAACCAGTAGCTCTTTTTTTAGTGTTATGTAAGTGGACACCATTTGTGAGCCTGTGCACAGAGTGGGTGTTCACTTTTTAGACTTCAATGTTGGTTCTACAATAGATCAACTCTTTTTCATAAGACTGCTTGATGTGTTAGCCTAACAATACAATTGGTAGCTTACCTTTAAAAGACATCAACTGAAGTTCCTACGAACGTTCGTTCGATTCATTTTCATAGTTTATTTGTAATGAGAGTGTGGTTTAAATGTAGTGCTTTATTTATTGACTGTTAAAAATAACGAGTTGGAATGCCCCCAGTGAGATTCGAACTCACGACCCCTGGTTTACGAGACCAATGCTCTGAACCACTGAGCTATGAGGGCAGACACTGCAAGCGTAGATTGGAGTACACCAAACCCTAATATGTTTGTCAACAACGTCCGATCTACATTGATTATTGAAAAATGGTTATTGTAATAAAAGAATTTAAATGAGTATGATGACTGAATTGTTCAGAAGTTGGATTAATTTTCAACTTGCTGATTGTTTGGCCCAACTGTTTCAAATGTATTTGTCAGTGGGCTACACACATCCAGTTCTAGGCAGACAGTATATTGTGAAGACACCTAGAAAAGGATCCCAAAGATCAGATTTTGCTTGCAAGTGATTCGAAGCAATAATTTCTGTTTTTGGTGAACAAATAAAACTGGTTTGCTCCTGAAATAAAGTTTGTCAAGTATAATAGCAAGCACGATGGCTGAGTGGTTAAGGCGTTGGACTTAAGTTCCAATGGACGATTGTCCGCGTGGGTTCGAACCCCACTCGTGCTAATGCATTTTCATATTTTACTAACAAAAAACACTGAATATCAGAGTATGATTGGTAATTTATTTGCATATTATCAAAACGATATATATCTTGGTCAGAAAGTGTTTCTCTAATTGAGAACTCACAAACGTTGGTGTCCAAAACCAGTAGCTCTTTTTTTAGTGTTATGTAAGTGGACACCATTTGTGAGCCTGTGCACAGAGTGGGTGTTCACTTTTTAGACTACAATGTTGGTTCTACAATAGATCAGCTCTTCGTCAAAAGACTGCTTGATGTGTTAGCCTAACAATACAATTGGTAGCTTACCTTTAAAAGACATCAACTGAAGTTCCTACAAAAACGTTTGTTCGATTCATTTTCATATTTCATTTGAAATGTGAGTGTGGTTTAAATGTAGTGCTTTATTTATTGACTGTTAAAAATAACGAGTTGGAATGCCCCCAGTGAGATTCGAACTCACGACCCCTGGTTTACGAGACCAGTGCTCTAAACCACTGAGCTATGAGGGCAGACACTGCAAGCATAGATTGGAGTACACCAAAGCCTAATATGTTTGCCAACAACGTCCGATCTACATTGATTATTGAAAAATGGTTATTGTAATAAAAGAATTTAAATGAGTTTGATGACTGAATTGTTCAGAAGTTGGACTAATTTTCAACTTGTTGATTGTTTGGCCCTACTGTTTCAAATGTATTTGTCAGTGGGCTACACACATCCAGTTCTAGGCAGACAGTATATTGTGAAGACACCTAGAAAAGGATACCAAACATCAGATTTTGCTTGCAAGTGATTCGAAGCAACAATTTCTGTTTTTTGGTGAACAAATAAAACTGGTTTGCTCCTGAAATAAAGTTTGTCGAGTATAATAGCGAGCACGATGGCCGAGTGGTTAAGGCGTTGGACTTAAGTTCCAATGGACGATTGTCCGCGTGGGTTCGAACCCCACTCGTGCTAATGCATTTTCATATTTTACTAACAAAAAACACTGAATATCAGAGTATGATTGGTAATTTATTTGCATATTTTTAAAACGATATGTATCTTGGTCAGAAAGTGTTTCTCTAATTGAGAAATCACAAACGTTGGTGTCCAAAACCAGTAGCTCTTTTTTTAGTGTTATGTAAGTGGACACCATTTGTGAGCCTGTGCACAGAGTGGGTGTTCACTTTTTAGACTACAATGTTGGTTCTACAATAGATCAACTCTTCATCATAAGACTGCTTGATGTGTTAGCCTAACAATACAATTGGTAGCTTACCTTTAAAAGACATCAACTGAAGTTCCTACAAACGTTCGTTCGATTCATTTTCATAGTTTATTTGTAATGTGAGAGTGGTTTAAATGTAGTGCTTTATTTATTGACTGTTAAAAGTAACGAGTTGGAATGCCCCCAGTGAGATTCGAACTCACGACCCCTGGTTTACGAGACCAGTGCTCTAAACCACTGATCTATGAGGGCAGACACTGCAAGCATAGATTGGAGTACACCAAAGCCTAATATGTTTGCCAACAACGTCCGATCTACATTGATTATTGAAAAATGGTTATTGTAATAAAAGAATTTAAATGAATTTGATGACTGAATTGTTCAGAAGTTGGACTAATTTTCAACTTGTTGATTGTTTGGCCCAACTGTTTCAAATGTATTTGTCAATGGGCTACACACATTCAGTTCTAGGCAGACAGTATATTGTGAAGACACCTAAAAAAGGATCCCAAAGATCGGATTTCGCTTGCAAGTGATTCGAAGCAACAATTTCTGTTTTTTGGTGAACAAATAAAACTGGTTTGCTCCTGAAATAAAGTTTGTCAAGTATAATAGCAAGCACGATGGCCGAGTGGTTAAGGCGTTGGACTTAAGTTCCAATGGACGATTATCCGCGTGGGTTCGAACCCCACTCGTGCTAATGCATTTTCATATTTTACTAACAAAAAACACTGAATATCAGAGTATGATTGGTAATTTATTTGCATATTATCAAAACGATATATATCTTGGTCAGAAAGTGTTTCTGTAATTGAGAACTCACAAACGTTGGTGTCTAAAACCAGTAGCTCTTTTTTTAGTGTTATGTAAGTGGACACCATTTGTGAGCCTGTGCACAGAGTGGGTGTTCACTTTTTAGACTTCAATGTTGGTTCTACAATAGATCAACTCTTTTTCATAAGACTGCTTGATGTGTTAGCCTAACAATACAATTGGTAGCTTACCTTTAAAAGACATCAACTGAAGTTCCTACGAACGTTCGTTCGATTCATTTTCATAGTTTATTTGTAATGAGAGTGTGGTTTAAATGTAGTGCTTTATTTATTGACTGTTAAAAATAACGAGTTGGAATGCCCCCAGTGAGATTCGAACTCACGACCCCTGGTTTACGAGACCAATGCTCTGAACCACTGAGCTATGAGGGCAGACACTGCAAGCGTAGATTGGAGTACACCAAACCCTAATATGTTTGTCAACAACGTCCGATCTACATTGATTATTGAAAAATGGTTATTGTAATAAAAGAATTTAAATGAGTATGATGACTGAATTGTTCAGAAGTTGGATTAATTTTCAACTTGCTGATTGTTTGGCCCAACTGTTTCAAATGTATTTGTCAGTGGGCTACACACATCCAGTTCTAGGCAGACAGTATATTGTGAAGACACCTAGAAAAGGATCCCAAAGATCAGATTTTGCTTGCAAGTGATTCGAAGCAATAATTTCTGTTTTTGGTGAACAAATAAAACTGGTTTGCTCCTGAAATAAAGTTTGTCAAGTATAATAGCAAGCACGATGGCTGAGTGGTTAAGGCGTTGGACTTAAGTTCCAATGGACGATTGTCCGCGTGGGTTCGAACCCCACTCGTACTAATGCATTTTCATATTTTACTAACAAAAAACACTGAATATCAGAGTATGATTGGTAATTTATTTGCATATTATCAAAACGATATATATCTTGGTCAGAAAGTGTTTCTCTAATTGAGAACTCACAAACGTTGGTGTCCAAAACCAGTAGCTCTTTTTTTAGTGTTATGTAAGTGGACACCATTTGTGAGCCTGTGCACAGAGTGGGTGTTCACTTTTTAGACTACAATGTTGGTTCTACAATAGATCAGCTCTTCGTCAAAAGACTGCTTGATGTGTTAGCCTAACAATACAATTGGTAGCTTACCTTTAAAAGACATCAACTGAAGTTCCTACAAAAACGTTTGTTCGATTCATTTTCATATTTCATTTGAAATGTGAGTGTGGTTTAAATGTAGTGCTTTATTTATTGACTGTTAAAAATAACAAGTTGGAATGCCCCCAGTGAGATTCGAACTCACGACCCCTGGTTTACGAGACCAGTGCTCTAAACCACTGAGCTATGAGGGCAGACACTGCAAGCATAGATTGGAGTACACCAAAGCCTAATATGTTTGCCAACAACGTCCGATCTACATTGATTATTGAAAATGGTTATTGTAATAAAAGAATTTAAATGAGTTTGATGACTGAATTGTTCAGAAGTTGGACTAATTTTCAACTTGTTGATTGTTTGGCCCTACTGTTTCAAATGTATTTGTCAGTGGGCTACACACATCCAGTTCTAGGCAGACAGTATATTGTGAAGACACCTAGAAAAGGATACCAAACATCAGATTTTGCTTGCAAGTGATTCGAAGCAACAATTTCTGTTTTTTGGTGAACAAATAAAACTGGTTTGCTCCTGAAATAAAGTTTGTCGAGTATAATAGCGAGCACGATGGCCGAGTGGTTAAGGCGTTGGACTTAAGTTCCAATGGACGATTGTCCGCGTGGGTTCGAACCCCACTCGTGCTAATGCATTTTCATATTTTACTAACAAAAAACACTGAATATCAGAGTATGATTGGTAATTTATTTGCATATTTTTAAAACGATATGTATCTTGGTCAGAAAGTGTTTCTCTAATTGAGAAATCACAAACGTTGGTGTCCAAAACCAGTAGCTCTTTTTTTAGTGTTATGTAAGTGGACACCATTTGTGAGCCTGTGCACAGAGTGGGTGTTCACTTTTTAGACTACAATGTTGGTTCTACAATAGATCAACTCTTCATCATAAGACTGCTTGATGTGTTAGCCTAACAATACAATTGGTAGCTTACCTTTAAAAGACATCAACTGAAGTTCCTACAAACGTTCGTTCGATTCATTTTCATAGTTTATTTGTAATGTGAGAGTGGTTTAAATGTAGTGCTTTATTTATTGACTGTTAAAAGTAACGAGTTGGAATGCCCCCAGTGAGATTCGAACTCACGACCCCTGGTTTACGAGACCAGTGCTCTAAACCACTGATCTATGAGGGCAGACACTGCAAGCATAGATTGGAGTACACCAAAGCCTAATATGTTTGCCAACAACGTCCGATCTACATTGATTATTGAAAAATGGTTATTGTAATAAAAGAATTTAAATGAGTTTGATGACTGAATTGTTCAGAAGTTGGACTAATTTTCAACTTGTTGATTGTTTGGCCCAACTGTTTCAAATGTATTTGTCAGTGGGCTACACACATCCAGTTCAAGGCAGACAGTATATTGTGAAGACACCTAGAAAAGGATACCAAACATCAGATTTTGCTTGCAAGTGATTCGAAGCAACAATTTCTGTTTTTTGGTGAACAAATAAATCTGGTTTGCTCCTGAAATAAAGTTTGTCAAGTATAATAGCGAGCACGATGGCCGAGTGGTTAAGGCGTTGGACTTAAGTTCCAATGGACGATTGTCCGCGTGGGTTCGAACCCCACTCGTGCTAATACATTTTCATATTTTACTAACAAAAAACACTGAATATCAGAGTATGATTGGTAATTTATTTGCATATTTTTAAAACGATATGTATCTTGGTCAGAAAGTGTTTCTCTAATTGAGAAATCACAAACGTTGGTGTCCAAAACCAGTAGCTCTTTTTTTAGTGTTATGTAAGTGGACACCATTTGTGAGCCTGTGCACAGAGTGGGTGTTCACTTTTTAGACGACAATGTTGGTTCTACAATAGATCAACTCTTCATCATAAGACTGCTTGATGTGTTAGCCTAACAATACAATTGGTAACTTACCTTCAAAAGACATCAACTGGAGTTCCTACGAACGTTCGTTCGATTCATTTCCATAGTTTATTTGTAATGTGAGTGTGGTTTAAATGTAGTGCTTTATTTATTGACTGTTAAAAGTAACGAGTTGGAATGCCCCCAGTGAGATTCGAACTCAAGACCCCTGGTTTACGAGATCAGTGCTCTAAACCACTGAGCTATGAGGGCAGACACTGCAAGCATAGATTGGAGTACACCAAACCCTAATATGTTTGCCAACAACGTCCGATCTACATTGATTATTGAAAAGTGGTTATTGTAATAAAAGGATTTGAATGAGTTTGATGACTTAATTGTTCAGAAGTTGGACTAATTTTCAACTTGTTGATTGTTTGGCCCAACTGTTTCAAATGTATTTGTCAGTGGGCTACACACATCCAGTTCTAGGCAGACAGTATATTGTGAAGACACCTAGAAAAGGATACCAAACATCAGATTTTGCTTGCAAGTGATTCGAAGCAACAATTTCTGTTTTTTGGTGAACAAATAAAACTGGTTTGCTCCTGAAATAAAGTTTGTCAAGTATAATAGCGAGCACGATGGCCGAGTGGTTAAGGCGTTGGACTTAAGTTCCAATGGACGATTGTCCGCGTGGGTTCGAACCCCACTCGTGCTAATGCATTTTCATATTTTACTAACAAAAAACACTGAATATCAGAGTATGATTGGTAATTTATTTGCATATTTTTAAAACGATATGTATCTTGGTCAGAAAGTGTTTCTCTAATTGAGAAATCACAAACGTTGGTGTCCAAAACCAGTAGCTCTTTTTTTAGTGTTATGTAAGTGGACACCATTTGTGAGCCTGTGCACAGAGTGGGTGTTCACTTTTTAGACGACAATGTTGGTTCTACAATAGATCAACTCTTCATCATAAGACTGCTTGATGTGTTAGCCTAACAATACAATTGGTAACTTACCTTCAAAAGACATCAACTGGAGTTCCTACGAACGTTCGTTCGATTCATTTCCATAGTTTATTTGTAATGTGAGTGTGGTTTAAATGTAGTGCTTTATTTATTGACTGTTAAAAGTAACGAGTTGGAATGCCCTCAGTGAGATTCGAACTCACGACCCCTGGTTTACGAGACCAGTGCTCTAAACCACTGAGCTATGAGGGCAGACACTGCAAGCATAGATTGGAGTACACCAAACCCTAATATGTTTGCCAACAACGTCCGATCTACATTGATTATTGAAAAATGGTTATTGTAATAAAAGAATTTAAATGAGTTTGATGACTGAATTGTTCAGAAGTTGGACTAATTTTCAACTTGTTGATTGTTTGGCCCAACTGTTTCAAATGTATTTGTCAGTGGGCTACACACATCCAGTTCTAGGCAGACAGTATATTGTGAAGACACCTAGAAAAGGATACCAAACATCAGATTTTGCTTGCAAGTGATTCGAAGCAACAATTTCTGTTTTTTGGTGAACAAATAAAACTGGTTTGCTCCTGAAATAAAGTTTGTCAAGTATAATAGCGAGCACGATGGCCGAGTGGTTGAGGCGTTGGACTTAAGTTCCAATGGACGATTGTCCGCGTGGGTTCGAACCCCACTCGTGCTAATGCATTTTCATATTTTACTAACAAAAAACACTGAATATCAGAGTATCATTGGTAATTTATTAGCATATTCAAAAACGATATGTATCTTGGTCAGAAAGTGTTTCTATAATTGAGAACTCACAAACGTTGGTGTCCAAAACCAGTAGCTCTTTTTTTTAGTGTTATGTAAGTGGACACCATTTGTGAGCCTGTGCACAGAGTGGGTGTTCACTTTTTAGACTACAATGTTGGTTCTACAATAGATCAACTCTTCATCATAAGACTGCTTGATGTGTTAGCCTAACAATACAATTGGTAGCTTACCTTCAAAAGACATCAACTGAAGTTCCTACGAACGTTCGTTCGATTCATTTTCATAGTTTATTTGTAATGTGAGTGTGGTTTAAATGTAGTGCTTTATTTATTGACTGTTAAAAAAAACGAGTTGGAATGCCCCCAGTGAGATTCGAACTCACGACCCCTGGTTTACGAGACCAGTGCTCTAAACCACTGAGCTATGAGGGCAGACACTGCAAGCATGGATTGGAGTACACCAAACCCTAATATGTTTGCCAACAACGTCCGATCTACATTGATTATTGAAAATTGGTTATTGTAATAGAATGATTTTAATGAGTTTGATGACTGAATTGTTCAGAAGTTGGACTAATTTTCAACTTGTTGATTGTTTGGCCCAACTGTTTCAAATGTATTTGTCAGTGGGCTACACACATCCAGTTCTAGGCAGACAGTATATTGTGAAAACACCTAGAAAAGGATACCAAACATCAGATTTTGCTTGCAAGTGATTCGAAGCAACAATTTCTGTTTTTTGGTGAACAAATAAAACTGGTTTGCTGCTGAAATAAAGTTTGTCAAATATAATAGCAAGCACGATGGCCGAGTGGTTAAGGCGTTGGACTTAAGTTCCAATGGACGATTGTCCGCGTGGGTTCGAACCCCACTCGTGCTAATGCATTTTCATATTTTACTAACAAAAAACACTGAATATCAGAGTATCATTGGTAATTTATTTGCATATTATCAAAACGATATATATCTTGGTCAGAAAGTGTTTCTGTAATTGAGAACTCACAAACGTTGGTGTCCAAAACCAGTAGCTCTTTTTTTTAGTGTTATGTAAGTGGACACCATTTGTGAGCCTGTGCACAGAGTGGGTGTTCACTTTTTAGACTACAATGTTGGTTCTACAATAGATCAGCTCTTCATCATAAGACTGCTTGATGTGTTAGCCTAACAATACAATTGGTAGCTTACCTTTAAAAGACATCAACTGAAGTTCCTACGAACGTTCGTTCTATTCATTTTCATAGTTTATTTGTAATGTGAGTGTGGTTTAAATGTAGTGCTTTATTTATTGACTGTTAAAAGTAACGAGTTGGAATGCCCCCAGTGAGATTCGAACTCAAGACCCCTGGTTTACGAGATCAGTGCTCTAAACCACTGAGCTATGAGGGCAGACACTGCAAGCATAGATTGGAGTACACCAAACCCTAATATGTTTGCCAACAACGTCCGATCTACATTGATTATTGAAAAATGGTTATTGTAATAGAAGGATTTGAATGAGTTTGATGACTTAATTGTTCAGAGGTTGGACTAATTTTCAACTCGTTGATTGTTTGGCCCAACTGTATCAAATGTATTTGTCAGTGGGCTACACACATCCAGTTCTAGGCAGACAGTATATTGTGAAGACACCTAGAAAAGGATCCCAAAGATCAGATTTTGCTTGCAAGTGATTCGAAGCAACAATTCCTGTTTTTTGGTGAACAAATAAAACTGGTTTGCTCCTGAAATAAAGTTTGTCAAGTATAATAGCAAGCACGATGGCCGAGTGGTTAAGGCGTTGGACTTAAGTTCCAATGGACGATTGTCCGCGTGGGTTCGAACCCCACTCGTGCTAATGCATTTTCATATTTTACTAACAAAAAACACTGAATATCAGAGTATCATTGGTAATTTATTTGCATATTTTCAAAACGATATGTATCTTGGTCAGAAAGTGTTTCTGTAATTGAGAACTCACAAACGTTGGTGTCCAAAACCAGTAGCTCTTTTTTTAGTGTTATGTAAGTGGACACCATTTGTGAGCCTGTGCACAGAGTGTGTGTTCACTTTTTAGACTACAATGTTGGTTCTACAATAGATCAACTATTCATCATAAGACTGCTTGATGTGTTAGCCTAACAATACAATTGGTAGCTTACCTTCAAAAGACATCAACTGAAGTTCCTACGAACGTTCGTTCGATTCATTTTCATAGTTTATTTGTAATGTGAGTGTGGTTTAAATGTAGTGCTTTATTTATTGACTGTTAAAAGTAACGAGTTGGAATGCCCCCAGTGAGATTCGAACTCACGACCCCTGGTTTATGAGATCAGTGCTCTAAACCACTGAGCTATGAGGGCAGACACTGCAAGCATAGATTGGAGTACACCAAACCCTAATATGTTTGCCAACAACGTCCGATCTACATTGATTATTGAAAAATGATTATTGTAATAGAAGGATTTGAATGAGTTTGATGACTTAATTGTTCAGAAGTTGGACTAATTTTCAACTTGTTGATTGTTTGGCCCAACTGTTTCAAATGTATTTGTCAGTGGGCTACACACATCCAGTTCTAGGCAGACAGTATATTGTGAAGACACCTAGAAAAGGATCCCAAAGATCAGATTTTGCTTGCAAGTGATTCGAAGCAACAATTTCTGTTTTTTGGTGAACAAATAAAACTGGTTTGCTCCTGAAATAAAGTTTGTCAAGTATAATAGCGAGCACGATGGCCGAGTGGTTAAGGCGTTGGACTTAAGTTCCAATGGACGATTGTCCGCGTGGGTTCGAACCCCACTCGTGCTAATGCATTTTCATATTTTACTAACAAAAAACACTGAATATCAGAGTATCATTGGTAATTTATTTGCATATTTTCAAAACGATATGTATCTTGGTCAGAAAGTGTTTCTCTAATTGAGAAATCACAAACGTTGGTGTCCAAAACCAGTAGCTCTTTTTTTAGTGTTATGTAAGTGGACACCATTTGTGAGCCTGTGCACAGAGTGTGTGTTCACTTTTTAGACGACAATGTTAGTTCTACAATAGATCAACTATTCATCATAAGACTGCTTGATGTGTTAGCCTAACAATACAATTGGTAGCTTACCTTCAAAAGACATCAACTGAAGTTCCTACGAACGTTCGTTCGATTCATTTTCATAGTTTATTTGTAATGTGAGTGTGGTTTAAATGTAGTGCTTTATTTATTGACTGTTAAAAGTAACGAGTTGGAATGCCCCCAGTGAGATTCGAACTCACGACCCCTGGTTTATGAGATCAGTGCTCTAAACCACTGAGCTATGAGGGCAGACACTGCAAGCATAGATTGGAGTACACCAAACCCTAATATGTTTGCCAACAACGTCCGATCTACATTGATTATTGAAAAATGATTATTGTAATAGAAGGATTTGAATGAGTTTGATGACTTAATTGTTCAGAAGTTGGACTAATTTTCAACTTGTTGATTGTTTGGCCCAACTGTTTCAAATGTATTTGTCAGTGGGCTACACACATCCAGTTCTAGGCAGACAGTATATTGTGAAGACACCTAGAAAAGGATCCCAAAGATCAGATTTTGCTTGCAAGTGATTCGAAGCAACAATTTCTGTTTTTTGGTGAACAAATAAAACTGGTTTGCTCCTGAAATAAAGTTTGTCAAGTATAATAGCGAGCACGATGGCCGAGTGGTTAAGGCGTTGGACTTAAGTTCCAATGGACGATTGTCCGCGTGGGTTCGAACCCCACTCGTGCTAATGCATTTTCATATTTTACTAACAAAAAACACTGAATATCAGAGTATCATTGGTAATTTATTTGCATATTTTCAAAACGATATGTATCTTGGTCAGAAAGTGTTTCTCTAATTGAGAAATCACAAACGTTGGTGTCCAAAACCAGTAGCTCTTTTTTTAGTGTTATGTAAGTGGACACCATTTGTGAGCCTGTGCACAGAGTGTGTGTTCACTTTTTAGACGACAATGTTAGTTCTACAATAGATCAACTATTCATCATAAGACTGCTTGATGTGTTAGCCTAACAATACAATTGGTAGCTTACCTTTAAAAGACATCAACTGAAGTTCCTACGAACGTTCGTTCGATTCATTTTCATAGTTTATTTGTAATGTGAGTGTGGTTTAAATGTAGTGCTTTATTTATTGACTGTTAAAAGTAACGAGTTGGAATGCCCCCAGTGAGATTCGAACTCACGACCCCTGGTTTATGAGATCAGTGCTCTAAACCACTGAGCTATGAGGGCAGACACTGCAAGCATAGATTGGAGTACACCAAACCCTAATATGTTTGCCAACAACGTCCGATCTACATTGATTATTGAAAAATGGTTATTGTAATAGAAGGATTTGAATGAGTTTGATGACTTAATTGTTCAGAAGTTGGACTAATTTTCAACTTGTTGATTGTTTGGCCCAACTGTTTCAAATGTATTTGTCAGTGGGCTACACACATCCAGTTCTAGGCAGACAGTATATTGTGAAGACACCTAGAAAAGGATACCAAACATCAGATTTTGCTTGCAAGTGATTCGAAACAACAATTTCTGTTTTTTGGTGAACAAATAAAACTGGTTTGCTCCTGAAATAAAGTTTGTCAAATATAATAGCAAGCACGATGGCCGAGTGGTTAAGGCGTTGGACTTAAGTTCCAATGGACGATTGTCCGCGTGGGTTCGAACCCCACTCGTGCTAATGCATTTTCATATTTTACTAACAAAAAACACTGAATATCAGAGTATCATTGGTAATTTATTTGCATATTATCAAAACGATATATATCTTGGTCAGAAAGTGTTTCTGTAATTGAGAACTCACAAACGTTGGTGTCCAAAACCAGTAGCTCTTTTTTTTAGTGTTATGTAAGTGGACACCATTTGTGAGCCTGTGCACAGAGTGTGTGTTCACTTTTTAGACTACAATGTTGGTTCTACAATAGATCAACTCTTCATCATAAGACTGCTTGATGTGTTAGCCTAACAATACAATTGGTAGCTTACCTTTAAAAGACATCAACTGAAGTTCCTACGAACGTTCGTTCTATTCATTTTCATAGTTTATTTGTAATGTGAGTGTGGTTTAAATGTAGTGCTTTATTTATTGACTGTTAAAAGTAACGAGTTGGAATTCCCCCAGTGAGATTCGAACTCACGACCCCTGGTTTTCGAGATCAGTGCTCTAAACCACTGAGCTATGAGGGCAGACACTGCAAGCATAGATTGGAGTACACCAAACCCTAATATGTTTGCCAACAACGTCCGATCTACATTGATTATTGAAAAATGGTTATTGTAATAGAATGATTTTAATGAGTTTGATGACTGAATTGTTCAGAAGTTGGACTAATTTTCAACTTGTTGATTGTTTGGCCCAACTGTTTCAAATGTATTTGTCAGTGGGCTACACACATCCAGTTCTAGGCAGACAGTATATTGGGAAGACACCTAGAAAAGGATACCAAAGATCAGAGTTTGCTTGCAAGTGATTCGAAGCAACAATTTCTGTTTCTTGGTGAACAAATAAAACTGGTTTGCTCCTGAAATAAAGTTTGTCAAGTATAATAGCGAGCACGATGGCCGAGTGGTTAAGGCGTTGGACTTAAGTTCCAATGGACGATTGTCCGCGTGGGTTCGAACCCCACTCGTGCTAATGCATTTTCATATTTTACTAACAAAAAACACTGAATATCAGAGTATCATTGGTAATTTATTAGCATATTCAAAAACGATATGTATCTTGGTCAGAAAGTGTTTCTATAATTGAGAACTCACAAACGTTGGTGTCCAAAACCAGTAGCTCTTTTTTTTAGTGTTATGTAAGTGGACACCATTTGTGAGCCTGTGCACAGAGTGGGTGTTCACTTTTTAGACTACAATGTTGGTTCTACAATAGATCAGCTCTTCGTCAAAAGACTGCTTGATGTGTTAGCCTAACAATACAATTGGTAGCTTACCTTTAAAAGACATCAACTGAAGTTCCTACGAACGTTCGTTCGATTCATTTTCATAGTTTTTTTGTAATGTGAGTGTGGTTTAAATGTAGTGCTTTATTTATTGACTGTTAAAAATAACGAGTTGGAATGCCCCCAGTGAGATTCGAACTCAAGACCCCTGGTTTACGAGACCAGTGCTCTAAACCACTGAGCTATGAGGGCAGACACTGCAAGCATAGATTGGAGTACACCAAACCCTAATATGTTTGCCAACAACGTCCGATCTACATTGATTATTGAAAAATGGTTATTGTAATAGAATGATTTTAATGAGTTTGATGACTGAATTGTTCAGAAGTTGGACTAATTTTCAACTTGTTGATTGTTTGGCCCAACTGTTTCAAATGTATTTGTCAGTGGGCTACACACATCCAGTTCTAGGCAGACAGTATATTGTGAAGACACCTAGAAAAGGATCCCAAAGATCAGATTTTGCTTGCAAGTGATTCGAAGCAACAATTTCTGTTTTTTGGTGAACAAATAAAACTGGTTTGCTCCTGAAATAAAGTTTGTCAAATATAATAGCAAGCACGATGGCCGAGTGGTTAAGGCGTTGGACTTAAGTTCCAATGGACGATTGTCCGCGTGGGTTCGAACCCCACTCGTGCTAATGCATTTTCATATTTTACTAACAAAAAACACTGAATATCAGAGTATCATTGGTAATTTATTTGCATATTCAAAAACGATATGTATCTTGGTCAGAAAGTGTTTCTGTAATTGAGAACTCACAAACGTTGGTGTCCAAAACCAGTAGCTCTTTTTTTTAGTGTTATGTAAGTGGACACCATTTGTGAGCCTGTGCACAGAGTGGGTGTTCACTTTTTAGACTACAATGTTGGTTCTACAATAGATCAGCTCTTCATCATAAGACTGTTTGATGTGTTAGCCTAACAATACAATTGGTAGCTTACCTTTAAAAGACATCAACTGAAGTTCCTACGAACGTTCGTTCTATTCATTTTCATAGTTTTTTTGTAATGTGAGTGTGGTTTAAATGTAGTGCTTTATTTATTGACGGTTAAAAGTAACGAGTTGGAATGCCCCCAGTGAGATTCGAACTCAAGACCCCTGGTTTACGAGATCAGTGCTCTAAACCACTGAGCTATGAGGGCAGACACTGCAAGCATAGATTGGAGTACACCAAAGCCTAATATGTTTGCCAACAACGTCCGATCTACATTGATTATTGAAAAATGGTTATTGTAATAAAAGAATTTAAATGAGTTTGATGACTGAATTGTTCAAAAGTTGGACTAATTTTCAACTTGTTGATTGTTTGGCCCAACTGTTTCAAATGTATTTGTCAGTGGGCTACACACATCCAGTTCAAGGCAGACAGTATATTGTGAAGACACCTAGAAAAGGATACCAAAGATCAGATTTTGCTTGCAAGTGATTCGAAGCAACAATTTCTGTTTTTTGGTGAACAAATAAAACTGGTTTGCTCCTGAAATAAAGTTTGTCAAATATAATAGCAAGCACGATGGCCGAGTGGTTAAGGCGTTGGACTTAAGTTCCAATGGACGATTGTCCGCGTGGGTTCGAACCCCACTCGTGCTAATGCATTTTCATATTTTACTAACAAAAAACACTGAATATCAGAGTATCATTGGTAATTTATTAGCATATTCAAAAACGATATGTATCTTGGTCAGAAAGTGTTTCTATAATTGAGAACTCACAAACGTTGGTGTCCAAAACCAGTAGCTCTTTTTTTTAGTGTTATGTAAGTGGACACCATTTGTGAGCCTGTGCACAGAGTGGGTGTTCACTTTTTAGACTACAATGTTGGTTCTACAATAGATCAGCTCTTCATCATAAGACTGCTTGATGTGTTAGCCTAACAATACAATTGGTAGCTTACCTTTAAAAGACATCAACTGAAGTTCCTACGAACGTTCGTTCGATTCATTTTCATAGTTTTTTGTAATGTGAGTGTGGTTTAAATGTAGTGCTTTATTTATTGACTGTTAAAAATAACGAGTTGGAATGCCCCCAGTGAGATTCGAACTCACGACCCCTGGTTTACGAGACCAGTGCTCTAAACCACTGAGCTATGAGGGCAGACACTGCAAGCATAGATTGGAGTACACCAAACCCTAATATGTTTGCCAACAACGTCCGATCTACATTGATTATTGAAAAATGGTTATTGTAATAGAATGATTTTAATGAGTTTGATGACTGAATTGTTCAGAAGTTGGACTAATTTTCAACTTGTTGATTGTTTGGCCCAACTGTTTCAAATGTATTTGTCAGTGGGCTACACACATCCAGTTCTAGGCAGACAGTATATTGTGAAGACACCTAGAAAAGGATCCCAAAGATCAGATTTTGCTTTCAAGTGATTCGAAGCAACAATTTCTGTTTTTTGGTGAACAAATAAAACTGGTTTGCTCCTGAAATAAAGTTTGTCAAATATAATAGCAAGCACGATGGCCGAGTGGTTAAGGCGTTGGACTTAAGTTCCAATGGACGATTGTCCGCGTGGGTTCGAACCCCACTCGTGCTAATGCATTTTCATATTTTACTAACAAAAAACACTGAATATCAGAGTATCATTGGTAATTTATTTGCATATTTTCAAAACGATATGTATCTTGGTCAGAAAGTGTTTCTCTAATTGAGAAATCACAAACGTTGGTGTCCAAAACCAGTAGCTCTTTTTTTAGTGTTATGTAAGTGGACACCATTTGTGAGCCTGTGCACAGAGTGTGTGTTCACTTTTTAGACGACAATGTTAGTTCTACAATAGATCAACTATTCATCATAAGACTGCTTGATGTGTTAGCCTAACAATACAATTGGTAGCTTACCTTTAAAAGACATCAACTGAAGTTCCTACGAACGTTCGTTCGATTCATTTTCATAGTTTATTTGTAATGTGAGTGTGGTTTAAATGTAGTGCTTTATTTATTGACTGTTAAAAGTAACGAGTTGGAATGCCCCCAGTGAGATTCGAACTCACGACCCCTGGTTTATGAGATCAGTGCTCTAAACCACTGAGCTATGAGGGCAGACACTGCAAGCATAGATTGGAGTACACCAAACCCTAATATGTTTGCCAACAACGTCCGATCTACATTGATTATTGAAAAATGGTTATTGTAATAGAAGGATTTGAATGAGTTTGATGACTTAATTGTTCAGAAGTTGGACTAATTTTCAACTTGTTGATTGTTTGGCCCAACTGTTTCAAATGTATTTGTCAGTGGGCTACACACATCCAGTTCTAGGCAGACAGTATATTGTGAAGACACCTAGAAAAGGATACCAAACATCAGATTTTGCTTGCAAGTGATTCGAAACAACAATTTCTGTTTTTTGGTGAACAAATAAAACTGGTTTGCTCCTGAAATAAAGTTTGTCAAATATAATAGCAAGCACGATGGCCGAGTGGTTAAGGCGTTGGACTTAAGTTCCAATGGACGATTGTCCGCGTGGGTTCGAACCCCACTCGTGCTAATGCATTTTCATATTTTACTAACAAAAAACACTGAATATCAGAGTATCATTGGTAATTTATTTGCATATTATCAAAACGATATATATCTTGGTCAGAAAGTGTTTCTGTAATTGAGAACTCACAAACGTTGGTGTCCAAAACCAGTAGCTCTTTTTTTTAGTGTTATGTAAGTGGACACCATTTGTGAGCCTGTGCACAGAGTGGGTGTTCACTTTTTAGACTACAATGTTGGTTCTACAATAGATCAACTCTTCATCATAAGACTGCTTGATGTGTTAGCCTAACAATACAATTGGTAGCTTACCTTTAAAAGACATCAACTGAAGTTCCTACGAACGTTCGTTCTATTCATTTTCATAGTTTATTTGTAATGTGAGTGTGGTTTAAATGTAGTGCTTTATTTATTGACTGTTAAAAGTAACGAGTTGGAATTCCCCCAGTGAGATTCGAACTCACGACCCCTGGTTTTCGAGATCAGTGCTCTAAACCACTGAGCTATGAGGGCAGACACTGCAAGCATAGATTGGAGTACACCAAACCCTAATATGTTTGCCAACAACGTCCGATCTACATTGATTATTGAAAAATGGTTATTGTAATAGTATGATTTTAATGAGTTTGATGACTGAATTGTTCAGAAGTTGGACTAATTTTCAACTTGTTGATTGTTTGGCCCAACTGTTTCAAATGTATTTGTCAGTGGGCTACACACATCCAGTTCTAGGCAGACAGTATATTGTGAAGACACCTAGAAAAGGATACCAAAGATCAGATTTTGCTTGCAAGTGATTCGAAGCAACAATTTCTGTTTTTTGGTGAACAAATAAAACTGGTTTGCTCCTGAAATAAAGTTTGTCAAGTATAATAGCGAGCCCGATGGCCGAGTGGTTAAGGCGTTGGACTTAAGTTCCAATGGACGATTGTCCGCGTGGGTTCGAACCCCACTCGTGCTAATGCATTTTCATATTTTACTAACAAAAAACACTGAATATCAGAGTATCATTGGTAATTTATTAGCATATTCAAAAACGATATGTATCTTGGTCAGAAAGTGTTTCTATAATTGAGAACTCACAAACGTTGGTGTCCAAAACCAGTAGCTCTTTTTTTTAGTGTTATGTAAGTGGACACCATTTGTGAGCCTGTGCACAGAGTGGGTGTTCACTTTTTAGACTACAATGTTGGTTCTACAATAGATCAACTCTTCATCATAAGACTGCTTGATGTGTTAGCCTAACAATACAATTGGTAGCTTACCTTTAAAAGACATCAACTGAAGTTCCTACGAACGTTCGTTCGATTCATTTTCATAGTTTTTTTGTAATGTGAGTGTGGTTTAAATGTAGTGCTTTATTTATTGACTGTTAAAAATAACGAGTTGGAATGCCCCCAGTGAGATTCGAACTCACGACCCCTGGTTTACGAGACCAGTGCTCTAAACCACTGAGCTATGAGGGCAGACACTGCAAGCATAGATTGGAGTACACCAAAGCCTAATATGTTTGCCAACAACGTCCGATCTACATTGATTATTGAAAAATGGTTATTGTAATAGAATGATTTTAATGAGTTTGATGACTGAATTGTTCAGAAGTTGGACTAATTTTCAACTTGTTGATTGTTTGGCCCAACTGTTTCAAATGTATTTGTCAGTGGGCTACACACATCCAGTTCTAGGCAGACAGTATATTGTGAAGACACCTAGAAAAGGATACCAAAGATCAGATTTTGCTTGCAAGTGATTCGAAGCAACAATTTCTGTTTTTTGGTGAACAAATAAAACTGGTTTGCTCCTGAAATAAAGTTTGTCAAGTATAATAGCGAGCACGATGGCCGAGTGGTTAAGGCGTTGGACTTAAGTTCCAATGGACGATTGTCCGCGTGGGTTCGAACCCCACTCGTGCTAATGCATTTTCATATTTTACTAACAAAAAACACTGAATATCAGAGTATCATTGGTAATTTATTTGCATATTCAAAAACAATATGTATCTTGGTCAGAAAGTGTTTCTATAATTGAGAACTCACAAACGTTGGTGTCCAAAACCAGTAGCTCTTTTTTTTAGTGTTATGTAAGTGGACACCATTTGTGAGCCTGTGCACAGAGTGGGTGTTCACTTTTTAGACTACAATGTTGGTTCTACAATAGATCAACTCTTCATCATAAGACTGCTTGATGTGTTAGCCTAACAATACAATTGGTAGCTTACCTTTAAAAGACATCAACTGAAGTTCCTACGAACGTTCGTTCAATTCATTTTCATAGTTTTTTTGTAATGTGAGTGTGGTTTAAATGTAGTGCTTTATTTATTGACTGTTAAAAATAACGAGTTAGAATGCCCCCAGTGAGATTCGAACTCACGACCCCTGGTTTACGAGACCAGTGCTCTAAACCACTGAGCTATGAGGGCAGACACTGCAAGCATAGATTGGAGTACACCAAACCCTAATATGTTTGCCAACAACGTCCGATCTACATTGATTATTGAAAAATGGTTATTGTAATAGAATGATTTTAATGAGTTTGATGACTGAATTGTTCAGAAGTTGGACTAATTTTCAACTTGTTGATTGTTTGGCCCAACTGTTTCAAATGCATTTGTCAGTGGGCTACACACATCCAGTTCTAGGCAGACAGTATATTGTGAAGACACCTAGAAAAGGATACCAAAGATCAGATTTTGCTTGCAAGTGATTCGAAGCAACAATTTCTGTTTTTTTATTGAACAAATAAAACTGGTTTGCTCCTGAAATAAAGTTTGTCAAGTATAATAGCGAGCACGATGGCCGAGTGGTTAAGGCGTTGGACTTAAGTTCCAATGGACGATTGTCCGCGTGGGTTCGAACCCCACTCGTGCTAATGCATTTTCATATTTTACTAACAAAAAACACTGAATATCAGAGTATCATTGGTAATTTATTTGCATATTCAAAAACGATATGTATCTTGGTCAGAAAGTGTTTCTATAATTGAGAACTCACAAACGTTGGTGTCCAAAACCAGTAGCTCTTTTTTTAGTGTTATGTAAGTGGACACCATTTGTGAGCCTGTGCACAGAGTGGGTGTTCACTTTTTAGACTACAATGTTGGTTCTACAATAGATCAACTCTTCATCATAAGACTGCTTGATGTGTTAGCCTAACAATACAATTGGTAGCTTACCTTTAAAAGACATCAACTGGAGTTCCTACGAACGTTCGTTCGATTCATTTCCATAGTTTATTTGTAATGTGAGTGTGGTTTAAATGTAGTGCTTTATTTATTGACTGTTAAAAGTAACGAGTTGGAATGCCCTCAGTGAGATTTGAACTCACGACCCCTGGTTTACGAGACCAGTGCTCTAAACCACTGAGCTATGAGGGCAGACACTGCAAGCATAGATTGGAGTACACCAAACCCTAATATGTTTGCCAACAACGTCCGATCTACATTGATTATTGAAAAATGGTTATTGTAATAGAATGATTTTAATGAGTTTGATGACTGAATTGTTCAGAAGTTGGACTAATTTTCAACTTGTTGATTGTTTGGCCCAACTGTTTCAAATGTATTTGTCAGTGGGCTACACACATCCAGTTCTAGGCAGACAGTATATTGTGAAGACACCTAGAAAAGGATCCCAAAGATCAGATTTTGCTTTCAAGTGATTCGAAGCAACAATTTCTGTTTTTTGGTGAACAAATAAAACTGGTTTGCTGCTGAAATAAAGTTTGTCAAATATAATAGCAAGCACGATGGCCGAGTGGTTAAGGCGTTGGACTTAAGTTCCAATGGACGATTGTCCGCGTGGGTTCGAACCCCACTCGTGCTAATGCATTTTCATATTTTACTAACAAAAAACACTGAATATCAGAGTATCATTGGTAATTTATTTGCATATTATCAAAACGATATATATCTTGGTCAGAAAGTGTTTCTGTAATTGAGAACTCACAAACGTTGGTGTCCAAAACCAGTAGCTCTTTTTTTTAGTGTTATGTAAGTGGACACCATTTGTGAGCCTGTGCACAGAGTGGGTGTTCACTTTTTAGACTACAATGTTGGTTCTACAATAGATCAGCTCTTCATCATAAGACTGTTTGATGTGTTAGCCTAACAATACAATTGGTAGCTTACCTTTAAAAGACATCAACTGAAGTTCCTACGAACGTTTGTTCTATTCATTTTCATAGTTTTTTTGTAATGTGAGTGTGGTTTAAATGTAGTGCTTTATTTATTGACTGTTAAAAGTAACGAGTTGGAATGCCCCCAGTGAGATTCGAACTCAAGACCCCTGGTTTACGAGATCAGTGCTCTAAACCACTGAGCTATGAGGGCAGACACTGCAAGCATAGATTGGAGTACACCAAAGCCTAATATGTTTGCCAACAACGTCCGATCTACATTGATTATTGAAAAATGGTTATTGTAATAAAAGAATTAAAATGAGTTTGATGACTGAATTGTTCAAAAGTTGGACTAATTTTCAACTTGTTGATTGTTTGGCCCAACTGTTTCAAATGTATTTGTCAGTGGGCTACACACATCCAGTTCAAGGCAGACAGTATATTGTGAAGACACCTAGAAAAGGATACCAAAGATCAGATTTTGCTTGCAAGTGATTCGAAGCAACAATTTCTGTTTTTTGGTGAACAAATAAAACTGGTTTGCTCCTGAAATAAAGTTTGTCAAATATAATAGCAAGCACGATGGCCGAGTGGTTAAGGCGTTGGACTTAAGTTCCAACGGACGATTGTCCGCGTGGGTTCGAACCCCACTCGTGCTAATGCATTTTCATATTTTACTAACAAAAAACACTGAATATCAGAGTATCATTGGTAATTTATTAGCATATTCAAAAACGATATGTATCTTGGTCAGAAAGTGTTTCTATAATTGAGAACTCACAAACGTTGGTGTCCAAAACCAGTAGCTCTTTTTTTTAGTGTTATGTAAGTGGACACCATTTGTGAGCCTGTGCACAGAGTGGGTGTTCACTTTTTAGACTACAATGTTGGTTCTACAATAGATCAGCTCTTCATCATAAGACTGCTTGATGTGTTAGCCTAACAATACAATTGGTAGCTTACCTTTAAAAGACATCAACTGAAGTTCCTACGAACGTTCGTTCGATTCATTTTCATAGTTTTTTTGTAATGTGAGTGTGGTTTAAATGTAGTGCTTTATTTATTGACTGTTAAAAATAACGAGTTGGAATGCCCCCAGTGAGATTCGAACTCACGACCCCTGGTTTACGAGACCAGTGCTCTAAACCACTGAGCTATGAGGGCAGACACTGCAAGCATAGATTGGAGTACACCAAACCCTAATATGTTTGCCAACAACGTCCGATCTACATTGATTATTGAAAAATGGTTATTGTAATAGAATGATTTTAATGAGTTTGATGACTGAATTGTTCAGAAGTTGGACTAATTTTCAACTTGTTGATTGTTTGGCCCAACTGTTTCAAATGTATTTGTCAGTGGGCTACACACATCCAGTTCTAGGCAGACAGTATATTGTGAACACACCTAGAAAAGGATCCCAAAGATCAGATTTTGCTTTCAAGTGATTCGAAGCAACAATTTCTGTTTTTTGGTGAACAAATAAAACTGGTTTGCTCCTGAAATAAAGTTTGTCAAATATAATAGCAAGCACGATGGCCGAGTGGTTAAGGCGTTGGACTTAAGTTCCAATGGACGATTGTCCGCGTGGGTTCGAACCCCACTCGTGCTAATGCATTTTCATATTTTACTAACAAAAAACACTGAATATCAGAGTATCATTGGTAATTTATTTGCATATTATCAAAACGATATATATCTTGGTCAGAAAGTGTTTCTGTAATTGAGAACTCACAAACGTTGGTGTCCAAAACCAGTAGATCTTTTTTTAGTGTTATGTAAGTGGACACCATTTGTGAGCCTGTGCACAGAGTGGGTGTTCACTTTTTAGACTACAATGTTGGTTCTACAATAGATCAACTCTTCATCATAAGACTGCTTGATGTGTTAGCCTAACAATACAATTGGTAGCTTACCTTTAAAAGACATCAACTGAAGTTCCTACGAACGTTCGTTCGATTCATTTTCATAGTTTTTTTGTAATGTGAGTGTGGTTTAAATGTAGTGCTTTATTTATTGACTGTTAAAAGTAACGAGTTGGAATGCCCCCAGTGAGATTCGAACTCAAGACCCCTGGTTTACGAGATCAGTGCTCTAAACCACTGAGCTATGAGGGCAGACACTGCAAGCATAGATTGGAGTACACCAAAGCCTAATATGTTTGCCAACAACGTCCGATCTACATTGATTATTGAAAAATGGTTATTGTAATAAAAGAATTTAAATGAGTTTGATGACTGAATTGTTCAAAAGTTGGACTAATTTTCAACTTGTTGATTGTTTGGCCCAACTGTTTCAAATGTATTTGTCAGTGGGCTACACACATCCAGTTCTAGGCAGACAGTATATTGTGAAGACACCTAAAAAAGGATCCCAAAGATCGGATTTCGCTTGCAAGTGATTCGAAGCAACAATTTCTGTTTTTTGGTGAACAAATAAAACTGGTTTGCTCCTGAAATAAAGTTTGTCAAGTTTAATTGCAAGCACGATGGCCGAGTGGTTAAGGCGTTGGACTTAAGTTCCAATGGACGATTGTCCGCGTGGGTTCGAATCCCACTCGTGCTAATGCATTTTCATATTTTACTAACAAAAAACACTGAATATCAGAGTATCATTGGTAATTTATTTGCATATTATCAAAGGATATATCTTGGTCAGAAAGTTTGTGTTAAGAACACAGGAAAGTTGGTGTCCAAAACCAGTAGCTCTTATTTTAGAGTTATGTGAGTGGACACCATTTCTGACCTTTTGTATGGAGTGGGTGTTTGCTTTTTTGACGTCAACGTTGGTTGTACAATAGATTAGCTCTTCGTAATATGACTGCTTGATCAATACAATTGGTAGCCCGATTGTAAAGGCAATCAACTGAAGTTCCTATGAATGTCTGTTCGATTCATTATCATACTTTATTTGTAATGCAAGTATGGTTTAAATGTAGTGCTTTATTTTCATATAATCAAATGGATATATCTTTGTCAGAAAGTTAACTGCAATATAGATGGCACGAACCTTTCTGTCCCAAACCAGTAGCTCTTATTTTTGAGTTATGGAATTGGACACCATTTTTGAGCATTTGTACAGTGTGGGAGTTTTTTAACTACAACGTCGGTCTTGTAATAGATTAGCTCTTCCTATTATGACAGATTGATGTTTTCACCTGTTGATATAATTGGCTGCTGGTTCAGTTAATCAAATTATGTTCATTTTAACGTTCGTTTGTTTCATTTTCATAATATATTTGTAATGTACAATAATGTTCTTTGGTAAACAAATGAAACTGGTTTATTTTTTAAAAACCCCATGGCTGAGTGGTTAAGACGTTGGACTTAAGTTCCAAGCAATATCTCCCGTTTGGGTTTGAACCCCACTCTTTCTAAAGCTTTTATATACTGTATTAACCAAGTACACTGAACGTCTGAGCCAGGTTTTTTTCGTCTCCATATTTTTGATAATCAAAATAAACTTCATCCCCAGAAACAGTTTCAGCAGTTTTGAACGCACGAACTGTGGTTCCCCAAACCTCAAACTCAGAGCTATGCAGGTGGACACCATTTGTATCTGTTTGGGTGAGAACAGTGTCAGTCTTTCAAAGTACAATGCCTGTTTTTCCCTAATATGGTCACAAGATGTTTCTATCCCTGAGCTTTTTTTGTCGCGTGATTAAGGCTTTTGTTTCAAGTTCCAATCGACGTTGCTCCACATCTGTTCGATCCCCACTCATCCTGTTGTATTTTCATACTTTATGAATAATACATATGGATTCACAAACGTAGCGTTTCTAAATAATCTACTTATTACTGTTAAATAGTTTAATGTTTGAGTGGCTCCCAGTGAACTTGTGACCCCTTGATCTTGAGTCCAGTGCTCTAAACCTCGAAGCTATGGATGCAGACATTTAAAATGTTTCTTTAAGCACATCTGACTTTTATATTTTTGCCAAAAGGATTGGTTCTGCCTGGACGATTAAATTTTGTTAGTTTGTAATATAACAATATGATAAGGGATGTCTATGAGCATGAAGTCTGAGTGGTCAGGCGTAATGCATGTTACAATTGTTGTTTATCAGTGTTGACAAATAAAATGTCAAATTCAGTATGCGTCCTGTGAGAATCAAACCCACGACCCGTGGCTTACAAGATCTGGAAATGGAATCAACTGAGCAATGTAGGTAAGCAGTGTCAGTATTTATGTAGCTTTAAGCACATTCGACGTTAATCTCGTTGCCAACAATGTCCGTCCTGCGTTGATCATCAAAAATGGTCAGTTTTTAATTGTGCTTTAAAGGATGGTTCACTCAGCAAACATGCAGACCCCAGGCTTTTAAAACGTCAGCCCCCAGATTCCCAGCAATACTTTCGTGGGCCTTCCTTAATTTTTTTGGAAATTCCCTTCTTCCTATGGAATTAAATTGTTTGATGAAAATAATAGTCTTTTTTTTCTATCCTTCTAAAATCTTGTCAAGAATCGATCAAGGAGATTGAAATGATGAACTAATATTGCTATCTGGGAGAAAAGTGAGGGTTTTTTGGACACCATTCCTGCTCAAAATCCTTAATGGTCCGTATAATCTCGGGCAGTAAAAATCATATTTGTTGTTCAAATACTTATGAACACAATTTTTCATGTGAACAAACCATTGACAGTGAGAGAGTACGGGAAAGTCAGGGGTAGTAAGAGAATGAGAGAGAGTAAGTTAAATAGCGAGGGTAGAGATAGAGAGAAAGAAACAGAGAGAAAAAGAGAGGTCAGAGAGAGTGAGAGAGAGAGAGAGAGAGATAAGGGGAGGGCGAACGCTATCTTTGATCAAAGGCAGAAAAAAGGGGAGATTATGTTGTTAACGTGTGACATTTCTCTAAAAATTCCAACCCTGCCAAGAATGCCAACAGAAATGGGTGGGTGCAGAAAAGGATCCAATTTAAGAAATCGGTTGACATTGTTTATTTACACCAAAGTCTATGACATATGTGTGAAAATCTTCAAAACTATACACATTCTGTTACATGCACCATATACGTACATACGTAAGCGCACACACACATGCACACACACACATACACACACACACACACACATATATATATATATATATATATATATATATATATATATACTATGTATATCTATCTCTCTCTCTCTCTCTCTCTGACTATCTCTCTCTCTCTCTATACATATATATTTATAATTAAGTGACGGATACATGATCCGACAGATTGATTTCTAATTGCGTCATATCATATTGAAACAATATTTGAAATAACACACACACACACACACACACACACACACATATATATATATATATATATATATATATATATGTATATTAAATAGAGTATAACGAAGCAGCAACCCATTATTCAAACATAAATTATCAAAGATAACTCACAAACTGACTATTTTACCTTTTAATTAATTTCTATTGTTTTCACATAAACCTTCTATTAACTGCATCGAAATTTTGTGAAAATTCCTCGAAGATCGTAGGTTTTAAATCTGTAGATCAGTATTTCCCAAAGTGGGCTCCATGGGACCCCAGGGTTTTGTGATAAAATCCTGATGTTCCCCGAGACTACGTGTCTTTTAATAAAACTTTGCAGTAAGATGCTTCCAACTTCTCTGTTATACATTGTATTGTATTATATTGAAACTCTTATTCGAAATGATATTCCGTTATTACACGGTGAATGTATCATTGAGCCAAGACAATTATGTTATTATGAAATGAATTTGATCGAAAGAAACAAATAGAGCAGGATAGACCGTGAATAAACAAACATGATAATTAGGAATTAAAACAATCATTTAGGTCTTTACATCATCGGTGTTTGTTTAGCTTAATGGTAAGAGCAACGTTACGTTTAAGCGGCTACCCTATCGATCGTATGTTCCATTCCTGCTATAGCCCCATTTTCTTTAATTGTTTATTCTATTTACATTGTCTAAGCTAAATGATACATTAACCGTGTAATACCAGGAGATCCCTTTAAATATACTTTCAAAATGATTGATATATATATATATATATATATATATATATATATATATATATATATATATATATATATATATATATGGAATATTACTAATAGCTGGAAAAATATCAAAATGGACCAGAGAACAAACCAAAACGATGTTAGTTACTTACAAGTATGTTTTTAGATTTTCAGATGAAATAGAAAAGCTATGACTTGGAATTTTCTCATTTGGAAACAAATTTCCACATTTGTATCTACAAAATGTAAAGACATATAAATATAACTGTCCTTGTCAGAAAAGTAAAGGTTGAAAGAAATGAAATCTATTTACTATACTTTTTCACACATAAGCAATCAGAAAATAACATTCACTGCCCAGGAACGAAAACTACATTGCACGGTGTTATTATTAGTTTTTTACCACAACACTCTGAATCGATCTAACGTTAACAGCGAAAAAATGAGAGAGAAAAAAAAAGGAATATCTTCCAACGAGGCTTTTCCTTTTTTATGTTCGTTCAAGCGATTGATAACTGTTTCGAGCCTGAATGTTGTCAGGAATACGCAACAAAAAATGAGAATTTAAAAAAAAAAATTTCGTCCAGACTTCCCCTGTTCTAACACGGTTCGTTGGATGATGAACCTTAAAATAATATACTAGTTCCGACTTTGCCAGATCCAGCTCCAAAATAGCTAGATTTAGCTTTAATAATGGCTAAATTTGGTAGGTTGTTGAATACGTCGTTGGTTCTCTTGAACTCCAGTCCCAACGTTCCAACAGGAAACACCTGTATAGGGTTGTCATATCTGAACATCAAAATCAGAGGACGTACTTGAAGACTTCCTGTTCCGGTGCGATAGACACTTTGGTGCAATGTAACATTCGAACAACTGCGATGATTAATTTTATGGGCTTTCGAAGAATTGAAAAAATACCTTCCGCATGAAGATTTCAAGTCCTGAGTGGCGAACATGCCCGGGTAAACACAGAAGTACTGCAATTCTGAACTAGCAATAAAATAACGATAATGTTTTTGAGGAGTGTCTCTTATCTATTATCAAGTTTGACACAAAATACAGTAATAGTTATTGAACAATAATGAAACAACGATGTTTAATTTATTTTCTATTGTAAATGAACAACTATAGACATCAAAGATGGTGAAGTTTTTTTAATCATTTTTTCATCAGTGCATATGTTTGTTTGCTTATGTGTTTGCATGTGTGTCCCGGCACTCCTGGCCATACTTTTTTTTTTTTCTATTGACTTGAAAATTGACATCAGCGCTCCCCTAGACGCTTTCTAAAAGTTTTTATTCAGTTTTTGAAAATAAATCTTTTTGGGCCTTTTCGGGACCTTATACGGACGGGTTTATTGATAACATCAATATTCTCCAGAATCTGGATGTTTCTTCACTCTATTTCAGATGTTTTCCCGTGGTAAACGCTAATGATGTCATAGATATGATTTATTCTGATCATATTTGTCCTTCGATTGAATTTTCTTACATTTCGACGCCAAGGTTGTTCAGATATTGACTATGATGGCGAGTGTATTCTTATTATTGGACAAAGTATTGTGACACAATATTTCGTAAATTAATTTCGACTAGTATCTTTATTTCAATTTACTTTCTACCACAACTTTGACATTGACCGTAATCCTCCGACGATTAGTAAACAACACGATCAGGAATAAGAAGTCAACCCACAGAGGAAATTGAACTCTGACTTCTATTTTTCCGTTCATTTCAGATCGGGCGGTTTACACGTTGTTGTAGAATTAAGATCTGTGTTAAAATTGCGATAAAAAACAACTAAAAATCGAGATGAAAGAAAACACAAGTCAGAATTAATAGTAAAAATGATAAAACAGTTATTAGTTTCATTGGGCTCAGTCCCAGACAAGCTGTCTGCAATACCTGGTGTTCCCCGTCTACATACTAAGAGGCACTACTTTTTTTTTCTTTTTGGGGGGGTTGGGGGCAAAGGGCTATATATACTTAAATACGTGTGCATGAACAAGTGGGAATATTGTACATTAACTGTTTCTGTAACAAGTAATATCATGGGTGTCATTTATTCTACGAATAAGTCAAAACTGCCCTTCCTTTTGATGTTTACATATATATTGATACGTAGATACTAAAATGATTCTTAGGGAGAGAGAAGATGTTAAAATTTCTATTGTATATTTTGTATGAGAGCGTAAAGACAATCAGTTCAATAAACTGACTTTTGGGCTACCAAACTCAACCAACATAGACAGCACAATCTAACCTAAACTTCCAGGAAAAAATGAGCCAAGCTTTTTCTTTTATTCTAACACTTTTAGTTGAAATATTCGACTATCTTATACAACAGTGCATGCAGTGTTTTATGCACTGAGTATATTTCAGCATGGGATCCCTTGTTTATCTTTTGAAGACCGAGCCGTTTGGTCAAGCTATACGGTAGTTGTCTACAATGTACTTCTTCAATGTTGTTACATTCGTCACTGACTGCTTCCTACAGCTGGACAGCATTCCCAAATTTTCTCCCAACCAGTTTGGCCCTAATATACACCCATGTGTCCTCTATGGCGTTGAGATCTTTTATAAGATGGAAAATGCTTGGCTCATTTTTTGGCCCAGGATTGTATATATAATCTTGCCAGAAGTATTTATATCTGAACAACAGGACCTTTCAATGCGCCATAGAATATAATGCATCTCTTTCTTCACGGGGTTACGATAACAGAATCTTAACTGAAAACTCCTCTAATATAAATAGATATAAAGAACGGCAAGATTCCCTTTGTTTAATTTAGCAGAAAGAGGGGGAAAGAACTCCACGTGTTGAATACAAAAGAGTCATCATTCGAACGAGGAGAGAGTAAGAGAGCGTGAAAGAACGAAGAGGGGCGATAAAATTGGTCGAGACAGGGTTACAAAAATAGCCGTTTTTAGCTAGGTCTGGAGGCTTTTCTTTTTTTCAAATTTAGCCGATAGGAATCTACGGAAATAGATAAATATTGCCTCTCTCAAATACTGATGTTGGAAGAATATTCAGTAAGAAGTGAATAAAGTAAGATGGGACTAAAAATGCTAAAGGCATTATTGGCAGTTGAATTTGTATGAAGAAGGCACCGTAAATGTCTATGAAATACCAGGAAATTCGTCACAAGCTATTGGCACAATACGTTCATATTTGAGGAAAATTGACTTCTGTTCCCTCAACATGGACATTCAAAGATGATTAAATGATTAAATGTGTTAAGTTTAATAAAAGTAAACGAACAATTTTTAGCAATGATTTGTTTTGGAGTTTTCATAAATCGGAACTTAAGATATCTTATTTGATAAGTAGTATTTATACATATATATATATATATATATATATATATATATATATATATATGTATGTGTGTGTGTGTGTGTGTGTGTATGATTACCCATAACTGCTGCAACTTTTTCCAACAGGATATCCAAGCATACCAACAAAGATTTTTCTACTGACAGAATATAATGTGGACTCACAATTATGACACCAAATGAATCCTTCCATTTTCGCTTCCAAACCATTCATCTGGCGCTAATTTTGTTTTCTACGGAAACCTTTTAACCACTGAAAGATACACACATGTTACTGAAGATGGGAATCCCTCCCGAAACATGTACAGCATCCCAATTAATTCATTTATTGATTAATTAATTAGTTAACATAATCTCCATATACTTTTATTACTGGGTCTGGCTCATTCCCTATTGTTCACGCACACACATATATATAGAGAGAAAAATGGATATTTAATCCAACTGAATAATTATAAAGACGTTAGTTTTGGTCTATTCAAAAAGTTTCCCACAAACAATAACGTCTTTATCTATCTATCTATCTATCTATCTATCTATATATATATATATATATATATATATATAGTGTCACCCACAGACAGCTGTTTCGTTGTATTACAACTCTTCAGTGTGGCTATAGACTATCCATTTCCCATCTAGTACCACGAGATAGGATTGAAACCTTCGCTTCCGATCAGTAAGGTTGAATTTAAGCTCTCCATTTATTTAGTTTAAATTCCTCGTCCACCAGAGTGCTCTATTCCTATGGAAGAGCATTGCATAAGCTTCCAATGAACGAGTTACCTCATTTAAAGAGTGCTCAGAGGGTGTGTGGGTGGATAGGTGCGGTACGGGGGACTGTTTTAGTAACAAAGTTAAGTGGAAATGAGAAAATCCAGCCAATATCAGTCAGATAGTTTTAGTTATAGATAAGTAAATATACTTGGTAATACTAAGACGAGAATAAAAAGAAACATTGAAAAAGCGCCCATCATCCATACTCACCGAGTTGATAGTTGATATAGAGAGAATTTGGTTGGGCCGTTAAGTCGCGAACATGTCCAGGAATGTCTAGACTCTCTTGGGAATCGCGAGAGGAGGGATTGGCGATTGCATTCTTCCACACTTATGTCAGTTCAACATTGAGAAGAACCATCGCCATTTCAGGCTTTGTTTATCATTTTGAAAAGAGTCCTTAACATTCAATTTTTTTTAACGACTGAACTCCTACTCTTTGTTATCATATTGTTAACACGGTTCTGCAGCGGATCCATTCCATCATCTTCTTTAGGTGTGCTACCCTTATTGAATGGTGACGGTGGACGCATTTTCCCAGTGGTGTCAGGTAAAGGTAGCAAACATGATTTTTTTTTCATTTCTATTCTATTTTTATGAACAATGGCGTTTATTACGTAGGAAGGAATTTTTCTTAAATCCATTTCTCTGTGAGGCCGGCACTTCCGTATCTTGCACCTGCTGAGCAGCGCAATCGAAACTTCGTGTGAACGATGAAAATAACAAGTCTGATTAGTCGCTCAATAGAAACTGTCACATGACCATCGTCTTTTGGCAGCATGTCCTGTTGGGGTTGATCAATTGAAAAATTATAGAAAAAAAGGGTGATCAATGAATAAATTTCTTCTCTCACTTTTTGTTGGGTGATGGTCCATTAAAAAAAGCGAGCGTGAACGCTCCCGGACATAAACTAAAGGACCACTCTAGCATAAAATTACATTTTAAATTCACACCCATCTCACAAAAAACATATTTGGATCAGGGGATTTTCAAAAGAGAAAAAAAGTTCCTCTCTTAATGAGGAGGAAATGTTCAAATTTTATCTCTTCTTTTATCAGTGCAGTGTACGTACATATATTACTAGCCAGGCAGGAAGCAAGCAAGCCAGACCCACTCAAAAACTGAAGAAACCTATGTTAATATTGACAACGTTGATGTTTTCTAATATGTGTTCCCTACAAACAGATTTTGAAAAATTTCTACAAAATTTGTATTTCCCTTCCAATCTTCTTATGAACAGATAAGCGTAATTTTTCTTGTCTCATTCCACTATGATTTATTCAGAATACTCCAATTACTACGTAACATATCTGCGGGGGTGTCAGTGCACTCTCAGTAATACAAATATAATAGTTAATTCCAGTGAGAAAATCCGCGGATACATATTAATTTCTACTATTTCTGTTACTACTGAACTATGGTCGAGCGCTAGTAATTCAAGAATCTAAAACATTCTTACCGTATCACCTTTCATTCAGTTTGAAAACAGCATTGACTTACAATGTCGAAATATTATAAATAAAAACGAGGCACGTTCGCCTCAAAGGACAAAAAAAAATCAACGTATATAGAAAGCGTAGAGTCATGGGCACCAGCGGAACACGAAATACAGATACGTTTGGATGCAAATGAAAACATAACAAGGCCTGAGAAAACCAGAAAGTCTATTCTTGAATCTCTGAACAGCCATACATATTTTTTTTTTAATCAATTGAGAACAAATGATTTTATTACAGAAACAAGTGTTGACAAATTTTGCCAAATGCTGTCAAAATATGTATGAACAACGCCGTTGATTTTGAACAGAATCTGTTGTATATTGTAATTTTGTGTTAGTCTATTTTCAATGTTCCTCAGTGTGGATCACTGGGAAGCGCCTGGTCTCACATTCATGAACAATTTTGACATTCACTTCTCTATGAAGTCTGCACAGAAGTAAGAGGGCATGAAGCTCAGTGAAAAAAATTATATAGAGACATTTGAAATGATCTCCCGTCATTACACGGTTGATGTATCATCAATTCCTGCGGTAACCACGTTTTCTTTAAATGTTTATTCTATTTACGTTGTCTCGGGCGAATGATTCATTTACCGTGAAATGACAGGAGATCATTTCAGATAAGTCTCTATACAATATAACGCAATTTATAATCAGTCTGTCTGATCATATATATCCATTTCTTAATACGTAACTGTTGCATTGAAAAAGGCGAATAGACCGAGAATAAACAAGATGAGAATTTGGTGTGAGAACAGGTATTTTGGCCTTTGCATTACCGGCAGTTGTTTAGCTCTATCGTAAGAGCAATGCTACGTTAAAGCAGCTACCCTATCAGTTGCAGGTTCGTTTCCTGCAGCGGCCCCATTTTCTTTATTCTATTCACGTTGTGTAGAGTGATGTATATTAACCATGTGATGACAGGAGATTATTTCAAATAAGAGTTTATACATTTATATATATATATATATATATATATATATATATATATATATATATATGGTACAAATCAGGCTAGCAGTATGTATGTGTATACATATAATGATATATCAATAATATAAAGCCACTTCTGAAGTGTAATGAATTTATTTCATTGAGTGCTCGATGCATACAACTTTTTACTCTCGAAGTTAAGCTGTTTCAGAGTAGAGCTGGAAATAAAAAGTAGAATGTGGATTCACTACACAAACAAGCTTATATTTCTGCCCTCTTCAGGCCTCATCAGACGAATCTTCGCCTGATGAGGCCCGATGAGGGCAGAAACATGAGCTAGTGTGTGCAGCAAATACACATTCTACTATATATATATATATATATATATATATATATATATATATATATATATGGAGTAAAAATTATACAGGAACTTTAATGATTAATTAATCAATTAATTAATTAGCCTTACATGTTTCGGGAAGAATTCTCACCAGAAACTGCATCAATGTACCCTTTAATTGTTAAAAGTTTTGCTTTCTATAGAAAGCAAAGATAGCACCAGATATGTGGAAGAGTAGTAGTTCATGTTGTTCATGTTGTCATTGAATACCTGGCTTGTTCTGTGTGAGGAGAAATGTCGTGGACATAATGCTGAAGATAGCTGCAGCAGTTGTAGGTAGTATTGGTGGACATTCACCGTGTAATTACGGGAGATCATTTCAAATGGATTTTTGATTAGATATAACACAATTGGTAATCATTCTGTCGAACCAAATATCCTTTTCCTAATAGTATAATTGTCTGCATAGAAAGAAACAAACGGAGCAGATATAGACCGTGAATAAACAAAAGGAGAATTTGGAGTTGAACAGTGAGTCACGTTTGTTATTATACTTACATATCCCTCATCGTTGAATACGTTTTTGGGGTAAACAACGTAAGTAACCCCTGTTTCAAAAAAAAAATGATATGTAATAAAAAATATCCATATACAATTCACATATACCTCATACAAAATAACAAACTACTTGTATGACAAAAGTTGTAATTAAAATATTGTTGAAAGGGGTTGGTGTTTGATCATCACTGCTGGGGGGCCATGTCAATATGACTGTTTTGTTTTTAAAATCCCAAACACAACTGATCGTCGTTTGTGAATTCGACTTCCATTGGATCTCCCACTGTTGATGGTCTGACACCGAGCTATGTTAAGTAAATGAATCATACAAAAAAAAAGAAGTACGTCGTATAGAAATGATCAACGAGATACCAACTAATGCTAATTTAATATACTTATATAATAAACGGTGTGATCTTTTCTGTCCATAACACTGGACTCTTCCACTGAAGGGTATTTTTCCTAATAAAGATACCTACATATATATTTGTATCTCTGTGTGTATGTGTGTATGTGTGTGTGTATGTATGAGACATAGAGAGAGAGAGAAGCTCCCCAACAGGAGTAGCCGATGGTCTGACGATTGCACTAGCATGAAAATTACCATGAAGCACTAAATTTTCTGTGTATATCTATTCATATATGCTCAAACCCTCTTCACTCATAGATAACTCAACCCTTTAGAAGTATTAACAATATATATATATATATATATATATATATATATATATATATATATATATATAGCCACACCGAAGAGATGTAATACATCGAAACAGCTGTCTGTGGATGACACAACAATATATATATATATATATATATATATATATATATATATATATATATATATATATATATATATATATATATATATATATATATCACTTGTTATAAGTATTTGAATAAGAAGACATTTTGCTTCTAATCGTTTGGTTTTGAGAATTAAAAATTGGAACATTACGCAATGCATTTAGGTATATTTTGAGGTTCTAAATGCCAAATTTCTGGAATATATTTTTCTAATGGAATCCAATTGTTAAATGAAAAATAAACCTGTTTCTTTTCTCTGTCCCTTTGAAATCTTGTTCAGAATCGATTAAGGAGATTTGAAAGGCGAATTCACATTACTATGTGGTAGAATTGTTGAACCAATAAGTTAATAAGGATCCGAACCGGATCAAAATCCTCAACAGACCCTGCAATTTTAGGAAATAAAAACAGATTTTGTGCTTGTTCAAATACTTATTGGCAACACATTTTTTCATTTGAACAAAGCATCGTTTTTTATAGATTTTATTTACTTACATTTTTTCTTTACTAATCTGTTTATCTATCATCACAGACTTGGCGGAGAAAGAACGACAACATCGAAAGGTCAGACTGAAACGCACTCATGAAAAAGAAAAAAAAAGAACCCATCTTTCTCTTCTGCAAACGAAGCAGTTTGTTTAAAAATATCCTCTCTTTCAGATAGAGAAGATTCCTTTTCTTTATGAAAACGTAAATGGAAGCGTACGCATGCGCACATTTTTACACATCAGCACAATGTTATGGACATTTCAAAAATGTCTCCGAAATTTACTCAGCTATTCTATAGTGCGCTGTGTCTACGGTAGTGCGTCATCTGCAAGCCTTGGGGAAAATTCTGAAGCAGTGAAAATTGGTCCTGCATAAATTATGAAAAATATTTGCCACAATTTACAAAAATCCCAAATAACTTCATTGAGAAAAAGGTCATTTTGGGACAAGGTAACACGGCAACTTTTTTTTTAAAAGCCCTCCTTTCGTTCCTGGGATACAGGCGTTACTTTATATATATATATATATATATATATATATATATATATATATATATATATATATATATATATATATATATATATATATATGTACATATATATATACATATATATATATATATATATATATATACATATAAATATATATATATATATACATATATATATATATATATATATATATATATATATATATATATATATATATATATATATATATATATATATATATTCAAAAAGTAAAGAAAATAGAAATGATTCCCTTCAAACTTTACTTTTGTGACCAGTACAGTGATAATTCGAAATCAACTTATTTTCAACTGGACAACTGACAAATTGTCACATTTTTAATCACGTAGATTAAAAAAAACAATTTCGTATTAATATCACTGTCCTGACTACGAAAGCATTTTTTGGAATTTTCACTACTTTCAACACAGAAGACGTTCAGTGGTCGTACATGATAATGCCGAATTTTTCAAGTTTGAACAATCTGCATTATTATTCATAAAGTGCTTGAGCATAAAAATAAAGAATACCGAGAATTGTAGCTCTAAGAACAGCGAAAATATCGACTTTTTAAGGAATGGTTCGTTGGGTAATTATTATGTGCGGTAACTCAATTAGAAGATAATACTCTCGGCCAAGGAACAAAAATCGCGTTACACGGTGTAATCACAAACCAAGAGAAATTAGATTATTACAAGAATCCCAAACAAGAAAAATCATGGCTGGATCTAGGACAGTCTCCAACTAAATACTTTCACAATAGAACAAAAGCTACTTCGGAAATGTTCTCTATGTTTGGTGGAATTTAAAGGGATTTCTTCATTACGGACTGAATGACGCCAATGAACAGAAAAAAACTGTTTCTGGACAAAGAATTCGACCAATGATTTTGCTGCATGACAGCAGTCGTTCCCCTGATGTAAAAGTGAGTTCTAGGACAACTGCCCCCTGGACAATTGCCTCCGGATAATCGCTCCCTGAAAATAGCGTAGCAACTGTATAGACGAAGTTGAAGTTTGTAGAAATGAAGGGGTTGGCCATCTAAATGATAACACCGATGAGAGAACTGTCCACCCAAGAGTAATTTATCGGAGCAGGGAAGGGGCAGTTATCCGGAAGGCATTTGTCCGGTGTGGGCAGTTAGTCAAGTTTAAGTAAATATCGAAGGAAATATTTTGTTGTCAGGCATGAAATGTTTTTGTTTTACATCTTGGAGAATATAAGATTTAATTATGTAATTGCAATTTTTCAGATTTCAATAGAGGTATTTTTAAAAATTATTATTGGAGATTTTAGAAGTCGTTAAGAGCAATGGTGTCCACTCAATAGGTTAGATTAATTCTCAAGTATGAATCCTTATTATGACATTATGCTACCCTAGCTGTTCAAGCTGCTGATAATGTCAATAATACAACAACCAAATCTCAAGGCAACAGAAAAGGTTAAAAAGTCGTGAAAAGTGACCCCACATGAGCTGACTGAAATGCTCCATGGCAGTGCCAGACCCTTCACTTCCCAGCAGACTGGATCAAAGCTTAAAGAACTGAGATATGAAATCTTGCAGCCGCCTTCATATTTATCTCACTCTTCTCCAACAGATGATCTTTCAGACATTTTGAACTTCATGTCCGTAATAGAAGGTTCAATGATAGTGAGGCTATGATTCACACTTTTACTGAATTTGTAACCACTGAAATTGAATAAGTTTTGTAGAGATAGCAAATTGTCGTGAGAGGATCGTTGGGAAGTATTATTGCTTGAAATGGATCATATTTCGATTAAATATTTACCGTTTTATTTATTCATATCAACCTACATTTCAAAAAATGACATTTCATTTGTAATAAGCAAATGGTTTTAAAGGTGACACGATAAACAAATACAGCTCAATGTATATCTTTGCCGCCTGTTTTGAATGGCCTGTTTGAAATTTGAGACTTAAACCAGTTTTTTTTAAAAATGTTGCGTTTTCTGTCAAAATTCCCACTAACCCTTTTTTCTCTATTTCTCTGCTCCTTTTTCCCCATTCTCTTTTTTTCATTTCTCTTTCTCCATTTGTTCATTTTCAATTCTTTTTCTCCCGTTTTCCTTCTATCCTTCTAGATTATGCAGGGTTTTTTTTCTTATCACCACAATCATCAACATCAACATCAAGTGCAACCTCATCTCGCTTTACGTTTCTTGAAACTCTCCTTTATTTCTCTTCTTTTCTGTTTCAAATTCCCTTTTCCCTCAGTCCTTTCTTTCTCTCCTTTTCTCACCCCCCTCTTTTTTAACTCACACTCTCTCTTTTTTCTATGACGCTCTCGTTTTCTCTCTGTTTCCGTATTGTTTCCCCACCCTCTCTCTTTTCCGTTCTTCTCCTCATCTTCCTTCCTTGCTCTCACCCTGTCTTTTTCTCTTTGTCCCCCTTCTAATCTTCTCAGACTCCCCCCCCCCTCTCTCTCTCTCTCTCTCTCTCTCTCTCTCTCTCTCTCTCTCTCTCTCTCTCTCTCTCTCTCTCTCTCTCTTATCCTTCGCCTACTTTTCCCCCACTTCCCTTATTCGTTCTCCTTTTCGGACCTCTATCTCTGTCTTTCTTTCTTTCTTTGCTTTTTTTCTCTCTCTGCCTCTCAACCCCTCTTTCTGTAATTCTCTGCCTCTCCTTTCTTCTCTCTCTCTCCTTTCTTCTCTCTCTCTCCTTTCTTCTCTCTCTCTCTCTCTCTCTCTCTCATATTCTCTGTTTCTGTCTCTCCCTCTCAGTCCCCTTTCTTCTCTCTTTCTATACTGTTCTCAAATGTCAGAGATCTTATCTCTTTGTTATTGGAATCCCCATCTTCATCGCACGCCCTTCCCCCTCCCCTCCCCGACCAGACCAATGCATCTGTTGACGTTTCTCCTTATCACTGAAATAAGTAAACACCTTTCGATTCATTCTGACGGACAGACTCATAAATTATACTGACAGACAACATCACGTCACGTTTGTAGATTCTGCAAAAACGAAACCAGACAATCGGTACTTGCAGCGCAAGCACAAAAGTTCTCAAATAGGATCGAGAACTCCCAGGTTCGATACCAAGTGTCAGCCCTCTAAATTTTAGCAATCTGTGAGAAGCAAAAGCTTAATGTTGAGTATTTTTCCTGTGACAAAAGTATGAGCACAGTGAATGCTGCCACGAATGTAATTTTTAAATTGTTTCAAGATAATTTTAGCACGGCCTGTCTTCCATTGCAAGTAAGACGGTATTGGTGTATTTTGATATGAGACAAATATGATTGCATTCTATGAAGTAACATATTCAGTCAAGATTTTATTCTATACTTTTAACTACTTTGTTCAGTTTCTAGGTCCATCAAATAAAACATAGAAGAATATTTCTTCTTTTTATTTGATGCAATATTGAAATTGATCATTAACAATGATACCCATCAATCCCCTACAGATGATTATTAAAATCGCTGGAAATTATGATACATTATCATTATTATTATACTTATAATTATGAGTATTATTTACTATATTATTTCGTGCGCACATTAATTCCTTTTGCGCTGGTTGCACAGCTTAGAGGGATCTATGTACGATACCTAGTGCTAGCTCTGTAACTCAGGTCAATTTGCATTAACCAAAGAGTCATAGAACTCAAGTTTCGAACCGGACAAATGGTGTGTTTTTTTTCTTCTTATAAACGCTTTATAAAATCGGTGATTCTAGCGGATACAGATGTGAACAGTGTTATCACGTGATGGGCCAACGCTAAAACATACTGTCGTTTAGGATGCCGGGTAGATGATACCCCTCATTACCATAAACTAATGTCAAAGAAGAAATATCCGATTTCAAAGTAGAACTCAGAAAAAAAAAACGAACTTGTATCAGTTACAGGATTTTTGATTCATTGACAAAGGTTAAATTTTAGAATACGATCATCTACCTGTAAGATAATTCGAGAAAAAAGATATCTCTAATATATGGAATCGAAGTAAATCTTTCATGGCTTTAGACCCTTTCTAAGATTATCCGGACATTTTGAAACTGACGTGGCCATTGCTCAGAAACCAACAAGACTGGAGACAAATGATACAATGTTTGGGTTATGCAGGATTAACTAAGTAGCAAAAATTGTATATGCTACGAGCCCCGCGATTTCAACGGCCCCGAGCTAAATTCTTCCAAGCTAGCCATTCCGATTCAGTGATTGTGCACTTGCACTATTAATATAGTAATATATTACCCTCAACATTTACTTGATTTGATTTTCAAGGTTAGTGATTTCAAACGATTGTTACTTTTAATTGGGGTTGTTATTTCAACGCAGCAATTAATGAGAATGTTGTATCTATGCGATACTTATATACTACGCATAACTACGAAGGTATTTGAAACTGAAGTTATAGCCACTGCACAAAGATCAAAATGGAAAAAAGTAATACATTACTGAAATGTCAGACGTGTTTGTCATATTATCTGGCTGTATAACAAATTAAGAAAATTGGTTTCTTTGCAAGATGAAAAAAATGTTTAAATATTTATGTGTATTTTCTCAATTTAGGGTCCCTTTATAACATATGCTACAGGCCCCTCACTGGCTTAATCAAGCCCTATGTTGGAGAGAAGGGGAGCAAAACCCCTTTATTATCATTTCCTGCCTTGAATACCCACACCTGATGTCCGGTAGTTATCGCTGGGGATAGAGTGACAGCGAATCTCTTGAGAACCAGAGTCCACAGGAAAAGTTCCGAGTTGATATCACCCGTCGCATTTATAAATTTCAAGTTACAAACCGATAATATAGCTCTTTGGATTGGTGTCTTGGCTCATCTGGTAAAGATGTTGATGATCTGACCAGTCATGTTGGTCTAAAGATGCTTCAGAGTAAGGATAGAGATATTGTATCAAGAACACTCTTGAGCGCTGTTGCTTAATGGCATTTCTGGTCATTTTGGCTTTGTACGAAGAGCGAAAAAATATGGCCGGCCTCCAATCTAAGTCTGCACCTATATACACCTAAAATTACATCCACGGTTTCCCATGTATCGCCGAACATTTCACACATCCCTCGAGATCACTCTACCAGGAAGCAGCCAATTTGCAAACTGAGGTCCCCAAACTTTTGGGTAGCACCTTGTGTGTGTGTGTGTGTGTGTGTGTGTGTGTGTGTGTGTGTGTGTGTGTGTGTGTGTGTTCTGTGTGTGGGTGTAAGTGTGCGCGTGCGTGCGTGTGAGAGACTTCAGGCTGACATTCGTGTGAAGTATAACACCTGCCTCGCTTGAAGTGAGGTTATCTTTTGAACCTGATACTGAATGTGTGTCATTACGTGAGCTGAATCATGTCACCTGTTCAGAGAGATAAATACTAAGTAAAAAAAAAAAACTAACCGCAAAAATCGAGTCCATTTTCTCAAAATTAGCTTCTTTGCTTTCAATAATCTTTTCTTCAAGTTGGACAAAATTCTGAGTATCGAACAACCGTAGCCATCAAAGAGGGTGAAGGGTCTTATCTTTTATTTAAATGTGCGTGTGTTGGTATGTGTGTTTGTTTGCTTATGTGTTCTATGTTTTTGAGTGATCTAGAGCTCCTGGCCATACCGTTTTGTATGCAGATTTGAAAATCAAGAAAATTTTTTTTTTTTTTTTGATTTTTGGAAAAAGAAGGTCGTTTTTTCTTTCCCTTTTGGGATTTAATTTGATGGGTTTTTATTATAGATGTTTTCCGGTGGAAAACGCTAGTGATGTCATAAATAGAATTTATTCTGATCATATTTTCATTCTTCGATGGAATTTTCTACATGACTTCAGATGTTGACGCAAAGATTGTTCAATTATTGACTGTGATGGAGAGTTTTTCTCTACTTTAAAACTCGGTGCTGATATCTATTCCATCGTGTTTAACCCCCAAACCGTGACAGGAACCGGTCAGTTGCTGTGTTCTAAATGCGTTGGCCATTCGAGTCATAGTTGATCATTTCAAACCTATTTTCGTGGGCCAGTTTTGCACCAATGATTTGGCTTATGGGTACATCGAAGATAACAGACTACGCAATTTTGACCATGGCGGTCATTCATGGTCATCAGAGGTAATTTCTGGTCATTTTCACTCAATTTCCCAAGTTTCTGGCAATAATTCCGCACTTATGTGACTGGAATTCGGCAAAGGGATAAATCTTTCCCAGGCGAAGTAATCTGAAGTCACTTTAGCCATTTTCGGTCATTTCTAGCGATTTTTTTCAGTTGCTAGCCACAATACTGTACCTAGAATGCAGAAATTCAGCATGGGGGTATATCTTTACACGACAAAAATTACAGATAATTTGAAGTTGATGCTGGAGGTCACTAGAGGTCAGCTGAGGTAATTTCTAGAAATTCTCAATCAATTCTCTCTGGCTGGCACCTAATAGGAGAAACACTTACGTAATGTATCCAGAAACCTAAGCGATATCATTTGGCTTTTTTTTTTGTGCATTAGAATATTTCTTCCGTAATAGACATTTTTTCATCCGTACATAACGTGAAAAAATCGTTTCTTTCATTGGCTATGCTGTGTAAGAAGGAAACATATTTTCCCCGTTTGGTTATACTTAACGCCGGGTATTCTTGTTAGCAATATAATAACAGAAGTTTACGCGCACAAACACAAACACATGCGCACATGGACACGCATTCCGCCAAAGCTATAAACACAAAAGATCTCGAGAAAAAGTTAAATTTTCCAAATTTCTGATTACTTTATAGAGTGTCGCTTGCTGACATCTCATAGCTCTTAACAAAGGAGATCGCCGAGTTCCTGAAGTAGCTGTTTACTCCGACACACATTAACGCTCAACTTTAAGGCTTCTCACGACTATATTTCTCTCCTGGTGGTACTGACGTATCCGGAGTTCTTATCATTATTTGCTAAACAAGGTCCACGCGGTCAGACACCTAATACGATAAAAACGGACTTAGTTTTTTTTTGCTAGTTTTACGTGCATTAGTTTTCAGTGGTTTTATTGTTATTGGGCGTGGTCGGAACACCATCTGCGGACGAACAGATAGTATAAAATGCATCGGTTGTCACTGGGTTCGCGTCCAGATGCCTCTGATCCAGTCGAAGGGCAAGAGGGATTTGAGTACTTTTTTAAAAAATTATTTATCTTCCATGTTTACTGTGAGGTGTCAGAAAGAGGTGGAGACGGAAGTTGATGTCTTGGTGGGCCCCTTTTTTACCCGATCCCCCTCCACGAGAACAGGATGTAACTCAAGATCGGTTTAATGTCGAGATACCACACACCCGAACATGTGGGCAGGACGATCTCAAAGATTCTCTTAATTCTCTCAACGATTGTCTCAACGACATGAGAGGGTTGGTCTTGATGTCTTGGGGGGGGGGGTATCCTGAGCTCCCTGGTCTTGAGTACACAGAGCTATGCTACGCCTCATGTGGTAAAACCCCTAACGGATATGTCACTACATCTTCGCCTGTTTAGTCAAAAATAGTCCGGATCCTGGTCCGGAAACCAGACGTCTCGTTGGGTCGCCTCTGTGACGGACAGACCATGGGATTCGAGCGTTTCTGTCACATCCACGATCCAACACTTGCGAGGGCGTTCTCTTACTTCCCATTGTCGAACTCCTCGTCGGAGGCAGGGAACTAACAGAGCGGGTAATTTGTTATCAAAATGCACGGCTAATGGTGAAGCTTCGATGGGAATAGTGAACCGGAAGTGGATGATAATAAACTTGTCAAGTTCACCAAAGGAAAATAGAATAATTTTAAACAGTTGGTAAATTTGAGAAGGAGATGGAAGAATGAAAACTGGTAAAAAAATAACTCTAGGAAGTTGGTCGCTCTAATCGGATACAAAGTGGTTAACGTTACGAAGGGTGGGATCGGCAGAACGAGTTCAATCTCCAACTGAAACATTTTGTGTTCGCCTCGTACCAATGCCCTTGGGAAAGGTATGTGTCCATCTCCCTCTCCCTTGTAAGACGTCATGGGTCAGCGTGACAGAGTAAGGGTCATCACCTCGATATCTTACAGACCTTTAGAAAGGCCAAAGTCAAACAACTGACTTTCGAAGGCCGATAAGAAAAAAGGTTGGGCTTGAGGGGAGTGTAGCCAAAGAGCAAAGAATGAATAGGGAAAGGTAGGAAAGAAAGGGAGAAACAAGTGATGGAAGGATGATTAGAGAGAGGGGTGGTGAAAGTGAGAGAGAGAGAGAGATAACGATGTGCCATAAAAATGGTGGGAAATCTCTGAGAAGGTCATGCAAAATCAATAACTGGAAAAAAAGGGAAAAAGGAAAAGGAAAACAGATAAAAAATATCAAATAAGTCAAGAGAGAAAGAAGGAGAGAAAGAAAGAAAGAAAGAAAGAAAGAAAGAAAGAAAGAAAGAAAGAAAGAAAGAAGGAAAGAAAGGTAAGATGAAAAAAGAGAACAGCGAACAAACAAAAAAGTAAGAAAAAGAGAAGAATGGAATAACAATGAAAATGAAAGAAAAAATATGAAAGAAAGGACGAAAATAGCTACAGAGAAAGAAAGAAAGAAAGAACAAGTTTCGGGAAATGTAATTCGAAATCGAGAAGAAAGAGAATAACAGGAGAAGGAATAGAACTTATTTAAAAATGTAATGATTCAAATGAGAAAAAGGAAGAAAGAAAGAAAGAATTTTCTTCAAGTAAAAAAAAGAAACCTTAATAAAGTGAACGAAAGAAGGAAAAGAATCTTTTGATACAAAATTACGCAGTCATTATAAATAAATCAAGTCCGAAAGAAAAAAACAAAATAATTAATGATGTATGTGAGAGAAAGGAAGAACATAGAATCGAATAGGAGATTCTCTTTATAAATTGGAACCAAAAGTAAGTAGTACCCTTACGCCGACTACAGCTTCAACAAACTCGCTTGGGCTCCACGTACCGTTTTTACCTGTCCGACTCTTTTGTGATATGTGAATCAGACTAAGAGGCGATGAGTACCCAAAGGGGTGTCACTCACTTCGTCCCACGATATTTTACCCATAATTGGAGGAAAAATGATTTCATACCTTCCTCAGGGGCATTAATGCCAAGTTAACACGTACCATCCAAGCCGGGGTTTGAACTCGACTCGCCGAGTCCATTCCACCAGGATCGTTCCTCACTTGGCCATCCCAGATCTCCTTGGACCCAGAAGTTCTTATCATATCCCTGGTATCACCCTGCCGCCCCTACAGTTTATAAACCGTAAAAAAATCCCGACACACAACCACGATTACACGATTAAGCTCGCCCTTCCTCGTGCCAACGCTCACATACGCAAAACCGTTAGTATTCGAAAAGGTCTTGTGGATTTTTTCATGCCTTTTCTCCTCTTTATGTGGCTGGGTGTGAACAACATCAAAATAGAAACAAGATTACTCAATCGTATATACACATCTTTATCAACGCCTACCAACGACAATTCTTTTCTTAGTAAAAGCAACAAAAAACGAAAATCTTGAGATAAGTTTATCTCAAACTACAGATACCGTTGACGTCTCTCTTTTCACTACCTCTTTTTTCCACAATGGAAGCTCTTTCAGCAATGCTATCAGGAGAAGAAAAGAAACGTTATATATTTTGAAAGAAAAAAACAAACAAGAAACAACATATATTAAATAGAAAAAAAAAAAAAAAAGACACGACATACTATATTCAAAAGAAGCAACTTTCGGATCTTTACAGGTTCCACCCACTAACCAGATAGCAATGCAATTACCTTGTGCCTTTTTGCAATATTTTTTCATGCTGACAAATTGTCGGCTGTTGTCTCTCTGTCTAACATAATCATTCCAATTAAAGTTCGGGTTCCCTTGCTCTGGTAATCTCACTGGCTGTTCGTCCATTCGTCCTCATGTAACTCACGAACGGCTAGAGCTATGACCACCACATTTTCTGTGATCACTAATGTGACCCCGGAGCGGGTTTTTAGCAACTTTGTTTTCTTTAAAATCTCCCGCCCTTAAATGAGATTTTAGAGGACAGTTTAAAACACAATGTAAATTTATGCTAAATTGTTCCCTTATTTTGAGACCGGCTGCGTTCACGCTCACCTAAAATAATTGTATCTTACTATATTGACCAAATATCCGTCTGCCTGGTAGCATATGACTTAAGGACGACTGAAGCTAGGGTCACCAATCTTCTGTGTTTACTAATGGGGCAGCGGTGCATGTTTTTTTACATATTAGTTTTTTGGAAATTTCTTAACTTTTTCAATCGGAGGCAAAGTAATAGTATAATGTAAGTATAATGCTAAACTGGATCCTTACTTTTGTGTCCATCTGGTTAACTTAATCGAATCTTAATCTTTTCATTTAAAGGTTTTGTTTGGATCATTAGTTGTTTACCATTTAACCATTTCGGGGATTCAGAAACAAAACAGTTAAATTAATCTGGCTTATGTACTTTATATATATATATATATATATATATATATATATATATATATATATATATAGTACAATTATGCAATATAGTGATCAATCATGTACAAGATAATCAAAATAAAACCGTAGTTCGAATAATGTCAATCTAGTTAATTTTAGTCCTTCAAAATGGCCCATTCAAAAATAGCCATCCCTGGTGCATCATTGCAAAGATAGCCAGTCGAGCTTCGTCTTGCACAATATCAGTCATTCACTAAATTTCGATCTGAATTTTTCCCGTATAATGTTCGATCCGTCACCAGTGGAGAAAAATTCGGTTAAGAGTATCGACAAGAGATGGAGTTCATGCTGGAGATTAAATATTTGTCTTGAAAATAAACGCTTTTCTAATCACTTATCAACATAAACCCGGCCCAGGGGAAAAACATTGAGAAGTCAAGTTGAGGCCAACTATCTTGAGAGATTGTCACTGTGCCCTGTTGATGGTCAAGGCAAAAGTGAGTCTCGCCGGACATTGGATCTGCTTGAATTTAAAGGACAAGTCTGCTGGAATAATTGGGATCCCCAGGATGAACACATCCACCTCCCTGTTAGAGTAGCGGTGTCGATGGCATCAGGGAGAAGCAGCTGGGCGAGTTTCATTGCATAATTTAGGAAGATCTAGATTTCTCAGAACCATGATGGGTGTCCCGACTCTCAATTGAGGCCTGTGAGAAGGAACTCTGGGCAGCTGAGAAAAAAAAACTTATTCGTATGTGTGTGTGCATGTGTGTGTGTTTTGTCACGACTACTTCGCAAAAGTCAACTGCTTCTTGTGTGAAAGCGTGTGTCTGTTTAGAATGAACGACTAAAAACTCATGAAACTTGATAAGAATTAATTTTAATGTAAGAACTCTTTGTGTCATTAGCGAGAATAAATATTGGAGAGAATTCTAAGAATCTTTTGATTCCCAAGATTACAACTAAAGATTGGCAAGAGACTGACATCTGGTGACCTCGAATGGCCTCCAAGGTTATTCTATGTGAGAAGTCGATTTTTTAAAAAAATTCTCCATGTCAAATATTGGGTCAATAGGCCCTATAGTCTTAAAACAAACAAAAGGCCCAAACATTACTATAGATTAGTTATGACCAAATTCCACATCATTGAAATTGTGTTGACAATAATATAAATACGCTGTCGTCCAAAAATGAGTACATCCCACGGGAAAATATTTTTGGTAACAGAGTCTCAATGCTGTAACGTTTGGTTATAAATAATACCTGATAATATCCATTCGGTTGAGTAAGGTTCCACTAGAAATAATAAAACCCTGCTATATTTGGTTTAGAAGAAAATTAACTTTTATTTTAGAAAAAAGTGATAGGGGTTTAATCATTTATGAGCAATCAATTGTATTTGTAGCTGATATGTATGTCTCTTCAATAGTTGTATTTCCTTGCAGACATAATGTTGGTAATGGTTTCTGTCCCCAATGCACCATATATACATAACCATGTACGTAAAATAGTGGTGTTCAACCCATTGATTACGGAAAGTGAAGTGTAATAATTATCCGTCGCAAGATAAAAAAATCCTTTATCCATTAGAAGATAATCCATTGTAAGTTATTCATTGTATGATAAAAGGTCTGATTCACAAGTAGGACTCTCACTATGCAAGCCAATGAACCACAATGGCAGAAGTCTCCGCCATTCGCATTTATTTTGTTAACGTCTCTTCAAATAAAACCGTAGACCTTGCCGTACGGTTTTTTTTCTTGCCAATGAGCTACGTTCATTGCTATATTATGAAATAGAAGATTGTTGGTGTAATATAAACGTATTGACAGAAAACTACTCACTTGAATACATTAACCTAGATTCAGATGAATAAGTAATTGTTTCCCGGTCGATGTTGTGCTTGTTTGTTTACGTACTTAGAGTATTTGAGGGTATAGGTCAATGGTGCAGTACTGGATTACAATCCACCCAATCTTTGTGATGAACGTTGTTTACTGAATATTACCCTTTGAAACGTAGTTTTCACTTTTTCTGTGTTCCTAGGTGATAAGTATTTGATTGATTAATAAGTATCTGATTGATTATGTGTGAAAAAAAGTAGAAAATGACGTTTATTTCCCAATAAACTTTTTCCTCTGACCAAAAAGTGATGATTGAAATCAACGTATTTCCAATGGGACATGGGCGAATTTGCACATTTTCAATCTCATTAAGTAAGAAAAACTATTGCAAATGAAAATATCTGTCCTGGTCTCAACAGCAAAGTTCGAAGCGAATAATATAGTCACTTTCTGTACTTTTTACACATGAACAATCACGTAAGCAATCAACATCTAGGAGCATGAATCGCGTTTAATGGTGATATTTTGGGTTTTGTTTAATTGTGCCTCCCACTTACGCTGCAAGGTATCGCGGGGGAGTTGGAGACGACGGCTGATGACTTGGTGAGTCACCTCTGTGACGGACTGGTCATGGAACTTAGGCGACGCAGAGGTGACCCACCAAACCATCCTTCTATTGCTCATTACTATTCACATTTTTACAATTATTTACGTCATCGCAATAATGAAGTTTAATGGAAAAAAATAAAATCAAAATTCCAAACCATACCTCGGGACACTTTTTAGGATTGTACCCTTTTGGGTATGGTTTTGGTTCTGCCCTCAACCCGTCATTCGTGGTTAGGGTGGTATCAAAAAATCGTGTAGTTCCTGAGGAACCGCTTTCCCAGGCTGCATCTTCCACTCTGTTGCAATGAAGGGTGAGGTCAGAGTCAGTCCCTGATGTCTGAGGTGTGCCAAGTGGCTAGAGCCGAGGGAATTGAACAATTTTCCTCCCTGCCCACGTGTAGGCGTGTAGTGCCCCCGCACTAAACTCGACTTCATTTTGCCCCTGATGGGAACGACGATAGATACGTAGATCTATGGACACTTCGTTAGGAGTCGGTATCTCTGAAATCTCTCCACACTTCTTCCCCCCCCTCTCTCTCTCTCTCTCTCTCTATATATATATATATATATATATATATATATAAATATCAACTTAGCTTATATTTGTACGGAAGAGGGCCAAGTGGGAAATAAATTAAGTAAGAAGATTGTGTTGCGTCTATCTTTAAAGGTGAAAAAGACCTGCCTCCCCAGAGAATTAGCATTCGAAATTATGACCCTTACCTGGGATCGAAAACCAATCTTTGGTACCAGTGGGAAACAAGCAATCATCACACACAAACACACATACACGGGTGCGCATATATACACTCAAGCACACACACACACACACACACATATATATATGTGTATAAATTGCGTTATACCATATAGAAATATTTATTTGGAATGGTTTCCCGCTCTTAGGCGGTTAATGCATCACTTAATGTTGACAAAGTAAAAAGAATAAACAATTGAAGAAAATCGAATCCCGTAAACGATAGGATAGCTGCTTCAACGTAGCAATGAATTTATAATGATGAATGTAAATGTATGATAATGATTAATTCAAATCTAATTTAGCCTTGTGCTAAATGGAATATATATATATATATGTATATATATATATATATATATATATATATATATATATATATATAATTCCCAGCATCAGTGTCAAGTGTTCCGTATCAGTTCACCTATTCCAATGACTCAGCCATTTCGCAGGATTTTTTTTTCGAATCCTAAATGCTGCTGGAATTTTCTAAAATAGATTATGACTGTTTTTCCACGAGCGACACTCTCTCTCGGATTTACAAAGAACTCAGGTTCGATTTCAAACGTGAACTATAATAGGTTTATCTCAAGAATGGCGTCATTTGTTATATTTGTTGTGAAGATTATCTTTTCACGGGTTTCAAATTATTTTGCTGGGATTCAAAGATTTTCTCGTTCATTTTTACTTTTTATTAGCTTATTTATTTTTTTGTTGCTCACAGCAAAAATGATCAAAGAAAACTGACTTGACCTACAAAAAGTGACAAGCAAAAATGAACTTAGTTACCGACTCACTGAGGCGCTAAGCTGGTTTACTTTCTGAATCAAAGTACTCGATGACTTTTTAAAAAAAATATATGGCAAAAAATTAAAGATTAAAAATAACCCCAGCAACTAAGGCCTCTGAGATGGATTGCAGTCGGTGTATCGCAACTGGGCTCCAAGGGGTGGGCAGAGAGTTTGTTAGATAGAGGTGGGTATCGAAACTTGTAATTCGATATATGTTTATTAATAAAATCGGTGGAGGCTATCATTTACCGGCGGGCAAACAATGTATGGCCCATTTAAAGGGTTATAGCGGATAAAAATATGATCGCTAAAGGACGATGGTGTATTTTGGGGGTCTAAAACAGCTTTAGTGCTGTTTAATGAAATTCCGCTCAGAGGCATTAAGCTTCTAGGTTTATGGGGCCCATTATCATACACTGAAAAGAAAAAAAAACTTATGGCTTGAAAACGAAGATTGTCTTGATATCATTGGCCAATTCTGTGACCTTCTCACTGCACACCCAATTATAACCCCTAAAGATGGGCAGTAGTGGCTCAGTGGAAGAGCTGCAGAAATAAGGATTTAGTCAATGAAATTGGAGTCAATTTTTAAAATATGTAAGAGCACTCAGAGACCGCACACCTCTACCAACGATGTATACTCACTACAAAACTGCATGCAAAAAAAAAAAAGAAAAGAAAAAGAATTCAGAACAGAGGAGAAAACACAATTCTCGATACACACACACACACACACACACATATATATATATCCCATGAATACTTCCCTTAAAATTTAGATTTGACTATTTAACCTCTTTTTACGCGGAATAATGAAAAAATAAATTTCTTAATCGAATGCAAATTTGATCTCTTCTTCGGTAGATAATGGTCCATCCTCCCCCAAAATTTCATTGGAATTCATTGGGCACTTTTGGAAGTATCATCTCGATAAATGGACAGACGGACGGGCACATATACCTCTCCGGTGTAAAATCAACGACATTCATACACTGCAAATGATTCCAGTTGTAATTCGCTTTGAAGCAGATAGGTCTTTGTTTGACTTTTGCAAAGACAATCGAAACTTATTATAGTTGTTGTTATTATAATTATAATTATTGATTAATTTTGCTTTTCTCTATATTCCTGTACTCTGCTACAATAAATCATTGTGTATGCTTCAGGTGAAGAGTAAGTCTTTAAAAGTCCCATCCAAGCTTAAGCATCCTCTTCCATCCCCACCTGTGTTAATTATCTTGCAAGGAGGATGGGTCGAGAGCGAGTACCTTTTGCAACCTTTCAAGCATAATCACCGTCTTCCATTCTCACCCGTGTTCATTACATTGCAAGAGATGATGGGTAGGGAGAAGAGGAAGGATGTAAGATATGAGGAGAATGGATAATAATCAGAGAGCGTAACGGTCGTACATTCATACAGGCAGAATTATAGTGAAACATTTAATTTGAAAACATCAGACGAATGCTGTCGCATGAATTTCGTAAAATAACCATTAAAGAGCCATTTGCTGTGGTGAGGATTTATTTGCCCCTGCGTGAGAGCGAAATGTCACACAAGGTTTTCCCTTTCCCTTTTGATTGGGGTGGGGGCACTCGCTTTTGTATGATATCTATTTCTATTATTCCCCCTATAACCAGAAATTGCAAGGTTCTCACGGTATCTGACGCGATCTGACGTAATTTATGACAATAAGTGGCCAAATTCAATATAGACGCCATTGTCAACTGCTTCGCTGTATTGTCGAGCAATAACAAACGTTCTTCTTTGAAGATCGACCAACCGAATCGCAGTTGATTGAAGCAGAGGCAAATCGTTCATTTGATGCATGACATATCGTCATCAGACTTTTGACGTCCGTCGTTGGACATAAACCCTCCCAAGGATCCGTCTCATTTCTCTGTCATGGGCATTGTGGAGCCAGTATTTTCTAAATTTGTCTAGTTCATCTCTCCATCTTGTATTCTGTCGGCCTCGGTTTCGCATGTGATCTCTGGGGATCCGTGTTGTGAGTCGTGATGTCCATCGGTTGTCTGCATGACATATAGCACGATGCTAAATCATCAAATTGGTAACACGTTGCAAAACGCGGATAGGCACAACCAGCAGTGGATTATTTATTTAGCAAAAAGCCAAATGTTACAGGCCCTGCAATTTCCGGTGCCCCACGCTAAATACTCGCAAGCTAACGATTCTGATCCAGTGATTCTTGGCGTGATACGCATACAGCAGAGAGATATAAAGGTATTTGTAACTAAAGTCATTGTCGCTGCACTGTCATCAAAAAGCAAAATGATATCATACTTGAAATGATAAACACACGTTATATCTTATGGCTGTATAAATAGCAAATTGAAAAAAATAATCGGAAAAAGTGTTCTGATATTTATGCGTAATTCTTTGATTTAGGGTCGCTTTATAACGTAAGTTACCGCAGACCCCACACCAGCTTAATCCGTCCCTGGGCACATTAACAACCCAGAAAGAAAGTCAAGGGGTCATGTTCACACTGTGGCAACCGCAGTTAATACTAATCACATATATCGAACAATTTACGGTGACTATTTCAGATCAAAATTCCGTTAATTACTACTCTCGGGAGCAAATAAACGCCCCTCTCTCCACTTGTTAATTTCTTTTATTTTTTTTCTGACTCACCCCCTGGACCTCATTAGGACCACCCATTTATTAAATTCCTCATGTTCCATTGCTCAGTGATTTTTTATGTAATGATCAAAACAGACGTTTTTTGTAAGAAATCTTTTCCCGCCAGCTTTGATTTTCTTAGCAAATTCCCTCATATTAGACTCAAATTTTCGAATAATGATCCAATCTGCGAATTTCGAATCCGTGAAATTAGAAGTAGTACTGTACTTTTCATTAGTTTTATATCATTTCCAGCCCCCTTGCCCCCACTCCTTTATTACCCCTTTCCTGCTTACTTATTTGCAACTATATCTGCCCCCTTGCTCACAAAGACCTTCTCAGTTTATTTGGCACCTGAAATTACGTGCCTGGCAATTATCATTTGTCGATGCAAGATTTGTAATATCTTCGATGCTCATCGGGTATGTCATATCCCGCTCCTCTCGGTTAGTGTGACTAGTTTCTTAAATAATGGACAGTGTAACTTTTTTACTATTTCTGTGAGAATTAACCCTTCAATTTAAAGGTAACAGTTCCGTTGATAAATATAGATTTCAAATAATGGACTCTTTCATTGTGATAGGTTCCGTAACTTTTTAATCAATCCTCATTCGAGAGTGATTGAGATATTTTTGCCACACACACACACACATATATATATATATATATACATATATATATGGAATTCTTACAGCAAATTTCTTGTATAAATCTATAATATATATATATATGAGAGTAATAAACATATAATTAATATATATATATTATTGTGTCATCCAGCTGTTTCGATATATTACATCCTTTAGTGTGGCTATAGACTTTCCATTATCCAAGAGGCACAATTGAAACCTTCACTTCAGACCCGTAGGCCGATATCCTACCTCTGGACTACGGAGTAGAATATGGATTCGCTACACAAACTTGCTCATGTTTCTGCCCTCTTCGGCCCTCATCAGTTGTACACCAAAACAACTTAACTTCAAGAGTAAAAAGTTGTATGTATCGAGCACTCTATAAAATAAATCCATTACGTTTCAGAAGTGGCTTTATACTATTGATATATCGTTATATTATGTTATATTGCTAGCCTGATTTGTACCACATATACTGTGTGTGTATATATATATATATATATATATATATATAGAGAGAGAGAGAGAGAGAGAGAGAGAGATTGACAGACCGACAGAGATGGACAGACTGTAAGTTTCTTTCTCATTTCTTCTTTCATGGCGTAATAAAAAGCCACGTCCTCCAAGCGAATAGAATCCAGGAAAACTTCAGCTCTCGTTTCCGTCTCACAAATCTCTTTTCTCTGTCCCGAACTCAGAAGCAAACAACAAGTTAACCATTGTTACAGATAAGTTAAACATACCGACAAAACATGGCTATCTTTAGTTCGTATGAAAAGATTTGTAACGTTACCATGGTGATTAGATAAAAAAAAGTCTCCAAAATTCAGAAAGAGGGCAAGGTTACAGTTTTGATACATCACGAACACACAAACACAACTGCGCACAGACATTTTTCAGTAACAGGAACCATTATACCATACACAAATACGCGCACACACACATATATACATACATGCACATGTGTGTGGGTGTGCACTTGGAGATATAAGGTTATGTAAGGCTTTCCCAGCACAGAAAATGGAATTTGCAATGTATATACAGTGAACGGACGAACAGGGATGGTCTTGTGTCCGTTGATAGCGAATAAATCGTATATTACCTGAAAAGGGTCATCTTTGCCTTTTTTAAAAACTCTCTTCAAATATGAATATTTTAATCCAAAAGTAGCTTCAATGCAATATAGAATTTGTATTCATCGAATTATATTACGAAGCAAGTCAGTAAAATCCACAAAAAGTAATTGTCCAGCTTCAGTTCTGAACTCTCGAAAAAGTTCACGGAGACAAGAGACAATTTTTCAATTAACTTCAATTTTTGTGCCACGTTTAAGTTGGCGCTCTCTTCCTTAACTTCTGTATCAGCTAATGCTATCTTGAGTTTTACGAAGTCTGAAATTATTTCATCTATGTAAGTGAACCTTCAGAATTCGCGGATGATAACAGAATGAATAAACAAGAAAAAATATCAAGATTTTGCATTTAAAAAAATCCAGAAATATATGAGCCTCATTGAAGAATATCTGAACTGATAACTGATAACATGAAAGGATTTCTTATATCTAAATTCAACAAAAATCATCTAAATTTAGATCCGGCAATTTTTTGCGTGCGTGATTGCGGTGTCCGCTAATCCCGAAAATCGTTATACCAGGATCTGTTAAACCGTGGGTTTATTATATATATATATATATATATATATATATATATATATATATATATATATATATATATATATATTCAGAAAGGAATACTGAAAATCTAATTGAAATCGATTCATTTTTAAGATTTATGATGTATCTGAGTTTAGATTGTTTAGACAAACTATCTTTTGATGAAGATTTTCTATAATCTTTCTTCTTATTACAACACAAAGATAACCCCCAATAAAATTAATACGGTTTCTAGATTCGGGATTTCATCGGCAGAATGTAACGTTGTGGGCCAATATCTGTTGGTGTCAGCTCGAAGATTTCGAGGGAAAAACGAATGAGAAATCGATAAAATGTATCAAAATTTTCAACTCCGTATAAACTGACTGTCATATACTTACAAACAGTTAAAGATTGAAGTCGAAATGATGAAAAAAAGGCGAAGAAAAAGAAAAGCAGTATTTCTCACATCTAGTTTCCCCAAGACAATTGAGCCGGAAGTACGTCGATGACGTCAGCATTTTGCCACTCTGTTTATATAATGATGGAAATGAATAAGTGTGATTCCTCTCGTCTTGATTGATTAGTGTAAACATTGAAATATCAGCAAAATTGACTATTTTCAGAGACCGTCAACTAAAACTGTCTCAAAACAGTTGAACTACCGTAGACATCAAAGATGGCCAAAGGTTCTATCTTTTTTATATTTCTACATACGTCTGTTTGTTTGTTTGTTTGTTCCAGCGCACCTGGTCATACCGTTTTGTCTACAGACTTGATGATTGGTATCATCATTCCACAAGACCCCGTGTAAAAAAATTGTTTTTGATTTTCAGAAAAAAAGCTTTTTTGGTGTTTTGGGGCCCTACTTTGATTGATTTATTAATAATATGTTTCTAGATGCTTTTTGCTCTATTTTAGATGATTTCCAGAGCTGTCATAATTAGAACTTATTCTGACTATATTTATTCTCTGATGAATATCTTTTTACATTACTTCAATTTTTGACGCAACAGTTGTTCAATTATTGACAGTGATGGCGAGCCGACATAACTTTCTTCAGTTTTTAAGTTGGTCTGCATGCTGGCAGGCTGATTGGATATGTATCTATCATGCGTTAGGGCGGCGCTAATTTAGCTAGAGGGCTGAAAATTTCAAATCATCTTTAATTATGTTTAGAAAAACTTTTTTTTAAAAATCCCTCCGAAATGTGTCTTCAGTGGCGATCAATTTGCAATGTAAGTTCATGCTAAACTGATCTCTTGCATTGTGTTCAGCTGCATTCAAGCGTGATTTTTTTTTCAAATTCAGACTCTTTCAGCAATTACAGCCCAACCGTAAGCGAGAGAAGTAACTTATTCATTAATCACCCCATTTTTCCAATATTTTCATTGATTACTCCTAATACGGTATGCTGTCAATGGGCATTGGTCACGAGACGGTTTCTTTTGAGTAACTAACCAGACCTTTTTTTTCATATTAATGCTTTATTTTACGCCGGGGATGGAGTTGAAGAAGAGGCGACCTAAACGAATTCAGCGCAAATTAAATCCATTGTTTGAACATGTTAATATAAGTTTTTACTAATATCAAAATAATGATAATAATGATAATAATAATAATAATAATAATAATAAGAAGAAGAAGAAGAAGAAGAAGAAGAAGAATTATAATAATAATAATAATAATAATAATAATAATAATAATTAGTTATTTCCATATCTGAAACGAGTCGATTAATAAAATACGAATAACCAAAAAGAATTTCAGCCCAAACTTCTCTGTAAATGCACTGGAAGAAATAGATCACAAAGTAGGCCCAAGAGAGGTGGCAAAGGAGTCCTTATAAAAAAAATCGTTTTATATGATTATGGCACAGCTGGTAAAGTTGTTGAACTTTCATTCATTCGACCCGCAGTCTTTAAAGAGGAGAATCTCCATAACAGTTCATTCTTTTTTGGCCAGTCAAGAACAGCAGTCAACTTATTAAGCAATTCTCTGACAAAATGTCTTGGTCATCAGAGATGGTGGTTCTGAAATGAAAATATTCACTCAAATGAAAAAGTTAACGCAGTCCCCATCACTCACTAACTAATGACATGGCTGAATTCTTTGAAGCCCTTCGGGATTCATTAAAATGTGGTTCCAAGCGAGGTTTTACGCGTGCACATTCCTTCATAAATGTTCTAAAATTAAATGGCAACCATGACTACCCCAAAAATACACTTGAAAATTTTGTTTGCATTTTCATCAAGAAATACATAAATTTGAAAGTAGACCACACATACACGAGCACACACGCTCACACATACGACTTGGGGGGTGTAAAAGTAAAAATAAAATCAGTTTTATAGCCAGCCGGTCAGAACAAATGTTAGATCGTATTTGAAAAAAAAGCTCTACACCGTACTCCCGTCTATGAGTATTACAGTAGAAAGCGTTAAAACTAACTTTTCGTGCGTGTGTACCTTGATAGTTTCGACTGGAGACTGTTTTCTCCTCGTAGTATCTGACCAGTGTGAAACTAATTAACATTGACGGGAAGACAGATAAAGAAACCCTTAGATATATTTGGGGAAACCAGCTCTGAGAAGAGATAGACAGACAGATGGACAGACAGTCAGACGGACAGAGGTACATCCATTCGGGAGTAACATTCGGTGTTTTGGCGGGAATATTTTAATGCATGAAACATCTTACAGATTTAAAAGAAAATACATTCTTGTATCTCTTCCATGAAATGTGCTATGATGGCTGAACAATAATGCAAATCGCAAAACTGGAGAGCACATTAGCCGATACAAAGATGAGGATCTTAATGAATACAACAAAAGAAAAAGAAACAGAGTACATTTGCTGAATCGTACTTACTAAAACAACAAATATAAAGATACCAGTTCGAATGCAGCCACGCATCGACCTAGCACCCAACTTACGTTCTGGTAGTATGGGCGCAACTCGATTAGGACGTAAGTTGATCATTATAAGGATTGGAAAGTAACATGCTGTAAGGCGAAAAGGAGACGATAATGGTGCATATCTTCCAGGTTTCGGGCTGTTTTTTTTTCAGCTTTCCTCTTTCTCAGATCTTTAGGCAACGACTAAGACCTAGAATTTTGAGTATCCCACCCAAGTGAATATCGTCTGAAATCGTATCTGAGTCTAAGAAGACATCTCGTACGTTTTTTTTTTTTGTATACAATCATCAGGCTGATATAGTTTTCAAAGCTCAATGCTCAGATTTCTGTAATCGTTGATCTTGTGAAGAACGTTCAAGTTTTCCCGAGTGGAGAAGTGTGGGGCAAAGGAGTTTAAATTTGACACTGAATTTGAAAGATTATTCACTGTTGTGGATAAGTGGAGGGGGGAAGGAGTTTCGTTTGAATTTGACTCAGAATTTGAAAGATTACTTACTATTACACTGTTACTCTCCAGGAACTCTGTAATTCTTTTAAAGGAGTTCTTGTGAAGCGCTTGAACATAAATCCAGACAAGTCTTGATTCAGTCATGCATGGCTTCCGGTCGAGTAAAACAATTTGAACGAGTTTTCCCCAAAACCTTTTCAGACTGATCCCACCCCCCACCCTTTTAGAGGATTATATCTCATCGAGCACCCACTTTGAAGTTGGTCAAGAATGATACAATCAAAACTAAATTTTGATTTTTAAAAAAAAAAAGGTCTGGTTGGTCAGGCAATAGAATCTGTCACGTGACCAGCATCCCTTGGCAGCTCGCAGCGTTAGAGGTTAACAATTCGAATAAAAAGGATCGAACAATGAATAAGTTTCTTCTCTCGCCTTCTGTTTGGCAGTGATCACCGATAAAAGCTGATTTTAAAAAACAAACAAAAAAAAAACAAGCGTGTATACCAGCGGTCACAAACTGAAAGATCAATTTAGCAGAAACATGCATTATAAACAGAACACCCCACTCAAAACTTCTTCATAGGGAGTAATTTTAAAGGAACAAAAAATCTTTCTTTTTCCAAGACATGAGCAGTAAACACTTAAAGTTTCAGCCCTCCAGCTACATTGGTGCGCCCTGTACACATGATACATACATACATACATACATACATACGTACATAACCAGCCAGTCAGACCAACTTTAAAAACTAAAGAAACCTATGCTGACAGTTTTTGTTGACAGTTTTTTTTATTTTCGCCATGTTGTATCAAAGGTGAGAAGCGCTACTTTGATACCTACCACGCATCAAGTCGTAGGTCTGACATGCTGATTTTACTGTGGAGCTGTTTAAAGTTCAATGGCAGGTTTCATGTCTCACAATGAATTCATATTGATTCAGTTGTGATTAAATGATTCGAACAAGTCAAATCATAATAATCATCATCATCATCGTCATCAGTCTTTTAACGTCCGTCATTGGACGAAGACCTTCCCCAGGATTCGCTAGACCACCCTATCATGGGCGTCGCAGAGCCAATAATTTTTGGATTTGTTTAATCGTCTCTTCATCTTGCATTTTGCAGGCTTCGGTTATGCGCGTGATCCCTGGGGATCCATGTTGTGAGTTGTGATGTCCATCGGTTGTCTGCCATTCTCACAACATGACCAGCCCATTGCCATCCAAGTTTCCTTGTAGATTCTTTGATGTCTTGGTTTGTTTTAACTTTCTGTACTGTTTTGTGATCTCTCCAGGTGAAGTTGAGCACGATTCTTTCATGTGTATGTTGCATTCTTCTCAGTTTGTTTGTCTGTCTCTTGGTTAGGTTCTATGATTCAGCTCCATGGGAGACTATCGAGAGGATGTTGAATACTTTCTTTTTAGGACTAACGTGATTCTCTTGAAGGTAGAGCTTGTTCTGTTGAATGCTTGTCATCTGATTGTGATTTTTCACTTGATTTCTTCCTTTGAGGGTTTAATAGCGATTCGTTGTCCAAGGTAAATGTAGTGGTCAACTTTCTCCATGCTTGTGCTTTAAATTTTGATCGTTGTGTGTTTATTTCTGATGTTTGTCTATTTGGAATTGGATATACACCTTTAAGCAGGGGTTCCCAACCTTTTCCGACCCGTTCACCCAAGGCAACATTTAGAATGTAAACTTCCCCCACCCTGTTCTGTCCAGCCATTTGAGTTTGCAACTCTGAAATAAAGCAATCGACAGTGGGGAAATTTTGAAATACAGTTTATAACATTATTTTTTCACGTTCAAATAACAATAGCATATAACAATGTTATTTTATTCATTTATTCTCACTTAAAAAAAAACAAATAATTTTAAAAATACATATGGCATGGCTTAACGGTTAGCTGTTATAACCGTCAGATAATTCGATAGTGTAATGAATTCGGTCCTCACAGGGTGCCTCACTCTTTTGTGTTAGAATAAGCAAATATTAGTGAATAACTACTTTGGTGTGCTATTTAGCAAGCTTGTCTCGTGGACTAATTCACAAGTGGAGGTAATGCTTTTAAAACACTATCATGAAATTCTAGTTAATACCTGCGAAAAAATCCATCGATGTATTTGAATTTCTATGAGATGATTTTTTTTTAAGAAAAGAAACTATTGGGCCTTTGCAGTAGAAGAGTATAATCTAAATTGATGGGTTGGAGATAATTTCATCTCCAAAATTGTTACCTTTCAGTGGGAAGTCCATTGTTACGCCCAGAGAAACTGACAAACATTACTCTGTTCTTTATATTAGCAGATTTATTTTCAATCCATGCTGCTTGCTTAACGATCGTGGAATGACGATCTCGGAGTATTGTTGCCAACCATCTTATATTTGATAATACAATCCATTATTTCAACGCATTGTTGTAAAACATATGTTAACTGGTAAATGTCTTATATTCCGATATATTGTCCTCAAATGAAAACGGAAGTTTGTTTTCCAATTGTATTTTATTGGATGGTCCTAAAATTCTCGCTAGCAACGCTTACTTATCAAAATCACATGTGTCTTGGTTGCTGGATAAGATCAACAACACTAAAGCTTATTGATTTATTATCTTTCAAAATGTTCGTATCACTAGGTACCTCAATCATCAAAGCTCTTTATCTGAAAATGTCAATTCTTATCTTCACATCAATCCTAATCATTCAAGTGTGCGATTGAATTTCTTTTCAAAACAAATCCAGGAAGAGCAAAAATTCAAAACATTTTAAGCCATTGATCCCCGTCCGATAATTCCATTCCTAAAAGTTGACCACCCTATCTTAGAATTGCAATAAAAATCAACAGGAATAAAAAAAATAATAGTTAAAGATCAATGCTGATACTGAGTTGATTTGGGCCATTTTTCAATCCCAAATAACGCATACTTTACCGATTTACCCCTTAGTGTGAAAGGAAAGGGTTTGGCCCAGCAGTTCTTTAAATAGCAGACGTATCACTCAAAGCAGTTTTTTCTTAAGTGGGAAATAAATTTGAGACGTTTAGATGAACTACACAGTTAAATAAAGACGAAAACGTTGCTAAATTTCTGGGAAATCCATCGACTCTGAGACAGATTCCATTATCTTATTTCTAAATATAGAATGAGGTTTTCTTTCTTCCTCTCCCTCTTTCTCTTGCTCTATTTACGCACACAAACCCACCCACCCACCAACACACACACACACAAACACACACACACACACACACACACATATATATGTCTAGAAATCTTTACTGATTTAAACACCAAACATTAAAAAACTTTTTGAGAAGATTTTTGTGTCACTACAGTCACCTATTTCCCTTTATCTGTCAATCCAATTTATGTAATTTCCTTCTGTGCTTTTTCCCCTGTTTTACATATATTTTGTTATATTGGTACAATGTATGAATTGTCACTTGTTGGTATAATCAGTTGTTTTACATGTTACAGTTTCGGGGATTTTGAAAACAAAACAGTTATACTAATATAACACCCCAGCAGTATTCATCAAACACCACCTCTCTTTATTATATAATTCATGTCATAAATGTGGTTTGTCGTTTTATATAAGGTTTTATGTGTATTGTATGTTGATATCATTGTATTCTACGTATTCATTTTTTGGAATAAGGCTCACATACGTAGATAATTAAAAAAAAAACGTTTTCAACGATGAGGGATCAGTAAGTATAACAACCGATATGACTCACTGTTTGCTCTTCCAACGTGGAATGAAGCGATGAATAAATATATCGCTTAAATTCAACCTTACTGACCGTCCAGTTCCGTGGAGCAGTGGGAGAATACCAGTCTTTGGGTCTGAAGCGAAGGTTTCGATCCAGCCTCGTGGTACTGGATAGGATAATGGATTGTCAATAGCCACACTGAAAAGTTGTAATACAACGAAACAGCTGTCTGTGGATGACGCGATATATATATATATATATATATATATATATATATATATATATATATATATATATATATATATAACAACTGGCTCTGTTCGTTTGTGACTGTTTCACCTAAACATTGGGTCAGCTCAACCAAATCTGGCATGCATACTTACTAGAGTAAGAACTCCCCCTACAAAGACACCAAAGAAAATTGTGTTAGGGTTTTAAAAGGGATTCCATTTACATATACCTATATGCTAAACCGAACCTTTACTTTATGCTCATTGGTGTAGCTTTGACGTAGCTCAACTAAATTTAGTTTGCTAGTGGACCTATGAAAAGAACTTAGACTATTTGGTTTTTCCATATAAAAATATGCAATGGTTTTGAGGAGGGTTCTATTTACAATGTAAGTATAATGCTAAACTAAACCCTCACTCTCTGTTCGATATACTCTTATACAAATCAGCTGGAAACTGCTCGATTGGGTGCGTTTCCAGGGGATGTTTTCACGGGAACAGTTACTTCGTGCAGAAAGATATAAGAGCAACGGAAAGACTCTGGGTGTCTGGTGACAAGTTTGAAAAGATCGGAAATCCGAAATCGAAATTATCTAAGCAATATTCATCTAGAACTCGTCATCTAGTCAACCATTGAATAAACGTAGAGTCAAAATCTGAAGTCATGTTAAGATATGATCAGAATAAATTCTATTTATGACATCACTGGCATCTATTTAATCACTGTCCCACTGCAGCAATATGTGACACAAGGTCGGGCTTAACGTGGGAAGAAATAGGAGCAACCCTTCCAAAAATGGCTCCAGCCGACGCAGTTACCGTTGAAAAGCTCATCGTAATGGCTAGACAACGTCACCCGCGAAAGCATCCACCAGGGGACCTGCTCCTTTAAGTGCAATGGAGCAGTGCTGCCCCGGGGAAACTGAGACCCTGCAGCTGGGCTGAGTAATAATGGGAGAGCCTAAGGACGAGTCCAAAGGCTCCTCAATGCGCTTAGCAAACGCAGCCTCAGTCTAACCTCATTGGCTAACGCTTGCACCGGCGCACTCGGTCTTTGATGTCAACCCACACACAATCTCTGGCCCATTCGACGGGCAAGTGTCAGTACCGACTCCTCGGTCTCTGCCGTGGAACAGATACTACACTTTGATCCCGAAGACAAGGCCAGAAAAAGGTGAGGTTGAGCATCACTGGCATTTTCCATTGGATAACGCCCTAAAAAGAGCAAAAGAAATATCTAGAAAATATCTAGAAACATCTAGATTCTGGAGAATCTAAATTCTGGAGAATCTAGATGTTATTAATAAACCCGTCAAAACAAGGCCAAAAATGGCCAAAAAACCCTTCCCCTAAAAAAATTAAAGAATCTTTAGAAGGAGTTTAGTGGAGTGCTGATGCCAATTTTCCGATCTGTTGACAATGCAGTATGGCCAGGAGCGCTGGAAAACAACATTCAACACCGAGGAAAGTGCTGGAGTATTGAAAAGATATTTTCTTTCAAAATACCAAGCGTCTCACCGTGTAGTAGTTCTTAAGAACGATTTGTGCCCTTAGCAATTACTACTGCAGTGAGTTTGTTTTCCATTTTGTGCCACACGCCCCTTACACATGGCCTTATGCCATACTAAGCTATGTTTAGTTGATAACTCTCGTGACTCACCGTGGAGTAATTGTTAGGAAACGCATCTCGCAAACGATTACTACTGCAGCGAGTTGTGTCAAAGCTTTGCAAACAGAGAAGTTTCTGGAATGTTGTGATGGCAGTCCCTTCAATGTACGGGGTGAACATGTCCATATTCCACTGTCTACGACTGCCCTACTCTGCTCATGACACTCTTGAAGAAGGTCGTTGTAATTAAAAGAACAACCAAAATGTGGACAATAGTCTGAAAAGATTTATATATAGTGATAATTCCTCATCTCATAAATTCAGACGAAAAGCTTTTTGAATATCAATAAAAGGACATCAAGCTTTCTGATTTTATTGGCGCCCCCTGGTGATTTGAGGAGACATTACACGGAGAAGTTTTCTTGATAGATTCGAAATGAACCCAACCGTAACGACTAAGATAGACCCCACTAGTATAAGTTTCAACAATGGGGGCACCCAGCTGTGAATGAACTAGAAAAGAATTAAGTATTTGGATTAGGTCCAAGTAGTTTTGTTGTTATTAATATCCTTTACAGCCTCAAACACAATTCAATTAACAGCGACCCTCTGTTCGATATATTTCATGGCGAACCTGTTATTAAATCCTGAGAGTTTTTCATCTGTTTATTTTGAGTCAACTTATATTACCACGAAGATAGAGCATATATTCCTAAGGGGAGGGAACAAGGAGTATATCAGGAATATATCTTAAGGTTGACCATGTTACATGATAGACAGTCCATTGATGAAGGAAGGGTTGCACTTGCCGCCCTTGACCGTTGACGGAGACGCATGACCAGATCTGGGGTAACACAGTGAAGCAAGCACCAGCGAAGAAGATTATAGTCTTTTTATGTAGGAAAAGTCGAGCTAATATAGAATAAATATGCTAAATCATTATCCTTTTTTGACCATAAAGTTTCAACTTTCAAACCGCCTCGCCCTCGGTGAGAAGGTCTGATTCAAGGGGTACAACGTCCATGTCGACTGCCTTTATTCCTTCTAGTCGAGGGTTCCCCTAAATGGTCGATATTGACCCCTTACGATCACTGAACCAAGAGTTGATGGGACATTTCAGAGGGTCAGAAATTACCCGGTGGTTGTTTGAATTTCTGAGACCAAAAGCAAGAATTGTATAAACTTTGAAATAAGAATATCAGAATAAAAACGTTTGTACACAGGAAAGTGTTCACAAGTTCTTATGTTCTGGTCATTGCTCTGTCTCCTGTTTTGATCCTCATCCTCGAACCAAATCTTTTCAAATTGCTCGATTCACTTACTTGATAGTCATTTACTCTAGCATTTACTCTAATGATAATAGCGCTTTGCTCAAAATTCATTAAACCCCCAACCCATTAGAAATATTGAACGATTAGTACAAAAAGTACATTTAATGTCTTTCTAATGTATTTGTAACATTCAGTTATCACAAGGGCCGGATCGAGCTATTTTGGAGCCCGTGGAATGTGTTATCAAGGGGTCCCAAAGTTCGTATATATATATATATATATATATATATATATATATATATATATATATATATATATATATATATATATATATATATATCAAAACATACAGTTTTTCTCACTTCTATTGTAAAGTAATTAAATCATTCTTCCGCTTTACTGCCAATTAATACAACAGATACACCAATAAAAGTATTACTGAAATATCATTTAGATCTTAGTGCAGGGGCTATAACTTTAGTTTCTTATACCTTTGTATTAATGTATCAAAATGCATCACATATATACCACATTCATTAATGATCCTAATTGAAAGAGATAATTGGCTTAAATCAGTAACTTCAAGTACTTTGTCGTTCATAAAACTAGAAGGCAGTATAACGCTATAGTAACAGGGAAAGTGCGGAATCACCGAATCAAAATTGATAGCTTGCATGCTTTAACACGGGGTTCTTGGAGATTGCAGGGAACGTAGGAAATGCTAATTAGTTTATCCGGCAGTCAGTTTCACACCAATAGTATATCTAATGTCTTCAAGATCTACCTCTCCTTCTTTCGTACCTTAACTGCTTTGGTGAAAGATCCGACGGGCTTGAGCAATGGCACAATTAACAGATGACGAATTAAAAAGACCGAACCCCTGCCTGCTTCGGCGTCTGAGTACTGCTTTCTTCTGTCGTTGAAGTTAGATAATGAGTTAGAGGAATGGTATGGAGCTGGTCTGAACGTATTCATGGCTATTCCGACAAAGGTGTTTATTCGCGAAGGGACTAATAATATTGCAATTAAAAGGTTAGAAGGCTTTTAGGAGCTATTTACTATGGAATTATTATTTTGGGGCTCCACACGAGAGAATATTATTAAATACCTACTTGGCTCTTATTATTAATCATCATCATCATCATCATCATCATCATCATCATCATCATCATCATCATCATCATCATCATTCTTTAATCGCCCATCGTTGGTCATAAACTTTCCCCAGGATTCACCGTATCTCTCTACGTAGGCGTTGCAGAGCCAGTACTTTATTAATTTTGTCTTCTTCGTCTCTCCATCTGATATTCTGGTGGCCTTGGTTTTGCTTGTGATCTCTGGGGATCCATGCTGTGAGTTATGATGTCTATCGGGTGTCTGCCATTCTTGCAACATGACCAGCCCATTGCCATTCAAGTTTTCTAGTAGATTCTATGATGTTTCGGGCACCCGTTTTCTTCCTGATGTATTGTGCTGTCTTGTAATCTCTCCATGTGAGGTTAAGCATGATTCTCTCATGCACGCATGGCATGCTTCTTAATTTGCCAAACAGTCTCTAGGTTAGGTTCCATGTAACCTCTATCAATGATATTGAATAGGTAAGTGGATTCGGGCGTGTCTTCAGATCTTTCCTCTATCGGTTCCCAAAATATCTCGAAATGTACTCTATAAAATTTCAATGTATATATATATATATATATATATATATATATATATATATATATATATATATATATATATATATATATAAATATATATATATATATATATATATATATATATATATATATATATATATATATATATCAAACACCAAAAGGTTCAATTCTTGCAGCAGACCCATTTTCACTGATTGTTTATTCTATTTAAGTTGTCCAAGCCAAGTAATACATTCACCGTATAATAACATGATATCATTTCAAATAAGAGTTTCAATATAATACAACACAATTTATAATCATTCCGTCCGATCATATATCAATTTCCTAATATATATATATATATATATATGTGTATATATATATATATATATATATATATATATATATATATATATATATATATATATATATATATATATATGTAAAGGCACACGCACACATACATCTTATATATAAACAGCCAAGAAGTAATGATGTGTAATTAAAGAAAGGGGTTTCTGAGAAAATCTACAACCTCCAGAGATTACAAGATTTTAAAATAGAAATGTTTTAAGGCTTGGCGAATATTGTATGACATTTGAAATCAAACAAAAGATGGTGAGATTAAAGTACGATAAGGGCGACGGCGTACAAAGTAGAAAAAAACGATTGGAATTGGTAGACAACCCGACACCCTTACAATGAGAGAGGCTGCGTCAGGGGTGCCGAATTTTTTTCGACGAGATCTGTCGATAGCCAAAGAGCTGGCCACTCAAAACATTAATTAGTAAGATTAATACAAGTAAATGCAAGATTTTTATTAATAATTTGTCCGGGAGTCTTAGTATGTATTTATCTTATTCGATAAGTAGGTCTAAGAGAGTCAGATATACATATATATATATATATATATATATATATATATATATATATATATATATATATATATATATATATATATATATATATATATATATATAGCCGAATCCAGCCATTTTGAAATACACTGTTAGCAAAAAT
>OY735207.1:9295542-9310542 GCA_963457665.1 Thysanoteuthis rhombus
AATCCATTCTCCGGAATTTTTTCAGGTGTACCATTTAAATGTAATGGTGGTAATCAGAATTATTTTTCTCCAATGGTTGCAACACTTATAACGAAGGCATTCGGATGTTCTTATTTCTTTTCCATTTCTCGTAGAGTCATTCAATCTGATGTGAGATGCCATTGAATGAGCTTGTGTTCTGCGTTATCGCTGCATTCACAATGACCGAACGAAAAATTCTTCACGTCTTATTTTGAGGCAAAACATTGCATTGCCCAGATCTCTCAACCCCTACTGTCTATATTTGGCTTCTTCTGACTTCAGACTCTTTGTCATTGAATGCAAGTGGGTCGTCTCTTGTACACCAAGATCAAATAATAGTCGACATGAAGCATATAAAGTGAACTTCTTGTAACTATGGACTTAACTGTGAAGCATGCGCGGCAATTGTGACCTTTTGCGTTTCAAAATGGCTGCCACTCCCGCGGCTGAGGAGCAGCAGCTGATGACGAATTTAAAGTCAAAGAAGTAGACTTGAATTCGACTTAGGCAGCTGCCATTCGGCTGTCGGAGTGGCGGCTATTTGGAACGAGAAAGGTAACAATAAGACCCGTTGGATCAAGTTGGACTTGCTACTTCTCGACTTCAATTGATTGGTAGTTAAATTTTGTGACTAGATTTTGAGGCAAGTATCTTCTACGATCTTACATGTTGATAAGCTCAACCTTCTGATAATCAGAACAGACTTGCAAAGAATTATTTTAAAAAATCATGTCATTATTTAGCATTCAACCGATTTCCTGGTTGATATTTCATTACGCCTGGTTCAGTACGATACAGGACCGCGGTATCATTTAGAAAACATTTGTATTATTAATGTAAAGTCATGCTCCTTGGTAGAAACAACAGAAAGAAGAAACCGCCCCATGATCAAATATGACGATATATAACACACACTGAAGGAAACTACAGTGGATGAAGGTCTTAATGTTATGTACATAACTCAATGAACTTTGACGCACGTAAATATAGTGGATACAGCGATTTAAACACTCGGTTACCTACGACATTCGTTCAAGTTCATCAACGAGGAAAACTTCCTGCTAGTTTACAAGTCTCTGATACACCCCATCTGGAATTCGTTTTCTTTTCATGGCCTCTTTACTAGTTCAACTCAGATGCCATTGGAAGACTACACAGGAAAATCACCAAGATTATTCCAAGAGCGGGAGGTCTATCCTACACCGGTCAAGATCAAGAGACCCTGGACTACAGAAGAAAGCATGCTGACAAATTGGAAGTCTATAGGATCCGGAACAACATATAGATATCGGATACTTACGTTCTTTGCTCTAAATGTCCTGATGGGAAAATGACTTGATCTCTCTGCAGTGAAACCAGGGGACACAGCCATAAACTATATGTTCAAATCTCCACTGGTGTTACAAAAATAATTTCGGTGAGAGAAAAAAAGGAATGGAACAGCCTTGGGGAAAAGAAATTCAAGAATATCAATATTTTCCAAAATAATCTCATTTTTTCTGATATCGGTCATGGCTACAAATTCTTGTACTAATTTAGCCCCACCCTCAACATAAACTCTGTCGAAACTGGCTTAATAACGCGATCAGCTGATGTCAAAAAAGTCCGCTTGAAGTACACATTCAAGTGCACAAACTAATTTTGGAGTGTGGAAGGAAAATGGAGCTTTGTATTTCTCGCCCCTTTAGCTGAGTTTAGGCAGTTGGCACTGCCAGCGTGTGGAGGAAAATTGCGATTTGTTGAAACACCCCAGGATGTGTGTAAATGACCTTTTACTTCTGGGGTTAATTCAACACTTTGATGAGGAAGTACAGATAATTATTTTGCCTACCATGGGATGTCATCACCCCTTAATATGGTGTCAGGCTTTCCAGACTGCTGGTTGTAAATTTGGCCACTTGGAGATTTTTCTGGTGCCTTTTTTGACTTCACCATGGTGTGAGGGTAAGGGATTATCAACCAGTCATAATGCAATTGGCTAGTGTTCAATACTGATATAAATGAAAAATCAGGTCCTATAAGTCAGCTCATCAAAGAGAGCCTATTTAGTTTACAATCAATTTATTTCTTATAAATTCCTTAGAGTCCAGTTAGTAGTAAATAGACATATAAGTTCACACACACACACACACACACACACACACATATATATATATATATATATATATATATATATATATATATATATATATATATATATATATATATATATATATATATATATATATACAAAAATTAAAAATATTACCTGGAAAGATGGCTCACTCGGGGTCAGCCTGAACTATCTATAATTCACCCATTTTTGTCAATCCCAAGGTATCTAAATTAAATGTAATCGAATATTCAATGAGAGTAATAATTTTTAAATAATGTTTTTTCCAATAAATACATAAATCAAACCCATCCTTTCTTATTGAGGCCACAGAACCTACTTACTTCTACAGGAAGTAGTTGAAAATTCCGCCCATAAGGTGGATATCAAGGGAATTCCTTTAATTTAGTCTTGCTAAAAATCGTAAGTTAATCCAGTAATCGGCGGTTTTCATTTTCGTGTATTTCGTTCCTTTTGGGCTTGGCAGACATTTCGTCTTTGTCGTCTGTCCTCTTCATTTCAACATCATTCATTTTCAAATTGTACTGCACCAGTCAGAATAGTGTGACGCCACCGTTTATGGTCTGCCATGTGTCTTTCCCTGGTGTCCAGGTTGATGTTAGTCTTCTCCATGGAACAACTGTAGCCACCAAAGATAGCGGAGGGGTACTAACCTTTTTTTTCAAGTCCATGTACTTAGCTTGTTTGTGTGTTCCTAGCGTCCTCTGTTGTGTCTATAATCTTGGAAAATGGCATCAGAACTCCACTACACACCTGTTGAAAATGTTTTTTTGATTGCTTTTTTTTTTTTTTAGGCCATTTTGATATTTCAGGGACCTTATTATGATGGCTTCATTAATAACATCTAGATTTTTACTTTTTTTTAGATGATTTCCTTGTCGTAAATCAAATTCATTCTTACCTAATTCTCCGGTGGAAGTTTTTTTTCATGAACTCTAATTTGACGCTACGGTTGTTCAGTTATTGACCGTAAGGAATGAGTTTTAGTTTATCATTGTAATAATGCAGAGGAAAGTCGCAGAGTCTTTGTCGGTGCTAAGTTCGTTGTAGAGGATCTGCTGATTTTTAATGGTCTGGGAGACGAGCTCGCTAATTTGTTCTCCTTGGCGAGACACAAAATATTTATTGACGAACTCCTACTCTGGGGTCGACTTTTTTCCCCTCATTAAGAAAAATTGGCTCTTTCCCTCCACAAGCCATCTTATTTTTTTTTTCAGCCTACATCTAGAAATGCCTCAAATTATATCTAAAATTATCTAGAATTATTTAGAATTATCTAGAATTATCTAGAAATCCATCTTATTTATCTAGAAAGATATCTAGATACTATTATTTCCTTTTTCCATGGCCAAATTCAAAGATCTTTTTCAGTTGAAGGAAAATTGTTTTGTTTTTTTACAAAAGTTGAAATATTTCCAAAACTCAAGCTCCAATGGTCTGTGTGATTTACTAGCTGAGCATTGATTAACAGTGAAGTACCCAATAAGTGTTCACTACGTTTGTCTTAGTATGGCACAAGGATATGTGTGGAGCACCAGCCGAGGATCAAATTCATTACAATAGTGAGAATCTGCAAGTCTCGCCTGCTAACCATTACTCCACAGCGAGGCAACAAAATGTATGGTTTCCTTCTTGTCTTGGATATCGGTTCTCAACCATTTCTCCGCCAATAATTCATTTTATTGGATTCAACTTTGGCGACGACTCGTAACCTTTTGATAAACATGACAAACGGTGAATAGTTCGGCTGCTAAGAATAGAATAAATTGAAATTTTCACAAGTTTATCTTCATATTGTGCAGACTTATCGTGAGAAAGACGCGAGAAAGACGTGAGAAAAAATTATCGTGATAAATGGGGTTTAATGTTTTGAATCCAGGGAAGACTTTACCCGAGTTTGAAAACTTCGAATTGGGAACCATGAGTATTGTTAGAAACCGTCAACCAAAACTGTCAACCAAGCCGTCGACATTGGTTTCAGTCTCTATGTGGGTCTGGCTGTTTGGTAATGAGTGTGCCACGCGTACCGATTACGCCGGTGGAACTATAGGGCTGAAAATTTAGATATTCACTCCTTATTATGTCTTTTTTTTCTTTTTATAGGACTTTTCGCCACCCCCCAATATTTTTAGTATGGATCCAATTTACTGTGTTTATCACCTTTTTTTTTACATTTAATTGATCACCCCAACACGGCACGCAGCCAGAAGACGTTGGTAACGTGACAGCTTATATTGAGTGACTAACCAGATCTGTATATTGTTCGTGTTTCTTTCTTCTTTATATTTTGTCGTATGGGATGCTGCCGAAAGTGGCTTCCCTCAACGAAAGAAAAATATCACAGAAAAATGGGGTTCTTAATTTTCTGTCCGACTCATTTCGAGGGATGTGAAAAATGTCCAACGCGATACGGGACACACTGGGTAAGTTGACCGCTGAACAGACTAGTGTTGGCAATTTAGTGCTTTCCGCGCTAAATCTAGCGCGTTTCGTGTTTCAACAGTACGAAAATCGCTAAATTAGTACAGTAATTATGGCCATTTTTCGACTTCTACTTAATTTGTAAGTATGTGTGTCCTCATTAGCAGGGAGGTAGCTTCTCATTGAGTTTGCAGTAGTGAGAATGTGTGGATTCACTTTATTGCAATAATTCGTAACTATGGGTGTGAAGTTAATACGGGTTGATCGTTGAATACCCCTTCCTAAACTCCAAAATCCGAAATGCTCCAAAACCCCAAACTTCCAAGGCTTTATTAAAATCAATCTGCCAAATATGAAACATTGGTCATCTTTGAGTAACTCTTTAGAAACGTAAAACTATATTCGCATCTTAAACGGTGGAAGACGATGCAACTCCCAATCAAAACAAAATCCACAGTATTTACACAATTTCCCTTCCGACAATTAAAAATAAATATTGAGTGAATCTCAAAAGATTCTAATTACGTTTTAAAATAGGATGTAGTAAATTTGAAAAAGTCCCCTGGGTCTATCCTATCTAACTATAAAGTTGATTCAATTACGTCAGATAAATGTTAATACATGAATTCCAGTTATTATTTATTTTTGATAAAAGAACTTATTATAGTTGAGAATATTTTCCTATTTTCCCACTCAGGCCTTGTCACTTGGGCCATTATTTCCTAAATTCGTCGTCAATGTAAATTTTGTTTCATGGACAAAATTATCTAAAATATTTTATGAGTTACCTTCAGGCCATGTCTGCTAGGTATACACAAAACACAGATATTTTGTGTGTGTGTGTTTTGACCTAAGTCCCATCCCCAAGATATCTTATAATATATTGGCAAATATTAAAAAATCCGAAACATTCCTGGCCCCAGGCATTTCGGATTAGGGATACGTGAACTGTTTACCAATGCGTGTATTCAATTTCATAGCGAGAATAACGTATCAAAACAACTTTGTATGTTGCTGTAGATTGTCCCAGGAACTTGAATTCGAAATGGCAAATTTTATTCAGAATATATATATTTTTTTTACGTTTTAGAAAGGTAGACTGGACACCGACTCTAAATTTATTCAACATTTATTCCTGGTGATGAACCCATTAACAGCGGAAAGTGGCAAAAAGTAATAGCCATCCATTGCAAGATAGAAGCTTTTGTCCAGTGCAAGATAATCCATTGACAGTTATCCATCACAAGTCATCCATTGCAAGATAAAAGCCCTGACTCATAGATGGAACTGAGTTGCCGTCAATCAAAATAAAACAGAAATTTTATTGATTTAGCAATTGTACTGTAATGGTGGAAATTCCTGTCAATTGCAGTTAATGGATTAAGAAGATGAAAGAAACAGGTTTGGTTAGTCGTACAATAGAGACCAACGTCGTTTGGTATCATGCTGTGATGGAGTGATCAATTATGAAATTGGAAAACAGGGTGATCAATGAAAAAAATTATTTCTCTCGCCTTTTGGTGGATGGTGATCACTAATATGCCCGAATTCTAAAAAAAGACAAAGAAAAAACAAAAAGTAGACGTGAATGCGACCGAACACAAACCATGGAACCAATTTATCATACACTTACATTGTAAATTGACCCCCCCCTTTGAGGCTGAATTTTGAAAAAACAAAAACAATTTGTTGTTTTTTTTCTAGACATTAAGGAATAAATGTTTAAATTTTCAGCTTTCTAACTCAATTGTTTCGGTCTATACGCGTGATACATACGTGGCCAGCCAGCCAGCCAAACCCACTTAAAAACCGAAGAAACTTATGTTGACAGTTTTGGTTGGCGGTTTATAATTACTAATCGATTTTTTTATTGGGTAATCGGATTATTAGTCCGTTGTACACAGTTTTGATTTTATCCGCTAACTGGATTTGGATAGCAAAGTATTGATGAGTAATTCTGCAGTTGATTGGTTTCGAACCTCAAAAGGATTTTGACTAACAGAGCATGTAATTCTTGTTTCCTCTTTGGGGTAATTCACTGAGATAGGTGCACTAGAGAGTAATTTGGTCATGGCCATGAGGGAGGCCATCTTTCTCACCAAAGGCGAGAAAGGGTTTGAAAGTTGAAACCTTAAAGAGGCCGGGGATCAAGGGGTCACAATGAACTGTGACAGCTTCAAAAGAGTCACAGCTCGAGCTCTCTCTAGTCCCTAACTTGAGAATCGGATATCATCTGGATATGTCTTTCTTTTTTTTTTTGCGTCTGCCCCGCCTAGAATATATTCTTTTGCCCCCTATCTCTGGAAAAGTGGCACTGTGCGCCTACGGGCATAATGTCTACCATGTGCAAGAGACACTCTTAAAAACTGAAGGTTTTCGTAGATTTGAATATGTATGTTTCGGTTCAGACTGGCCCGAAAGAAGAACTTTGAAATTCTGTCCGTTGATTGGATAGATATTTCTTTTGATCGATCCGAAGAGATAGGTGTTAGTATTCGAATTTTTCGGTGCGATTATCTATTTTATGCCTTGATTAGTACTTGTAATAAAATTAGGATATAACTGTCCACTCGATTGTAATAATTGGGTGTAATGGACGTTTTGACGTATTTGTTAATTAGATCCTACCCATGATAGCATAGGGTGCATAAACAACTACCTGAGCGAAGGAGGAAATCTCATATCTAATGATTTCTGTTCTGTGCTAAGCCTCTAATCTATATCCTACCTACAACTTCTATTTGAACTTATTTCAGTGAAAGCCCGTGCAAAGCTTGTAATAGGCCTGGGCCAGATGAGAAACGCAGACCTCGATTGAAACAGTCTATGACGTATATTTATAATCAGTGCTAAATACATAGTTACGTTTTGGTGTATACATGTTCATGTTGTGCACATTATGTACTTACTTGTTACACATCTAGAACTATTTGAAACAAAGGTATTCGCAAGCAATTTCAGTCAAAATGTATGTGAGACATAAGATTAGAGTACTGAAATAAGGAGCAGTAAATAAAAAAGTACATCCGTGCTTGGGTTATAATGATCCAGGCAAAAATGGCCCAGTGAAAATGACACCGTAAAAATGGCACAATGAAAATGGCACGGTAATAATGGCCCAATGAAAATTGTACTGGTAAAAATGTCCCGGTAAATATGACGTTGGTAATAAGGGCCAGTAAAAATGACACCAGTAATAATGGCCAAGTAAAAATTGCACCGGTAATAATAATTCAGTAAAAATGGCACCAGTTAAAATGGCCCAGGTAAAAATGACACCGGTAAAAATGGCTCCCTTAATAGTAATCCAGTAAACATAGCACCGGTAATAATGGCCCAGTAAAAATGGCCCGGTAATGATAATCCAATAAAGACGGTGCCAGTTATAATAGCCTGGTAAAAATTACGTCGGTGAAAATGGCCCAGTAAAAATAGCACTGGTAATTACGGCCCATGTGGTAAGAAGGCAAGTGGATAAAGAAGGAACAATGGTCAGACTAAAATAAATAGTTTATCAAAAAAAAATATTTACTGAAAATCACGTATCAACTTTTCTAGGCGTTGAATTGAATCAAATTAATTCAGTTCGATTAGCTAGACACCCGGAAAATGATTTCCTGTTAAAATCTATTTTTAATAAACAATTTATCATAGATATCAATTACGTTTTAAAATCGGATGTTGAAGACTTGGACAACTCTATGGGTCTGTCTTATCTAACTGAATAAATTTGATTTAATAACGTCAGAAAAATGTTGAAGCATAATTTTCACTTAATATTCAAAGGAAGAAGAATAATTAGTTTTCTTCAAGTCAATTGATTCTCATACTTCTAAAATAAAGCGATGTAATAATATTCTGGAAGTGTTATTTTCAATAAGAATCGTAAATTATCATCTTTGGCTCTTTTAAATGCAAAAATGCTGATCTTGGATATTGTATTATGATATCAGTGGGAGCTGGTAAAAATATTGATCGGAAGAGATTTCTTTCAATGACGTCACATCTTTTAATGACATCACACCTCTTTCTTTTTCCTATTTCTGTTGTTTAACGTGACTGGGACCGACTGACAGATCGACCAAAAAATGTCTTATAGAGATGCGTGGACATATCCAAAAAGAAAGAGTACAACCTAGTGAGCTGAATAACTTGATTTTTTATCATATTTCGATTTCCTAGTTTTTTTTCTAAACTACAGAATACTTCACTCGGTGCTGGCAAATATGCTCAATCGTTCGTACAAAAAAAAAGGGGGGCACATTTAATTCCACATTTGTCTCCAGTACTTGACGTAGCTAATTAACCGGTACACATTTCATTTATATCTATTTATTTTTCGCCTATACTCCAGACTAATCCATTATTACCTTCCCATCGGCTTTCTCCCCAGTCCCCTTCTAAGCTGTTTGCAAATGAAAATCTCTTAAATAGCTGATAGCATGTGAACTACCGTCCACTGAGGAAAGCCAAGAGTTGAGAGCACTCAGAGTACGTTCCCAATCTTCCTTATCTAGCCTCTTTAAAAACTGGCCCGTCTGAAATCCGCGTCTGAGGCACACAAAAACCCGGCTTTCTTTGACCCAGTCGCCGCTCTAAGCACAAAATCGTGGGCGCGCAAGACTAGTGTTGATTTATTATCAAAAGACGGCCGGAAGTTCCCAATCTAAATCCTGTGACATATTTATATCAGGTCAGACAAGGATGACTTTTATACCATAACTTGCATAGTGCCCGTCAAAAATTGCTGGTTTATTTACCTACGGATAAATCATACAAATATGTATTTCAGTACAAGGTATTTATTGCTAATAAACTGTTTTTTGATAGTTTTAAAACAGTAAGGCAACAGAATCGGGTGAGAAGCAAATTTATCTTTCAACATAAGAAAAACATTCTTCATGAAAAATTTAAGATTCCTATATTTAGTGAAATTATTCTTTCGTGCTACAGCTGACAAAAAAGAAGCCACAGCAGTAGTAGTAGTTGCGGTGATGCGGACACAAACGCACGAACACAGCTGCTTTACCTCTTTCTCTTGTTCTGCTTGCTTTAGTGGATACGAACACATAGGCACAGAGGCTTTACCTTTTTCTTCTTTCCTATTTGCTTTAGCGTGACAGAAACCAAAGGACAAACCAACTGGCAAAGAAAAAAAATTGAAATTAGCTTATATATATCCAAATTCAGAAAATGTGTGATTGCTCGTTGATGTTATTCAACATCATCTATTCCTATAAGCTATGATATGATTTTTTATCAAACCAACAGATCAAAATATGGTAATGATAACACATCAAATTGACGGTGAAGGGAAATGCTGCGATGATCACTGTTCACCGCTGAGGGCGGGAACAAACAGGGAGTTTATCCCCCACCCTTCTCACCAAGTGTGATGGTTTGAAAGTTGGAACCTCGTGGGGACTGGGGATCAAGACGACACCCTGAACTGTAGCAGCAAAGGACGAATCACATCTAAAGCATTCCTGAGTCCAGTTATTCCTGAAGTGTGCACGGCAGCCCAAGGAGACATGGTTAGCTCCCAAGGACGCTGTGGACTATTCAAAAATATCAATAATACTAGTTTGTTAATAATAAAAATTAAAATGTTTATCTGAATTGAATATTCTTGTTTAACTGTTGTCCTTCGTACATATGGGAAAGCTTTTGATGAACATTAATAAGCATCATGGAAATGATTATACAACATAAATGTGGATGTCAATGCAGTGGTTCAATACTTTCTGACTTTAGGCGTCCTGAAAATATTCTCATACACTTAGAACGCTGAGATTTTGAAAAGTTTTGGAATCACTGAAGTCCCTTAATTGTAAACCAAAATCTGGATACATCTTTTGTCCCCGCTCCCTGGATTATATCCTTTTGTCCCCACCGGGGGTAAGACGTCGTTGCCATGGTTGCATTTTTAGCACCGACTAAATTTAGGGTCAGTGTGGTTTGCAAGTTCGTCGCTCAAACCATAATTACTTGAAATAAGAAAACTAAAAGAATCGGCACACATTAACTTGTCAGATAGATGCATGTCAAACTGATGTGGAATTTCACGCCCTTTGGCTTTCATTGCTCAACAGGGACACAGTATGGAATTCTTTGCTTATCAAACAAAGGAACTGAGAACACCCCTTGCAGATGAATTATGGAATAACCTGTATCGCACGTGTTGCTGAAAAGTATCTAGTCTCCCAGAAGACAGCCGGTTTTTCTATCCGGGGAGTCCCATACTAATTCCCCATTATTTGTTTATTTTTCAACTTCATTTTTGGCTCCACCTCCTGAATAATCATTCATTTCTATAAATACAGTGTGTGCAACAAGTATACGATGCATTTCAAAAAGTTCATTCTAACAAACTTATACACGTTCAAAATTGTTAGAAATTTAACCCAAGATGTTTTCACGTTCGTATCTTTTCAATGTTCAGTTTGTTTGTCTTTTTAGAAAAATTGTATTTTTTAATCTTTGGTCCAAATTCCCACAACTTTGGTGTTGTGTAAGGATTTTAAAATGATTTTTTAATGTATTGGATATTTTCTGTACTCGCTTCATATTGAAATTTCATATATTTCTAAGAAGAGATAGTTTAGATCTATACAGCAAATGTTGAATTATAGTGACTGAAAAAGAATTTCAGTAACGGATAAATTTGTTCGTGTATTATAAACTATGAAGTATGCATCGAAGTATGCGAAGAGTAAAATAGTCAATTTATAACCAACACATTCCCCGAATCTCCTCATCGGCTATTGGGCCACATTTGGTAATTTTACAATATGAATGTTAGGGCATCTGCCCGCAATCCGAATAATCCTCCCCCTGACCATAGCATAGCAACTGTGGAGCCAGAGCATATGTTTGTGGAAATGAAATAGTTGGCCATATAAATAATAACGTCCAAGGGGAAATTGTCCACGAGGCTATCGTCGAGATTAATCTATCCGGTGGGCGATTGTCAAGGATTATTCATTAAACAACCAGTTGTCCTAAGTGGGCAATTGTTCCAGGTTCTATTGTCCTTCGCACTACCGGAAAAGGAATCTCTCTTTGCAAACGGGTACCACACCTGGATTCGGGCGTTGAATGGATCAGCCGAAACGCTGAGGGAACAGCACAAAGAATGGGTCCATTTGTCTGGGCAACTCTTGGAATAATACTCTCTCTTCTCGAAATAATGGACAACGTCTTTCTTTTGTCAATAGTTCGAGTTTCGTAGCACAAAGAGAGAACGTTCACTCTATGATTAATTGAACTTTTCAGATGCGTTCATATGGATTTCTATAACAGGGTCTGTAAGTCGGTTGGTCAGTCCCCCAATAAGTTCGAAATCGATTTCTGGCTCATGGTTCAAAGAATCTTTGTAATCCTGCATCTTCATCGTGCTCGTTCTTGCAGAATAAAACTAAATCGGGTAGTTTCCACCCGTCAAGTCATGTTTCAGAAGTGAAGGTCCCTGTCTTTATGGCTACTTGAAATTACACCATTCAGAGAGTAAGAAAAAAATTCTCTGATGATGTCATAAGAATTCAAAGAACAAAATGATTTGATCAGACATTCTTTCCTTGGGGAGTTTTTTTTAACTGACCATATTGAATGTGGATCTTGTCAGCCTGTCACAAAGGAGTGATGTAAATAAAAGACTTATTGCATTGTGGTAATGGCAGGAGGAACGTGGACACATTGTTGGACTAATGTCCTTATTCAAATTCCTTTATCATTTGTGCTTACCGACATTTATGTTCAAGGCATTTTGTCTATTTGTATTTATCTGTCTAGATGTTGAACATGCTGAGATGAATAGATCATTATCATCATCAATCTTTTAACGTCCATCGTTCTCTATCATGGGCATCGCGGAGCTAGTACTTTCTGAAGATGAATAGATAGATAGATACAAATAGACGAGACGTCTTTATAAATGTATATATATATATATATATATATATATATATATATATATATATATATATATATATATGGGTATATATGTGTGTATGTGTGTGAGTATTGGATGGAAGATGCGTGTATTTAAATTCACGCCAGTTACATAAGCATAAGTATTAATACAGTGATATTTTTTTCACAGGCAACATGCGTCATCATCAATATATAATGACATGCCCCTCAGCACCAACACCGCCTCGTTCTTCTATATCGCTCTCGTGTTACTACTGATAAGAACAGTAGATACCAAAAAAGTTCCCATATCAAACCAATGCCAAGGAAGAGAGAGAGAGAGAAACGGACAGACAGACAGACACAAAGAGAGAAAGAGAGAGAAAGAGAGAGAGAGAGAGAGAGAAAAAGAGAGAGAGGAGAGATGAAAGACGTGGGGAGAGAGATATGCCCTGGATGCAAAATGAAAAATATCTTTCAAAGATAAGCAACCACATTCATTTTCACAGACAGCATTTCCAGTTACCCCCGCCACCCAAAGAGCACTCTGTTGGGCTTTTGCTTTTTTTACTTTTATATATATATATATATATATATATATATATATATATATATATATATATATATATATATATATAAGTCGCCAAGTAAAAAAGAAATCTTTGCTGTGGTATTTTCTTCTTTCTCTGATTCTATCAGTAAAAGGCATTTCCACTTCTGTTCGTTCTTCCACGCTTTGTTGCCTTGATATTGGGTTTGATAAAACGTCCACCCGCATTGCACACCCGGTGCTTAGTATTTACGACATCCGCCAAGAATAAACTTTTCATTAATAATTGTGCAAGTAGTCCTCCACTGAAACATTGTTGTCAAAAACGTTTTGATTCTCTTTCATACATAGCTGTTGGTTTTATTCCTTCCCTTCCTGATTCGTCATCATCATCATCATCATCATCTTCAGCAGCAGCAGCAGCAGCAGCAGCCTTTTAAAAGTCTGTTGTTTGATATTGACCTTCCCCGGGATCCACCAGATCTCTCTCTTTCCCGTACGTCACGTTGCCAATGACTTCTGGAGTCGTCTAAATCATTACATCATTTGGAATTATTGTAATAGTGAAGTCCGGGGTGTAATATGTGTAGAAGACTACGAGTAAAGTTAATCCCCTTTGCAAGATTTTTTCTCTCGTTTGGGAGTCTGGACTCACACGAAAATATCCCTACGAAACATCAGTAAATTCTTGGAAAATACTTTCGGCAGATAAAAAATATAATGCAAATATTATGTTTTCGAAGTTTTTAGGGGTAATTAATTTATGTGGCATTATTTTCAGGCTTTACTGATTCTAGTTTTTTCAAATTAATCACAGAAATCTACATGTGCTGTTGCTGCCAACTAATCTCCGACAATAGTCTTGAGAGAATATAAAACAATTGTGCCGTTAAAACGCGTGTCTCATTAACGAGTACCGTTGCAGGGAGAGTTTTGAATGGCATCCGTTCTGTCTCTACACACAATGGAAGCTCGTGCCTGGATGAAGTGAATGGAGATCCCAGTCGTCAAAACCCCCTTAGTTCTGGGATGATACGTCAAAACGGGCTCCTTCCTGGTTTGAAATCAGAGTTGTCGTTCTCCTAGACTGGTTGCCAACGCAAGGCTATTTTACTCATAGGGAAGTGTTTTTTCATACCCTTCGTTCGTACCCAAAATCGAACCCACAACCTTCTGTGCGAGGGGGTAAAAACGTGCTAACCATTAAGCTATTCGAGTAAACTAACGAGGCTTTACTGTATTAACAACGACTTGTCTCAAAGTCACAGAAAAAATTCTCAAGTTACAGTCTTTAAGGTTGTTTTTTTTTTCCCAAATTTTCTTCTCTCTCTGAACATCTATGACTTGCTTTTTTTAGTCTATCCTGCAGTGCTGTTTTTTTTTTTCATTGCTAGTTTTGCACCCGCTACAATAGAACGTTCCCAGAATACTTTGCAATTCAGAAATACTTTCTGAATTCTTTCAACCCTAAATGGACATCTGGAACAGATTTACTTTCTTCCGGCTTCACTTGAATATCGAATATTATCTTAATTCGTGACCAAATGTTTGTTGATGTCTTTTTTTTAATCTACGGAAGATGGCTTTCTGAGACGGAAATGCTTTCCCAATGGGTTAGCGAATGATGAATGGTTTTTGCCTTGATCTGTTTTAAAGAGCAAGTAGTTCCCTTACGCTGGCTATGAATTCAGTATCTTCGTGCCCGAGTTCCAGATAACACAAGTTTTGCTGTCTGGACTCCGGTTTGCAATTTGTGAAGTAGACTTTTAGGCGACAAGCACTCGAAGTCATGTCACTCTGCTCTATTTTATTCATAGTTGGAAGAATAGATATATGCCTTTCCCGAGGACATTAATGCGAAGTGAACAGCCAGTGTTTTAGCTGAAGTTTGAACCTCTCGGGCATCTTTTTTAGTTTACCTTATTTTTTTCATAATCGTTATGCGTGGTGTGGTCGGACTATTTCTCTCGTATATATCTTCATT
>OY735207.1:9320542-9345542 GCA_963457665.1 Thysanoteuthis rhombus
GAGAGAGAGGGGGAGAAAGGGAGAGGAGGGAGGCCGTCGAGTGGCCTTGTTCCTCACTATGATAAGTTTAAACCCATACCCATCATAAGAAAGAGAGGAAAATTCAGCTTGTTTTTTCGTTGTTCCTTGATTCATATAAAACTCATTCTTTTTACGCGCTAGAGTCAGGATTGCTTTGATAGATAGATAGACAGATAGATAAATAAATAGACAGTTGTATAGATATGAACATACTCAGAGAGATAGTCCCAGTACATTTCAATCAGTTCTTTTACAGATTTGTGAATAGCGGCCAAGTGTAACGGCAAGGTTCACTTCCCACGTTTCACTTTCCCCATGGTCACGAGCACATGTGTTAAAGGGAGAAAGATGGAGGTTTTTAGCTGGCAAAGACATATTGGGGATCAGTCACACACACTTAAAATTTCATGCACACAGTATTCGAGCAGAAAAGCTGATAGAGAGATACGCCTTCAAGCCTTTGGCCCCTCTTCTTGAATTCATCTTTCTGTCTCTCTATTATTCTTACGAAGCCCTATCAAGTCATATCTTACAAGCAGTACATTTCTCCCTGTGTTCATAAAGATTACGCACCCAGTTTTGTCCAAATTTATTTTCAAGTTTACATCTAGAATTAAGTCAAAAGTATATCTAGAAACATCTAGATTCTCTAAGTATATGACTACGATTGAAGAAATCTGTTTCGACAACCGACCATTGCATGAAGTTGATAATAAGTGGTCTCCCACAAGGCAGTATAATATCGAGTTTTAAATCTTTAGGACCGGATGTTCTTGAGAAACTAAATAAGAATTTAAAAAGATAAAATTACCTCGGATCGAATATAAAATATGTAAATTGGCAGCACTGAAGAGAAGCATTCGACAGCAATTTTAGCAGGCTGTTCCACGCACCATGAAGTCCAGCTTCTTCTAAGAATGCACCTTTGGAATGGGCACTTCCCTAGTATATCTAAACTCTAGGAAATACATTACATTTTTATTAATGAATTAAAAGTGGCTTAAAATATCTATAAGAAAATGGAACGTATTTCATCGCAATAAATCAAATAGAAATATTACTCATCTTATTAGAAAATAGAACGTATTTTATCTCTATAAATCAAATAGAAATATTACTCATTTTATTGAAAATCATATAAATAGCAATTTTGGTATCTAGACGTAACCAAAAACATCTAGATCTAGATCAAAATATCTAAATTGGCAACACCCTCTCCGAGAGTTATCTCCACAGTATTTCTAGGATGGCTTTATTAAGTGAATGTCTAACACCATAGACACGTTACATGATCACATGAGATAGCGGCCTCGTTTTGGTTATTCCCTGTCCCACGAAGGAGACGGACCCCTTGGGGAAAAGATAAGAATCGAAGGAATTATACTAGGTAGGAAAAAAAAGGAAAACATTAAGTCTCGCATGAAAGGCCAAAATGAAAACAGTCTCGGGAACGAATGAAACGGCCGATTCCATAATGTTTGCATACAATGCAAAGTTTCGAAGGACTTGGCGAAAAAAATAACAAAAAAAAATCCAAAAAATAAACTGGCTGTTATTTAATGTTCCTTCATTGCAGGAAGGTCCTTCTCGGATATCCACAAATAAAAGAACTAGAGCATTTTCATTCAAAATTGGTTATGTAAGCAATTCTATTCAAAATGAATGTAACAATAGAGTACAGAACTATAACGAAATGCAGTAAATACAACAGTATTTGCTTCAACTAGGGAAATAGGCCCCTTCAAAATCGTAGGCCCGAACTAACTGGCCTACCTGCCCTCTATGTTTGGGCCAACGTGAGGGTACCCATTACTCAACTTCGTGTCACGTTCTGCCCTCGTGAGAAAATTGATAAGTTCAGTCAATCTATAGCAGCAAATATTTTACTGCAAAATGGTTTTGAAATAATTTGCTGCCATTAAAGATCGCAAGTGAAATGTAGATTCTTACCAAAATAGTCAGTCTGGCACAAGGCAACGATAATGAGTACTTCAGTCTCGGCAAAGCTTACTCACAATCAATGTTCTCTCTTTTCTTCTGTTTTCAGTGAGCACAAAAAATTCATGATGAGAATTTTCCCAGTGAAAGAATACACCGGGAATCGATGTTTTCAATAAAAAAAACTTAGTAAGCTTTTTACAGAATTTGAAATATTTTGTGCGCACATTGATTTCCTTTATGCGCTTGTTTCAAAGCGTGTGTGCACGCGTACGCATACTTACAACTTTGAGGGAATCATGCTAGTAATATACATTACATTTATAGAAACCAAAATTAAGATGGAAGAATCTCTAATACAAATTAATAACGTCTGATGATACTTCATCTATTAAAAATTCAATTTGATACTGTGCTGTAAAAGGTTTATTCTCGTGATCACTTGGAAGCGGCTGACGAGATATTCTTACATATATAAATTTGGTTGTTTGAAATCGTGCTTGTGCGCACGTCTGACAATGTGAAAAAGGTATTTTTTTTTTAGGGAGAGGGTGCGATTTGTTTATATGTCCAGTTACAGTGAGATTACGATTAAAGACTGATTGTATTAGTCATTATCATTTTTATAACACAAAGGGGTCACAAAAGCATTCGTTTCATCGGACGCAGATTTGAAAAAAACTCAGAAACCCTGCTGTAAACCTTCATTTTTTCTACTATTGTTTACCTTCATATTAATTTTTCTAGTTGATTTTTAGTTATGATTTCCGTTATCGGTAAAAGCAAAAACCATACTGAATTTTTGTTTGAGCTTCCAATCAATAATACTTCTGTTACCTTTTGATGAAAATCAGTTGTTAAGAAATAGTTTTTCAATTCGTGAATGCTATTTACGGTGTAACTATAATGCTAAACAGGAAAACAACTCATTTTAAAAATGAAAAAATCCCCGAAATAATTCATTTCACATCGGAAGTAACCTAAATACTTCTAAGTTGTACTTTCGTACAAACTGGTTAGCATAAAATCAAAACGATAGAAAGAGAGATAGGATGGACAAGAAAAGCATAGAAAGAAGGAAGGAAGGAAGGAACAAGGAGAGGAAGAGAGAAAGAAAGGAAGAAAATCATAGCCAACCTTAGAGTACAATCAGAACGAAAGGAAAAAGAGAGAGTAAGGAAGAAAGACAAAAGCAAAGAAAAAAAAGGGAGAAAGAAAGAAAGAAAGACAGAAAGAAAGAAAGAAAGAAAGAAAGAAAGAAAGAAAGAGAGAAAGGAAGGAAGGAAGGAAGAAGATCATAGCAAACCTTAGAGTACAATCAGAACAAAAGGAAAAAGAGAGAGTAAGGAAGAAAGACAAAAGCGAAGAAAAAAAAGGGAGAAAGAAAGAAACAAAGAAAGAAAGAGAGAAACAAAGAAACAAAGAAAGATCCATTTGAAGGATTGAAATAAAATCTAACCTCGCCGTTTGTATACAAGTTTTAGGCGAGGAGTCGACATTCCCTTAGAGAGATTTCTTTTAATGTCTTTTCTCTTTTTCATTTGATTGTGAATGTCATGTTTAAATAATCCCCGAGTTTCTTGTATCGCTCAGAGCGGGGAGATTATCTCTCCGATTACGATGCTTTAAAACAACATTGTCTCTCTTCAAAGATGTTTCAGAAGTTTGAAAATGAAAGGAAATTTGTCGGAAAACTCCACATTTCGCTCGTGTAGTTTTCTGGGTGGTCTACTGAGGCGAGGAAATACAAAACTGGATGAAGACAGCGAGGTGAACTGCACAAGAGAACCGCCATCCCCACCCCAGACAGAGGCAGAATATGGTAAACACGAATCAAGATAAGTACAGCGGCGGTTCTTGAACCTTTTCAAGGTTGGTACCCCTAAGAGATTTCAAAATCTTTCTCACACCCTCTTAATCTTGAGGTTAAAAAGTTAAATTCAAAAAAGTTAAAATTGGCAAAGTTATTATCAAAAAGTGTGAATAACAAAATGATGAAATTTATCAGATGTCAAAATTGAAAGTCTCTATCAAGATATCTTTATCATTAAATGATATATATATATATATATATATATATATATATATATATATATATATATATATATATATATATATCATGAAATAGTATATATATATATATATATATATATATATATATATATATATATATATATATTGAGAAATGGATATATATGATCCGACTGAGTGATTATAAATTACGTTATATCATATAGAAACTCTTATTTGAAATGATCTCCCGTCTTTACACAGTTAATGTATCACTAGACTACGTAAAAAGTCTCTATATGATATAATGCAATTTATAATCATATATATATATATATATATATATATATATATATATATATATATATATATATATATATATAAATTGTGTTACATTATGAAGAAACTTATTTGAAATAATCTACCGTAATTACAAGGTTAATGTATCATTCACCCAAGACAACGTAAATAGAATAAACATTTTAAGAGAATGGGGCTGCTGTAGGAATCGAACCTACCATTGATAAAGTAACCGCTTCAGCGTTCTTCTCAAACACCCCGAAATTGCCAACGAATGCATACTTCCGATAGTCACCTGTGGAGCTGAAACATGGAACCTAACCAAGAGACTTACTCTCAAACTTAGAACCATGCAACATGCACATGAAAGAATCTTGCTCAACATCACGTGGAGAGATCACAAGACAGCACAATATATTAGAGGAAAAAAAATAGGAGTCTGGGACATCATAGAATCCTTGACAAGACTCAAAGGAAAATGGGTTGGTCACGTTGCAAGAATGGCAGATAACCCGCTGGATATCACAATTCATAACGTGAACCCCTAGATATCAAAAGGAAGACGATGATGATGAAAGGTGGCGGTAAAAGAGGCAGAGTCCAAGAGAATGCAGACGATTTGGAATGGAAGAGGTGACAGAGATGAAAGGAGAGGAAAGAGATAAAGTGAGTGAGGAAGAAAGAGAAGAATGGATGAAGAAAAGGAAGGAAATTAAAGACGTTTAAAAGAAAGAGAATAAAGAGAAGGAGGAGGAGAAATAACGAGGGTAAATAAGCAATCAGATCGGGGGTGGGGAGAGAAAATAAAGGAAGATTAACTTAAAAAACATTTTTTGGGGGGCATCTTTTGATAAGAATTGAAAACGATAATAAATTATGAGAAACATTTTGTATCACTTGACGACAGTTGCAATATTTATTGCAACGAAGGGACGCACGAAGATGGACGGGGTAAAGATCGTCTGCGTTTCTCGTATTTCGAATCACCTTATTAGAAACTGTCAACCAAAACTGTCTCCTAAATTGTCATCATAGTTTTTTTTTCAGTTTTTAAGTTGGTCCGGCCGACTGGCTATGTATCTACGTACGTATCACGCGTACAGACTATACCAGTAGATCTCTAGAGAGGTCATAATGTAAACATTAACCCTTTATAAACTACAAAAACTTTTTTTACGACAACCCCCACCCCATTATTGCTAAATTTATCGCTGGTTTGTGTCCAGCGGTCAAGTTTGTCTTTTGAAAATTCGGACATTTGGATGATTCAACAAAAGGCGAGAGAAGAAGTAACTTCTTCCAATTCTATAATTGATCGCGGCTAAACTTGGTAGATATCAGACAATATTCTGCTTTAGTAGTTACAGTGTATATGCATCTTGGTGTGACACAAGGCCACATTGGTTGGGCACTCATTGAGTATTGAACCCAGTACAGTTGTACTGGTCAGCATCCCGAGCTTGTTAACCATTACTATACTGATTGCTAAACTAAGAATTTCGTGAAATTACTGAAATGCTCAAGAATTTCATGAAATCACTGGTTTCACTATCTTGCAGTAACAGTAACATACACAAGACTCAATACTATGTAATGTAATTCCCCTTTCCAGCCCCCTAATATTTTTTGAAAAATTCACCACCCCCAACACACCCCACTCTCATTGGGACCCCACGTTGAGTAATTTTTCAAAGTCCATCTTTACTCTCTCCTCCCTATTAGTTGGTTGAATACAGATTTGTCAAACGTTTCACATAAACAGACGACTGTTATAATAAATGCAGGTGAATTCAAGTTTAATCATATCCCTTGATTCTAGCGATTTTCAAATTTTTACCACCAAAACACTTATTAGATCAGTTTTTTTCCAATGCGAAATAATTCTCATGTTTTTAACAAAACTGTACGCTTTTACTTCCCATGTGCCTGTTCTACGCCCGCTATAAATCTTTCTCTAACGACTTCGTTTCTTTAAGATCCTACTCCTTACCCAAGTGCTTGCCCTCTGCTTATCAAATTGTGGCGGATTTTCCGAGCCCCTTTCTTATTCTGACCCCCCAACAATTACGCATCCAAGGGTATCTGTTCATATTTATCTGGGTTTGCTTATCAGCTGAAAAAGAGGAGGAGGAGGTGGTGGTGGTAAATATTCCTTGCCTGTAGAAAGTTCCAGTCGAAGAATTCCGTATGTGATTTTAAAGCAGTATCTACTTACCCGGGAAATTGGTGCAACGTGATTTTTCTACCATCTCAAAACATCCCCAAATACTTCTCAAAACCTCTTTATTTCAGTCAGTTTTTGCCGGCACCTTTGTTCCCTTAGAGAATAAAACATTAGGCAAATACTGCTTGAGGATGTGGGGGACGATGCTCCGCGAATTAAAAAACAGGTTTAACATCGTGGACCCGTGCAAATGACCTGCCATTGAAATATTTCCCCCAGGACCATTGTGAGGCAAGGGAAGGCGATAAGGGAGAAGAAAATGGCCTCCCCTGCAGGGCAGGGCTCTTTATGACTGTTGAACTCGCAAACGAGAATAGATAATATTTGAAGGATATATATATATATATATATAGTCAGTGAAGAAAACACAGATTGGGTGAATAGGTATTTATTCACGGACGTTTCGTAGAAAGTGACCCCACATCATCGGCTGATAAATACCTATTCACCCAGTTTGTATTTTCCCCCTTGTCCATAAAGAAATTCACCATTATGTTGGATATAACCCATCCATCCAGTAATCATAAACATATATATTCGTATAGTACCCATTAAAAATGACGAGATTTCTACGTTATCTATGGATAAATCAATATTTTGGAATATTTCTATTTTCAAACACTGTTCTAGTCACACACGTCTCACTTCCTTCCTCTCTTTATTCAGCTTTAGCAACTGTAAAAGAGTAGAACAATTGCTGACAAACTTACATAGAGACATAAAATTTACACACAGACGCAACTACTGGAGTCACTCACACTTCAGCTGCTGGCCACATTGTTACACAATTATTTTCCCTTCCTCTCTTTAAACAGCTTTAAAGAGTAGAAGAGAGTAGAACCTATGTTTTCATCGTGACGTGAACAGCGAGACAAACATACAAAAAAACGAACTTGGTGATTATGGTCTTAATATGTATAGACTAGCTGTGTTTAAATAATTTTGCAAATAGTTATTTTTCAATACAATTTCCTTCTTTGTCAATGCACTTAATTCAGCTGTGAATGTCAATCAGATAAATCAAACATTATAGAGTGAAAATGTCAGATCAAAATTGAGTTAATGAGTTTGTATAAAACTACAGACTTATTGATCCACCTTCGTATGATTTAGAAGAATAAACTAGATGAATGAATGAGGACCTAATTTCTTCTCCAGCTCATATACAATATCTTCTGTGTATGTCAGCAAATTTGTGTGTCTATGTGTGCTTTAATGCTGGTTAATATAAAAGTATAACAATCAGCAGTTCCTCACTTATATCTAAATCAGTGGTGGGAATGGGGGTACGTTGGGGGTATGGCGTAGATTTACTTCCATGGGCGTCTGCTACCACTTTTCTGGGGGTGGGGGAGAATATATTTACTTTCTGGGTGGTGCGCCAAAGGACATATTCGGGCTATATCTTAGCGATAACGTTGTTACCAGTGAAGAAAAAAATACCATCTTTTTGTATGGGGCACAGTTAGGGAAGCATACAAGAATTGTACAGCATCATTATCCTTTATTGACTGTAAGTTCCAAACTTCGAAGCCCCTCACACAAGGTGAGAAGGTTTTCTCTAGGTTGCAAAGATAAACGACATCCCAGTCCATGCCTACTTCTCGATTTCCGTGTTTTTTTGGTTTTTTTTGTATGTTCAATGTCTACTAAGGATGACTGAAGTTCCTTGAAGTCCTCCCATATACCTAATTACCAAGCCCCATTTCCGTCACAGTCTTAGATGTATTTTAATCACTTCAACTTAAAGAACTGGCAATTTCTCTAAAACTTCTGAGCTATAATAAAAATCTGGTAATGGCGAAATACAGTTTTTACCCCGGTTAGCACTCTACATATTTTCGATATAGTGCTAAACGAAACAGCTGTCTATGTTACTATTTTATACAGAATAAATAGCATATCCAGAATACTGCTTTTTGCCTTGTTGATATGTTCTCAGTCAGTTTCATTATCACTATTTCAAAATATATGACGGTGGAATGTAATAGTGCTGTCTATCTCATCTGGTCGCTACTTTTCCAGGACTGGTGAAGTATCACCAAGTGTTGATGCATATTGCTACATGATAAATTATTGTGTACCTGTTTATTCTCATACACATGTATTCGCGCGTGACATTTGCATCGAGGCACACGTGGAGGTCTGAGGACATTGCTTTTTTAAAATTAAACAGTTCGTTGGAATCACAAGAACAGATTTTTAAAAAAACGAAGATGAATATAAAATGCGAACGTAAAAGCCGGACAAAGATTTGATGAATGGAATGAAAGGCTCAAATTAGACAAGATGTCGAAGAGACTGGCATCATGAATTTAAACTCTATGCGTATTGGCTCCCACTAGATACGATCGCTGCCTTGATAGCAACCCCCATTCCCTGACCTGCTGAGAACTCGAGGGGGAGATCTAACGGCTTCAGGGTCTTTGCCCCCAACTGACTACTCAATTCAAATTCTCTGCTGCTCCCACTGTTGCTCAGGCAGTCTTGTTTGAATACTCAACCAATTAAAAGTTATTTATATTTATAGAGGGGTGTTTACCTTTAAGCTGAACTCTGATTGACAAGGTGAGTCAAAATGCTTCGTAAGGGTCACTGTGGTTAGCCAGCCGACTCTACAACTAATTTCCTCTAAAACTAAATACCCCTTTGTTCGATGTGCCAACGCATGTTTCACTACACTGTCTTATATCATTATTTATTTCAGGAAATTACCATTACTAAATTTATTGTGGGAAATATCTGAAAAGTAGTGCAATGGCAAATCAGCAGTTTTACCAATTTAGATGTTATTTCTTTTCTCTTTTTTCTTCTTCAAATGTTTGAATACAGAGTTGGCAATTTGTCTTTGTTTTTCGAATGTCCGAGTCCAGAATAACCGATTTACCTATTTTTTTTTTTTTTTTTTCAAATTTTCGGATTTGTACGTGATTTCCAGATTCGAAAAACAGGGACCAAAACATCTCTGAGTGGCAACTCTGGGATTCAGTGCTAAACGGGATGCGCTAAATTGGAAGCGTTAAGCGGGGTATTACTGTTATCATATTTTCAAAAAGGAGAATTTGACGCAATATAAAAATGACAGACTGGAAACCACATGCGCCTCACAAACGACCGACTTGTCAATCCTCTCAAGGGACTTGTCATTATGGCTTCTCTACGGTTTTTGCTCTTTGATCACAGGTCACCAGAGACAATCCTTCAATAAAAAAAAGGCTGACCCAAACTTGACAGATCTGAACTCAGAAGGCCCACGTCTATTGTGTAGTATTAAAAGGGTTCTGATAAACGAATTATATGCCATCAATGGCGGACATGGAAGACGAGAATCGGTGAGGCAGGATGAGAGCTTCACGGGACAACACGAGAATTCGCGGGATCTGCAGCGCGTTTGAAGTGTAATTTTAAATGTCATGGTGTGATTGATATTTTAACGAGGACGGGGAAATACTGCTAGGATACATCAGTAAATGATATTTCATTCACGGAGAAACACCCGGAAAAATATTTGGCGTAGATCTATAGAGGTTTATTAAAATGACTAGGTAACCAGGAAACAGTAATATTCAATGAAAGGTTACTGAAATATACATTAAAAAGGTTGATAAAATCAAAAGGTTCCATTCAGACCAGCTGTTCTTAATCTTTTTTGTTCCATGCCTCACCTCAGCAGTTCTAATATATTTTTGTTTCTTTTACTATAAAAAATATGTTAATCATGCATCATTTGTAAAAATCTTTATAAAACAAAATTTTTGTAATTTCTTCATAATTTGAAATTTCATAAAACAAATCCATTATCGCAAATTAGCAAAGTCAATGAGTAAAGCATTACTTATTATGGAATCTGTTGTAAAATTAGTCGTTAATAGTAATCAAGAATTAACAATATTGCATAACTAAGAATTAATAGTCTTCTATCATTGGGAAATTAATCAGTTAGGCCTTGGCAGCGCGAAAAAATTCACCATTTAGAGCTATACTTATATTTAGTACTGTTTTATAGTAATTTTAGCCCTTTTTAACTATTAAAGATTGCTGTGAATTAATTAACCATTTTTTAGCGCGTTTGGGTGTCTTTTGACGCCTTATCAAGATCAATTTTGCGCGAAAAAAATTTGAGAGGACAGAGTTCTGAGTAATGGAAGACTTTTCGCTCTTAACACGAAAATTCCGAATTGGCCTCCGAAGTATTCCAATTGTCGCCCTTGTGAGGTGTGTAACCCACGTTTAGAATCACTGCTGTTGATAAAAAGTTGGTATGATTCAGTAAACATATCAATAGACTTACACTAGGATTCGATTCTATTTCGATCTCCGCTCTCTTTCGGCAATAAAAAACATTGTGTCGTAAACTGAGTGAACATCTAAAAATGGTACTTGTTGTAGAGCAATGGTTATCCAGCCACTTATCTGTCGACTGCCCCAATTTTACCGGGACACTTCTGATTCTAAACATCTCCCCCGCTCTCTCAATTTATCTCCCGGCGTTTCCACATCTTAACATCTTCTCCCGTACGTAAAAAACAAAACTGATAGCGTTCAAGCCTACATTTACATCATACATTATTTTCAATTCTAGCAATGAAATCAAGATATCCTGAAACAGACACAGTTTGTCACAAGTGCCAACGAGAACAAGAACAATTAAAAGAGGCGAAATCTGCTACTACAAAATTTCTCCTCATTTTTTCAGAAATTTCCCTACTTTTTTTGTCCCTTTTCCTTATTTTCTTCTAGAAAAAAAGACAATTCTCCCTATCGGATAACTTTTCAGGTCGGCAGGTCTTAAATTAATCTTCCAAGTTATTGTTAGTGAGTTTGTAGAAGCTAGTTGTACGTGCGGCTCACCTTACATATCAGTTATCCTAAGTTCAATTACTTTTTGTAAAATGAATACAGTTACGCTTAGTTGATCACTGTGACCTAGTGGTAAAGTACTGTCTACAGTACGGTAGGCTAGGGTTCAATCCACTTCTGAGGCATAACAAATACTTTGAAAATGGTATTGCCTCTCTGCTAAGCACTCAGCACAAGGAGTAGAATTGAAGATCCTCTACCCTGAGGTCTAACCACGGCCAAATTACGTTGGATACAGCAGTTTTTGTAAGATCATCGAGGTTAATCACCAGAACCTAGATAGATGACTAATGGGGAATATCAGGTGATATAAACAGAACGAAGCTTTGGCAGGCTTCACCTGCCGGAATTGGGTAACTAATCTTGCGCGGAGCCCATAAACCGAGAACAATTATATATATATATATATATATATATATATATATATATATATATATATATATATATATATATATATATATATACACGCGCTGTTCTGCACCGCCAGGTATCTAAAACAGAATCTTTTCGGGACAGGGATCGCAGTATTGATGATTCTTTACATGAAGTTGAAAATTAAAATAAAATATTTAACAGGATTCAATTTGAAGTTTTATATGGTTCTTCAGATACAATTAAATGTTTCTGATAATCTCAGCTTTTAGGTAATAATACCTTTTGGGGGCCTTATTATGGCGGATTTATTAAAAAAACATCTAGATTCTCCAGAATTTAGGTGTTTCTAAACGTTTGTCTTTTTCTCTATTTTTAGATGTTTTCCCAGTGGAAAACGCTGGTTATAACTACGATTTATTCGACAATATCTATTCTTCGATGGAAGTGTTTTACATGACTTCAACTTTTGACGTTACGGTCGTTCAATTATTGACTGTGATGGCGATTAATAATGCGTTTAAACGAACAATAAAATATGACGCAGGAAATATCGTGGTAAGAATAATTTTTAAAGATTTGGACTTCTGCGTACCAGAGGAGCTCTCGCGACTTAGTTGTTATAGCAGCAGGTGTATCAAACCTAGCTTCCCTCTCGCAAGACAGATGTGAATCAGAGTCTCGTCGAGAACTTATTCTTCTAATCCATACTGTTTACTGACTGTCACAGAAATTTCACAGATAACAAGGTTCTGTTGTCCATCGCTTTTTACAGACTCTGAAATAATTTTTTTGCGTTTTTGTGCTTCCGTAGCTCGGAAAACATCCGTGACATAAAACTCCATTCGCCACTGGCTGACATATGTGTGAAACTTCACGGATGACGCGACATGCGCATAAGTCTTCGTCTATCACTATTTAGACGCGGCCATCTGCTTTGCAGAGAAGCCTGCATTACTTTGAATCCCAGGCTTCGAAATATTGAACAGAGAATAGTGCAGTGGTTCCCAAACTTCTTTTAGTATCACGACACCTCCAGTCTATAAGGATTTTTTTCATGGCGCTCCTATTCAGAAAATACTGAACCATTGCAATTAAAATCATGTGGTTAGGTTAGTTGGATAAAAAAAATGATGAATCATTAATTTGAATTCATAAAAAATATATGGGTGACTGCGAATAAGTCCCAAGAGTATTTTTTAAGCTTGAACACTCAGTATTAAGATTCATTAGGCATTCAAGCCATAAGCACAACAGCTCTAAATGTGAAGAAAACTCATCATCGCAGTAGCTTCAAAATTGAAAATGAATAGTCGAGAATGAATATACCTAGAATAAATTCTACTTATAACAGCTGAAATAAAGTGAAAAATGATTCTGGAGAATCGAGATATTATCAATAAACCAGTCAGAAATATACCCCAAAATGTCCCAAAAAATATCTACCAAAAATTAAAAAAAACATATTTAGAAGGGTTCTTGTGGAGAACTGATATCAATTTTCAAGTCTGTAGACAAAACAATGTGGGCAGGAGCGCTGGAACAAGCAACCAAGAAAACGAGAGAACACATAAACACACAAGTATATAACAGACACACAAACAAACGCATATGTGAAAAAATGATAGAATCCTTTGCTATATTTGATGGGCTACGATTGTTCAATATCAACTTTAAAACGGTTTGTTGGGCACTTATCATGTGCAATCCCACTTTTATTTTTTTCGTCTTCCGATAATCACTAATTACTATTGGGTGGGCGAGCCTGTTGTTCACCACATAGTTTCTCAATCTTGGAATCAGACTGGCGACCTTTTTCGTTGGTCGGAGATTTTTGCACGATACTTGCTTTTTGCCACAGCTACCACCGAATACCCAGCTCCATAAAGATGGAGCGTTGCAATGGAATAAGGGTCCCCTGGGGCTGGAATCATTAAATTTTTCGAATATTCTGAGGTGCCCTCGGGAGACTCGGTACTCACATTGGCAATCACTGCGATAGTGTGTAACCTTTTTAGTGACAATGTCCGATTATAGTCCCCGGTTGTTGATTCTTCAAATATGACGTCAATCCAGTCCGCATATGTATCAGATTAGAACAGCGATTTTTAACTTTTTCATCTCCTGGCGCCGTGATCAGGTCACTAAATGTATTTAAGGATAGATTTGATCATTTAAAAGAATGATGATAATGTGTTTTTGCCAGATGTATATTGTTGATCAGGGTTTTCAAAAAAGATTTTAGAAGTTTTGTGCATATTTGTTTTTAAAACACATTGAAACAAGATGTCATTGAAAACGATGCCTTTCACACTACGGAATTCAGTAGAGAATTTGAAACTGCCATTTTGACCTTTTAATGAACAACACATTTATTTATTTATCGCTTCATTGAAGAGTTTAATGTGCCCCATAAAAGCACCAGTAGCGTCAAAACGTATTCAAATGTTATTTCTGTATCCACGCAGGGAGCTCTGTCGCACAGCCCCTGTTGAGGGAGAATCGACCCTCCTTAAAAACTACCGCAGCACAACTACAGATGTTTCGCGGCACACTCTTGTGCCCCGGCACGCAGGTTAAAAATCGCCTGTTAGCGGATAGGAAACCTGCCCAAACGCACATTGACTTTACTTTCCCAAATCATTCCCTTTCGTATGTTAATGCTAACGTTGGTAAAATGACCACGGAAAATGCGCAAGGATATTTGGGCTCATGCCTTTCATGGAAAAAATTACAAAGATACAGAAGCATATGGTGAGTCAAGTTTTTCGGTTCTGTTATTACTTGAGCATCTTATTTTGCTTTATTTGTTTCAGTCCAGGATTCAGAGTTAGCCAGGAATATTTGATTGTTTTCTTTATCTATCTCCAACCCTTTTTATTATTACGTTTCGTTCATTTCCTGGCCTTCTTCAGGGGAATATTTTTTAATTGTGTGCCGAGTTTGATGTCGGTCCCCTGTATGTGTTTCACAGTAGATCTTACAGACAGACAATGTAGTTCTTCCAGATTATTTCCCTTGTTGTTTGAGCTGAGTTCTGTTCTCTTTTTCTTTCTTTTTTCTTTCACAAGTTGCCATATATTTTCAACGCTTGACTGACAAACAACTTCTTCTGACATTACCATATGTTCCGGTTCCTTTACTCACTTCATTTACAGTATTGTTTCAGTCAGTTATTGAGACTTTGTTGCTGGAGGCATACATCTCATGTATATGTGGTGAAGCAAATATCATTTTCCCGCCATATGAGATTTGCTATACCAGATTTTTGGTATCAAGTTGCACGGGTCAGTTTCGATCTAGAGTTGAAAAATAGTCTGTGCGATTTTCGGATTTTATCAAAAATGGCTTCAAGTATTCCTTATATAACCTTTCCCGTCGAGTATATGAATGTTTGATAATCCCAAACATATTTAAATGATTTTTCCTGGTTTCTAAGGAAATTTCTATATCCTCGTTCGTATATTTTTAACGTTCATTTTCTTAGAAAATCCCTTAGGAAATTCCCTTAAAAGTACCAAAAACTAAATGTTTCCTATCTCTGCAACCACATGAGCTATTGAGATGGGGTCAGTAAGTACTTATGGTGACTTTCCTCTGACGAGATTAAATAAGCCACTGAGCAGCTGATGTCGATCGATAAGCCCAATTGACGCGTTGCTTGTCATGGAAATAAGAATGTCAGAACGTTCATACATTTTGTGTCTTACACCGATATCCACGACGATCAATGCAGGAAATAACATAAGCAATAATCCATGGATCAAAACACAATGAACAAGGCACGTGCGTTTGGTTAACGGTGAACTTGACAGTAATAAAAACTGCGTTCCTATCATCATCATCATCATCAGTCTTTCAACGTCCGTCGTTGGACATAGACCTTCCCCAGGATTCGCCACAATTCTCTATCATGAGCGTTGCGGAGCCAGTATTTCCTAAATTTGTATAGTTCACCTCTCCATCTTGTGTTCTGTCGGCCTCGGTTTCTCATGTGATCTCTGGGGATCCATGTTGTGAGTTGTGATGTCCATTGTTAGTCTTTCATTCTTGCAACATGGCCTGTCCATTGCCATTTTAGTTTTTTTATTAGTTCCTATACCGGCATGCACCTACTGCTTCCCGGTGACTACTTCCTGCTTGAATAATTCCCATTCGTGTACTTGTCTCCCAGTATGCATCGAAGGTATTGCAAAAGCCAATGATGAACGCAAAAAGGAAATGAACGAATTAACTGAGTACAACAGGCTCTGACAACCAAAAATGAAATCTATGATGTGCGTAATACGAATCAAGCCGCATCTACAATCACCCTAAAAGATACTTGACGCTGGATCATTCGACGTTCTGGGTCACATTTAACTTATAATAAAGTCGCCAACGTACGCGTTAACCTTTTTTTTCTTTCTTTCTTTCTTATCTCACGATCTGTGACAGCAACACGTTGGAGACATTTGATGATGATGACAAGAGATAGAGGAAGGGTTCCGTTAAAAGAAAGATCATTGTTGAAGGGAGGAGAAAAAACGGGCTGTGACGCTACGTTACACAACCATCCATCGAACGACGTTTCATCAAAAATGCAATGTACACGAACACATACACTCTACGAACACACACATACACAGATGCACACATGGGTGTACGCGGTATGCGTGTGTGTGCACACGAGTGTAAGTCTGTAAATGGGGCATAAATGCATAGGTTTATTAGTGTGCATTTGTAACCTATGTATGGATTGAGTGTGTAGTATGTATGCGTGTAGTATTCGTGTGCGTCGATGATTCATGTGTATGTGCGCATATGTGCGTTTCCAACGTATATGTATATGTACATGAGTGTATTTTCCATTTTCGGTTGAATTTCGTTCGATAGAAAGTCGCGGTTCAATGACAGCAACATGCAGGGCCGTTTTAAAGCCTATCAGACATTTTGCTCTTAATTGGGGCCCACAACTAAAGGGCCCCGCACTGGTATAATTTTCTCTAGCATTGTGACACACACAATAATATCGTAGTGTTTGTTTATATTTGTACCATTTTTTACTGTATTTTAATTAAATAATGTTACTTAATTCTACAACTGTGTAAATGTATTTCTCTCTAAGCACACATCATGACTGTTCTCTATTCCATCATACAGATATATGGTCTACAGTAAACTTTAACTAGATCTCTAAGATTCTACAGACATTGCCTGTGAGCCTGGAACCCCATGAAAAATATTTCTGTTTAGGCCCCGCAGCTATTAAGACCCTGGAAGCATAAAATTCCGGGGTTCTTGAACCAATGAATTCTTCAAAGTCGTTTTGAGCTGCAGTCTGGTTGTTGGAGACCTTCCCTTGCAGGAAGTGGTCGAAATGCTCGGAAAAGTGGTTGTTGGTCGGAGAGAGATCTGGTAAGTAAGCTGGGGGGGGGGGGTAGGGTTTCGATTTCTGTTTGGTCATTCGCACGACATGAGTGCTTTTTTTTACTTTTTATTCAAGGTCACTCGCGCAGCATGTCGAGTTTTTTTTTTAAATTTTTTGCTTTTACAAATTATACAAATGTTAAACAACTGTTGAATGGTCATCGTTAAGTTCCCCTGCAATCTGAATTCACCCTCTAAATTGGTATATACTCAGCCAACACGGAACAACAGCAAACAGGTTACATTCTAGTTGGAGGTACGTGATGTTATCGCTAGGTAACTGCATAGTGCTGTAACTGAAAATGCCGCCCATTCTGCGAAAACATCAAAATGCCGTCTTTCCCTTAACTATAGGTATAGAAGTAATAAAATTTCTTTGAATATTTCTTCAATTGAGATGCAGTAATGTGTGTTCTTCCAATATCTTCCTGAAATTTGAAGAAACGTTGTCTGCAACGTTGCGGGGACGATGAAGGGACTCCACAAAGGAACATTGTAGTAACATTACAAGAAGCCTATTTAACGTTATACAAACGATGTAACGACATCAATTTGTTAACTTGGTCACAAAAACATAGTTAAATAAAAGTCTATTCCCGAAAATAAGTACCTAAGTTTAAGATATTAAAAAACGTTCATTTTTTTAACCAATTCAATAAATTACAAAATATGTACTTCAATTTTTTTTCTATTAATATTCATTTCCGTTTCCGCTTCCGTTCTCGTGGTATTTCTTTATATATATACGAGTAATTAGTCCTGAGGCTAAAATTATCTGCTGAAATAAGTTTTTATTAAATATTAAAAAAATCCAGCAATAAAGCATCAAACACAGTGGTCTCATTGAATGAACAACCTAAATAAAATGTCATTTTAGTTTTATAAAGAATATGGGGGTGGGTGATTGCTTGAAAAAAAATAAATAACCAAAAAAGAGCGTAAGAAAAAAAAAATGGCCGAGAACCGTTGATCTAAATAGATGCGGTATTCCCAACAACCAAGTGATTGGTCAACCACTTCCGGAATTCCAGTTATCCGGAAATAGTAATTCAGAACTGAATAGAAGACGCAGCAAATATTTCAAAATAGAAGAAAAAAAGGGACTGAATTCGAAACAAATTAGATGCACGTTTTTTGCAGATGTCGGCAACAGTTAGGGAAATGGAATGTTATAGGGGTTTGTACATACCGCCTGTTTATTAAGGTTAAGTTATTTTTTTTGAAGTGATGTTTCTATGGGAAGAAGCTCATGTTTTCTCTGAGTGTCTCATCCTTTTTGTATTTCTTCTTTCTTCTCTATTTGTCTAACTCTTTCTTTCTTTCTTCCTTTCTGTTTAACTCAGATGTGCGAGTGTTGTCCATGTGTTGTACGTTGCAAGCAATTGTATGTGTATTGAACCATTCGCTTTTACAAAGCATACTTCAATGTTTCTACTTGAGACCAGACCTGCCAAAAGGAATTCATCTAGCAAACCAAAATTGCAGCCTGAAAACGTACCAAATATCTCAAGAATGTACCAAACCACAAGTATTATGTTCATATATCAACCTAAACGATAATTACAATTAGTCAGTATATCACTTTTACTGAACACCTCAATGGTAGTAATTTGACAATGTGGAAATGAAAGATTTGAGAGGACGTGTTACATACCACTTTTCAAAAAGATAAGGCTAGATGCTTTTCGCTATGTTCCATCGGTGTCTTCAGAAGTACTTTTGCAATGCAGACTTTATGAAAATACCAAAGTAAAAAAAAGATCCTTTTAGATAAAAACTGGGTTCTTTCATTTCTTTTTCGTTCATATTTTACCATTCCTTACATCTTATTATACGGATCTTGTGATGGGATCTATATGGTATGGTCTGTCTCTCCAAAGGAACCTTTTGAGTATTCTAAGGCATTTATGGTTTCGATTTTTTTACTTTATTATTTTTCAATAAAGAAAATAACCTCTCAGTAGCAGTTAAATAATGGCACTGGAAGGAGATTCGCCATTACAGTCAATAATTGAACAACCGTCGCGTCAAAATTTGAAGTCATGTAAAAAATCCATCAAAAATAAATATGTTCAGAATGAATTCTATTTAAGACATCACTGGCGTTTCCACTGGAAAACCTCTAAAATAGAGTAAAAAAAATACTGCAAACACTTAGAAATATCTAGGCTACGGTTGGTTAGTATAGTCCAAAGTCTATTATACGCGAACACACATTATTCCCAAACATGAACACTCGCTCGTAATTGGAAACAGTTCCAAACAATTATACAGACTCCTACAAATCAATAAACACTTCAGTTCCTATTTGACACTAAAGTAACAATAACTTTTCATTTCCTCACAATTAACCGCGAAGGAAATTGACTATTCCGGTCTCCAGCAGAAGTTTTGCTTTATTCGTTTTATTTGTGATTCATTTCCAGTTTTTAGGTTTTATTTTGATAATTATTATACTGTATTTTTCCCCCACCAACGATCGTCAATTATTGGTGAGAGTATTGCCGGAGTAACTTAATCAAGTGTTCTTGATGACCTTTTTTCCAATCGATAATCTCCGGCAAACATCGTAGCTCAGTCATAGAGGTAACCTTTTTATTTGTTTCTTCCTCAGACTTCGGGACGACAGACGACAGATTAAAAAAAAAAGCGTTTTGCCGATGATTTTGTCAACTTTATTTTGATAGGATCAAGAGCAATAATTTCGTAAAACCGAAAAACGTTTTACAGTAAAGTCTCGTTGTAACGAATCTCTTTCTAACGGTCTAATGGCTCTTACGCTTGAAGGTTATTTTGTTTCTATATTTTGCAAGACAATTGTCGGCGATTAGTCTGCAGCAGCACACGAGGATTCCATTGCAATATTTCAAAAACTAAAACTATTGAACCTCTAAAATAATATTATCCAAATGGATCACTCCAGTTGACTAACAAAATATATATGTAAACTTTATTTTTGTATTAAACTCTTGCCTGTCTAAAGGGATTTTCTAAGAAGTTATTGATACGTCCAACAAACAATTTATTAGATACCATCACGTATATGGTCAGCATAATCATTCAGTCAATTATTTCCCAATATCTGTCAATAAATGATATTTTATTGTGAAACATATTCCGTTCGACATCAGTGTTAACTGAGTAACGAATCGAACAGCCGACACCATATATATATATATATATATATATATATATATATATATATATATATATATATATATATATATATATATATATACACACTAATACTAACAGAGAATCTCGACATAACTGAGCATCCAACTAAATAGAAATAAAACAAAATAAAATCTTCTCCCACGGCATAACCAGGTCGGTGGAGTGGCGAGAGCCGAAAAACTGTTTGATTGTGCTGAGTGTAGTAACTGGCAGGTTGTGCGATCGAATCTTGGCATGGGAATCGTGCACGCTTGAGCAGGTTCGAGCACACCCCTGGACAAACCTGTCCACGCTCACACACAAACACACACCTTTTGGACAGGTCAACGTTGTCTGCAATGATTTTCGTTTCACCGTTATCAAAATATCTGAAAGCGGAAATGTGGGTTTAAGATTTCGATAATGTGAAATTTCTAAAACAATTTCTCCATACTCTATACGAATTCTTTTTACAATTAATGGTTTAGTTCAGCATTATCATTACAATGTGAAAAAAACACCTGGAGGCTTTGAAAAATTGTTATCTATTTTTTAGTATATATATATTGACCGAATACTTAAGTAAGATACTTCTATATAGCTCAGCTCTGTTGACATGTTTAGTGGCTTCGATACTTGAGTATTTCACTCGGGTGTCAATGGTCGATTTTCGAGACTCGGTAAAAAGGCGGAAATTCGAACGTTTATTTTCAACAGAGGTAGATCCTCCTCAATTAGATAATTTTTGAAATACATACCATTACATCTCCTCACATAGCCGAGTGCTGGGCTAAACTAAGCTCTGTGTTTATATGTGTGTGCGCGTGCGTGTGCATGTGCGTGTGTGTGTGAAGCACAAATGGGCAACAATTGGCCTGATTTGGCCCCTGGCAATATTTTTTGTGGTCTGCGGCCAATCTAGGTATTCATTTAAAATATTTATATAATCAAGGTATTTATTTAGAATTTATATAATTTAGGTATTTATTTAACATTTATATAATTTTTCTCAAAAAGTCAATTTTATATCTTATATTGTAAAATTACTATTTTTTTGTCTGCACAAAGCAATAATATAACAATTATAAATGATATTTGTCAAAAATTTGAAAGAAAAAAATCAAGTACGTTTTCTGGTATACAATCTAGATTTTTTAAGTGAATGTGTGGGCCGGGTAAAGGAGAAAAATTTCTTTTATGGCTCGCTCGGTCTAAAGATTTACCCATGCCTGGGTGTAAAATATCAAGCCCCTCGCCTAGCGCTCTACCTGCAAGCCTCAAGTCATTTCTTCTCTGCTTTATTCCATATCAACAATTGTCCCTGTCATTGACATTCAGTCACGTTGTATAGACGAAAGCCCCAAACCCATCTACAAAGAAAGCCATTGATTTTCTATTTGTCTCCAGAATGTAACATATCTGCCGCCCAAATGTAATCCCCGTTCTCCAATGACCTCATGACCTCTCGTGACGTATTTATCGTTCCTATTCGACCGCGAGGTGACAGAAAGAAACGTTCTATTGACACTGGTTCTATTTTGACACCTTTTTTTATTGACTACTAGCTGAATAGCCGCCCCACGGACGGGTTATCCCATTATCAGCAGCAGCAGCAGCAACCTTTTGGCATCCATCATTTGACATAGACCCTCCCTAAGATTTGCCAGACCTCTCTATCATGGGCGTTACAGAGCCAGTCCTTTCTGAATTCATCTAGTTCGTTACGCCATCTAACTTTCTATAGGCCACATTTTCGCATATGATCTCCGAGGATCCACATTAAGAGTCGTGATGTCGAGCAGTTGTCTGACATTCTTGCAATATGTCCAGCCCTTTGCTATTTGAGTTTTCTGACTATTTCTACAATACCTGGTACTCTTGTCTTTTTCTCTAATTCTCTAACGGGCTGGTTGGTTATACATGTATGTATGTGTCACGTGTTCAGGCTGCACCAATAGAGCTAGAGTGCTGAAAATTAAAAACATTTACCCCTTATTATACCTACAAAAACGGTATTTTCTTTAATTCCCTCCCTAAATAGCTTTTATGGGCGGAGTTTCAATTTGCAATGTAATTTAATGCTTATTTGACTGCTTTCGTATGGAGACCGTTGTCTTGTCCCCAGATATAGACAGTACTTTGTATATCTAGCGCTTTATAAATACTTGATTGTACAAAGTATTTGGAGCAATTGAAATATTCTGTAAGGACTAGCCACTTGAAATAGCGGTTAAAATGTCATAGGTTTTAGTCCATTATTCTATTGCAGGACCCAAAACGAGTACAACTACCACAATTAGATCCTATAAACTCTTTCTCGTCTAAAATCATACATCGGCCATTTCAACTATTTATTTTAATTTGGGGCGGGGGGGTTCATTTCTCAACTATTTCCTTCCGACTTCTAACGACAATTTTTTTTTTAAAAGAGAGCAAAAAAAAAAAAAAGAAAAGAATAAAAAATAAGAATGCTTTATCGTCGTCTTCTCATCAAAATAACTTCTAAAAAAGAATCCTGGTTTCTTCTTGCTCAGTCACAGTCTCCGTTTAACGTCCATATCGCCGTTGGCTTTTCTTCTTTTCTCCTCTTCTTGCAACAAAGAACGTGTTGTACAGTAAAGCTCTTCAAACTTACTCAGGCTTTTCGAGGAAGCTGCCCTTGTTTACTCAAAGCTGACTGAGACGGTCGTCGCCACCGATGCCCCGACCTGAGAAGGAAATGGTGGATCAGCGCCAATACTCAGGTCGACACGAGGAGGAAGATGTTTTCTTAAGAGTCACTCAGCGGACATCTTAGTTTGTGGAGAGAGACTAAAGAAACAATTCACTTGTTGCGGCTGGCAAAATTTAGGAAGGTGGGTGGCTTATTGACATTTACACGACGTACATACTGCAAATTCAAAAGTACATGGACTCGCCTGTACATCTTTATTGTTAGAGAATTTACTTTGAATGAGCCCCAACGTGCAGGGCCGGTCCTAGGGTTCTTGGTGCCCCAAGCAAGCCGAGCTTTGGCGTCCTTTAAAGTATAATATCATCATATTTATTCATTCATTTAAAAAAAATAGGAATGAAACATTTATTACAATAATCAGGTTGCCGATTGTTCCTTTCAGTTTCAGGACAACAGAAAGTATTTAACAACCAGAAATTCCTGAAAGATCTGACTTCACATTAGGGAATTTTCCGATTTTGATTGTTTTTATTCTTTTTAATTTATTCATTTTCTATTTTCGATTTGTATTTTGAAAGTGCTAATGTCTCAGACACGTGACAGGCGATCCGTAGCACTTGGCACCCTGGGCGACTGTCCGAAAAGGAACAATAGGTATCTGCTGCTCTCGGAATGTTCATTTTGCGCAACTTCGCTTTTACGAAAGACTGACAATTGAACAAATTTCCCCAGCGATCCAAAATGGCGTAAAGTGAAGAAGCAATTACTACTAATCATTATGTAGATATTTTTGAGCGATACCAGACCCGAAAGTAATCTCCTGGTGTAACTAATGCAGAAGGCTTGATATAGAACAGGATGCTTGACTGCTTAGCTTCACATATTTTTTTTGTTGTCATTCAGTTCTTTGTAGACACTCAAAACATCCTACGATCCTGACTTACATCTACGTGCTTTATAAGAATTAAAGTCACATTATTCTGCAATCATCAAAATGTCCTATTTAAGTCAAAAGTAATTACGTCTTCGCTTACCCCATTTCTGTTTACGAAATGTTTCATAGGAACGCTCTATTTTCGGATAGCAGAGATTAGTTATCGTATTTCACTTGCATTTGAAAAGTAGATATTTGATTTGTTAGTTCAACACAGAGTGAATGAAGGATTTGGAAGAATGTGCAGCGTCAATCTTCCAAGTGAGTAAGTCTTGAAATTTGTAATTTTGTCTCTTGCCAGCATTCGAACACCGACCACTGGCGCCGATAGGAAATTGCAACTAAATCAGCAGATCTTCATTGATAGATAGATAAACGAAGATATTGTTAAGGGTACACCGTAGTCGTGATCAGTGTGGATAATTAGATCATTAACATGTCTTCAATCTACCTGGAACATTACTTGAGAGATTGACGCTGCACGTTCTTCCAAATCCTTCATTCACTCATTGTTGAACGAACAAATTAGACATCTACGCTTTTTATCCTGACATTTTCTTTTTAGGTGGAGAGGTATATGTATATGCTTGTGTCCATCTGTCAGTCCGTCTGTCTATCCACACGATATCTCCAAAAGTTCTTTATGAATTTCAATGAAATTTTATGGAAAGGAATCTCATTGGCTATGAAAGAAGTGATTAAATTGGGGGCGGATCCAGGGATTTCTATCTGATTGAGAGATCTTTTTAATTATTTTTCTGCAGTGAAAGAGGTTATAAAAACGGATAGTTAACAAAAAAAAATGTAATTTGTTTCAAGGGAAGTAACTCAATATTAGTAAATTTGAACTCCTCTGTCTTGTTTTTTAATATTTATTTTCGTTCGGTTTCCAGTTGGTGCATAACGTTGGCTGATGTATGTGCTTTCACAGCGATCTCTAGTTTTATGAGAGGCACACATGCCACAAATGTTCAGCTTTTAATGTAGGTACTTCTCCGTGTCCAAACGAGGTAGGGAATATGACACCCACTTGATTCTTTGTTGTGGACTTTCAAAAGGAAGTGCGTGAGACACATCAGTAGGATTGTAGATATCAAGTAAC
>OY735207.1:9350542-9473042 GCA_963457665.1 Thysanoteuthis rhombus
GAATCACTTCTCTCACTTTTGTTGAGCAGTGATAACTGGAAAGAAGTCTCAAATAATTTTTTTTAAAAACAAGCAGACGCGAAGTGATTAATTTAGCATAAATTTACACTGGAAATTGACCCTCCCAATATCTTATTTAGGGGAGGAATTTTCTAAAAAACAAAAAAGAAACTTTTTGTGGACATAATAAGGAGTAAATGTCAATATTTTAGCCCTTTAGCTACGTTGGTGCGCTATGTTTGCGTGATACATACATACATACATACATACATACATAGCAAGCCAGAGCAACTTGAAAACTGACAGAAACCTATGTTGACAGTTATGGTTGGCGGTTTCTAATAACGAAAAAAAAGAATTGAAACAGCGAGGATACGGGGGAGTTCATCTTTACTGCACTTGGCATTTGTCCAGTTGTTGCTTGACCTGAGGTCTTCAACGTGGGCGGAACCGCTGACTAATGGGTGATTTGCAATTTTGAGTGGGCGATAGTTTGTTTTGAAGAAAACTGATTTTATCTTAGGTGGGCGGTAGCATGTCTTAATCTGTTTAAAATATGTCAAAGTGGGCGGTGAGCAAAAAAAAAAAAAAAAAAGAATAGTTGAACATCCCTGTACTAAACAATGGAATAATATGTCCTGTGGTTCAAATTGCAAGTCATCTTTTCAAAAATGAACACCGGTCTGACTGAGTTTAAAATTATAAACATATCATAAGGATCGGTCAACCAAAAGTATCACGAAAACTTCAAACATAGGTTTCTCCAGTTTTCAGGCTGGTTCAGCTGTCTATGCATACAAGTATCAAGAGTTTAGACCGCGCTAATGAAGATAAAGGGTTAAACATTTAAACATCTCCTCCTTATTGTGTTCAGAAAAAAAAACAATTTTCTTGTTTTTTGAAATTTCTCCTTCGAAATACGTTTTTAGTGAGGGTCAATTTGCGATGAAAGTTCATACTAAATTGATCCCTTGGTTAGGGTCTGGTAGTATTCACGCTTGTCTTTTGAAAATTCAGACTTTTTTAGTGATCACTGCCCAACGAAAGATGAGGAAAGTAACTTATTCATTGATCACCCTCTTTTTCAATTTTTGAAATCGATCATCCCAGCACAGCATGCTTCTAGAAGATGTTGGTCAAGTGATGGTTTTAATCGAGTGACTAACCAGACCTGTCTTTATTTTTCTCGTAGATTGATAGCCTGAGCGAAGTTGCGTTAGAAGCACTGAAAAATTAAAATGAAAGAAAATACTCGTCAAAAAATGAAGGCTCATCTCTGGGAGGGGACGGGCATACTTGTCATGTAAAAAAATTTGTTTGGCGTCCGAAACTATGGCTTCGAAATATTTTACATCTAAATTGAGCTCTATAATTTTAGATATAAGATTTATGATTTGAAGTTTTTTTTTATTTAGGTTCTACAAGTTTCTCTATGTCTGTCCTACTTTGTGATATTTGACATTGACTTGATGGAAACAAACACCAAAGGTGGCGTCACTCCCTTCACCCTGAACCATTTTACCCAGAGAGATGGATCCATGCCTTATCAAAGGGCAATCATGCAAAGTGAACGCAAACTGTCTCAGCCAGAGTTTGAACTCAGCTCGCCAAGTTCATTCTCTGTGTCGTCAGCCGCCCAGACATCTGCACTTCCAAACAAAGGCCCATTAATATGCAAGATTTCTTTTGCAAATCATACAGAGAGAGAAAAGAAAAACCAAAACGTCTTTGTTGACTTCATTGAGTGTTATATGAAAAAGTCTCCTTTTTTTTTTAAATGTCTGTCATAAATTTCTCTGAATTCATTTTTTAAACCAAAGAGTTGCAACTATTCTCATCAGGTCTTCAGATTAGTGGAGACATTAGCCAATCATATAAAGTATCTTTGAAATCAGATGACTCGCACACCAAACAAAATGCATACAATTTGAAAGACTTTCTTTCTCTTTTTTAATTCATTGTGTTTTTATCTCGTAGTGGATATTTTCAATAAATTTAATTTCTGTCATGGCTTCTCCTTCCAATCCTTCTTTAGCCGATATGACTTTACGGATTTTGCCGAGGATTTCGGTTTGATATAATGATAAGAGTCTTTCTTTTTTTTTCATTTGTTTCCAAATGCAGAATATCCTGGTCTCGTTTTGAAAAGGGGAAATGTTTCTTCTTTCTCGTGTCTTTGTCTTTCTTGGCTTTTAGATAACCGAAAAACTTCGTTTGATTTATTAAGTAAGCAAGAAAAAAAAAAAATAACAAAAACAAATAATCATTGAATAAAAAATGGAAAAAAATCTCCCGAAATGCAATATAATCGCCATGTAATCCTGCCTCGAGGTACTGGATGGGATAATTGTCTGTAGCCACACTAAAGAGTTGTAATACAACGAAACAGCTGTCTGTGGATGACACAATATATATATATATATATATATATATATATATATATATATATATATATATATATATATATATATAAAGCTTATACCTTGAAAAAATGTATGAAGTTCATACACCAAAACGTTATGTGAACCAACTTTAAATGCTATGATTTCTTACACTTCAATTTATTTGTTTGTCTAATAGAATATTCACTCGTTAGTACTAATAGATTTAAGTGTATAAAGTTGGATTCATTTTTGGTCTACATAACGTTCTTCAGGATACATTAGTTATAAACAGTGTATAGTCTGATTTCTTTCTTTTTTTTCTTTCTTTCTAGCTTGTGCTGTCAATTTCTTTTCGTTTCGAAAATCCAATTTTTTTAAAGTAATAATATGACGTAGTGTGACGTAAAAAAGAAAAGCCATCCCTCTCTCATCGCCGCTCTCTCTATTTTTCCTTTTTTATGAACGCTATGAACGGATCCCAATTTGTTCTGAACGGGGAAAAAACTTTCGCTATTCAGAAAACAGTCGACTTCCATCACTGTCAGAAAAGTACATATTTCTTTTCAACTTTGTTGATAGAAGGAAATGAAAAAAAAACAACAAATGTTTTTATCTTCGACATGGAATTCATCAAAGAGCATATCTACCGATTCGTTCCATTACCCTCTGTCATCTTCCAGATAAATTCGCTCGCCATTGAAACTCCAGCAGAGTGATTGTACCCCAATGCTCCGCAAGGAATCTATGGGAATAAACAATTATGGTTCATAGAATGAGCAGAATGACTTTCAATATCGATTGATAGATTGGCGCTAAAAACTCTTTAAACTTATACAGAAGATTATCTACGCGTTTCCAAAATCTTCAATAACCAAGTCGTATCTCTGAAGTTATAATTTTTAAAAGAACATACTTTTTGTTTTTTTGTTTTGATTGTTGATTTTTGAAAAAAAAATGAATAGTGAACCCAAATGTACACAATAGTCTTTGTTGCAGAGAAGGTCAGACTGTTTTGACCCTTCTTGATGCCAACGCATGACTCAATGCTATTGGGGTGTCAACAAGAAGGCAGCTAGGCGTACCCGGATACACACAGACAGCTCATACACGCTCGGGTCCAGAAAAGGGGCCTGCTGTTGTCAATGGTTAATAAGCTTGTCTAGAAGACTGTTGCTAGTGTGGTGAGAGCGAATCTAACAATGGCGTCCTATTCTTGTGGACTGGGCCAAACTAAATTAATACGATATCCCGCAGTTCAGGCATATTTCAAACAGCTGATTGACCCTCGGGAAGTTCAGCGTCCCAGATTTTTGTGAGGGTGTTACAAACACGAATGACGAATTACAATTGGTATTATTAAAACATGAATATTGAAAATTACGAAACAAAGAAAGATTTTAATAATACAATGTTTACTCAAGATCTGCAGCCATTTCTATATTCAAATGTTTTTCAATTCTATTTCAGGGAGAGCGGTGGAATTCATACCATTACGGAAATTCACGGAAGGAAACCAATATTTCAATCCATTCCATCCATTATAATTTACCAAATATCCGTCCGTCTGTCCGTATATGATAGCTTAATGTAAAAACTACTTAATCCAAATCCACAGAACTTTCCGAGGACAACATGAGAGCCCTAGGCAGGTTCTTACAATTTCGATTTTGAAAATCACCCCTCATTGTTTTCAGGGGGCGTTGATCTACTCACAATAGAAAATCTATATTTTATCGGACATAATCTTAGTGCCTTGGGCATAAATAATTTGACTGACTGATGGCTTTTCCAGCCAGAGTCAAAAAGTGGGGATGTGCTCAAGTTGCTTCGTGATGGGTTAGAGTCCAAGCCAGAGACAATAAGTTAGTATAGATATCTTTCAACTCTTTCTCTCTCAAAATATCAGAACATTTCTCTTACCACCCCATCTCTAATAACTCTGGCTCTTACTCTCACCCTCACTCTAAAAGTGTCTGAGCTGTCTTACTATGTCGTCTTTCTTTCGCTTTTCATAGCTTTTAATAGCGACTTCTGCTTCAAATAAGTCTCTTTCTTCAATAAAAGATGTATTTACATTAAAACCATTCAAAAATATTAGAAACAGGAACAGTTATTAATGATATTTCTTTCAAGAAGTTCTTTTTTTTATTTGAACGAATACACAAGAATGAAACAACTTACGTATATTTCAACATCAACTTTCGATTCTAAAAATGACCCATAAACTTGCTCAATGGTCACATTTGGCAAATCTTCTTTTTTTTTTTTTTTCAAATTTTCATATAAAATATCTTCAAATCTTGCAATATACATGAATTGTTTTTCTATGTATATTATCTACAAAAAGTTTTAAAGATAACCGACCTTTCAGATTGTAAGGCTTTACACCCTCAAACAATATTGAAAACAGCGCACAAATAATGAAAATTAACAATTAAATTTATTCAAAGCTATAACAATTTAATTTGATTTAATTTTCTAAATTCTGAATTCCAAATTTTTGATTAGATAATTTTCCAGAAAAGGAAACTTATAAAAATCGGCTAAATACCCGCCCTAACAGGTAGTGTAAATAATTGTCCAAAAAGTAATTTATGGAATAAAACGATCGATAGATGGAAATCGGGAAAATTCTCCATCCCGAAATGCAATGGAAAATTCTGCAATGTTAATTCATTTACTTGCTGCCGAAGGGAACCCAGCCTGAGTTAGTTGCGATAAAAAAACGACAACAATTCTGAGGAGAGTAATTAGTGGAGAGAAAAAAATGATAGCTAGACCTGATACCCACCGTAACGGGCGGAGTAAATTGATGACCAGAAAAAGAGAATTTTTAAAATAGAAAGATAGATTGATGGAAATGGAATCAGGTAGAAATTAATTTTCTTTTAAAAGAGATAATTACTGGAACAAAAACAGAATTAAATACAATTCATCAATTTACATCAGTCGTTGGGGTAGGTATTTAGTCTAGTATTAAGAATTGTTCAGATAGATAGATAGATCGATAGATAGATAGATAGCCGTCATTTATATATGTACGTAAGTAAGAGTGTGTTAACATGTAAGTCATTTTCGTCATGTCCTTCCAGTGAAAAGAGTACACACACAGACACACACAGACACAGACACGCACACACACACACACACACACATATATATATATATATATATATATATATATATATATATATATAGATAGATAGATAGATAGATAGATAGATATAGATATAGATATATACATACATACAAATATATATATATATACATATATATATATATATATATATATATATATATATATATATATATGTTTGTATTGTGGATGTGAAATGATTCAGTAGAATGTGGGTGAAAAAGAAATTTGGAAGGTGATGAGAAAAACTTGAGAGAAAGCAGGTGTTACATCGCAATTTTTTTGTATCATTTCGTTGGCATGTTTCGATGCATTTGGTGAGTGCCAACCATCTTTTTCAGAGGAAGATTTGTAGCGGTATATTTTGTATAAAGTCTAGAAAGCTTTGAACAGTAAATATACAAGACATTTTTTCCAAAAAAAATATACGATCTAAGTCAATTATTTCTATATATCTGATGATATAATTTACTTCAGTTTTTTAGTGGGTTTCATGTTTTACACATAATTAGATATTATTAGATTATGTGAAAATTATATATATATATATATATATATGTACACACACACACATATATATATATATATATATATATATATATATATATATATATATATATATATATATATATATATATATATATATATATATATATGTTGTTTAGAAAGCTTTACAGCTTTAAACATTAAATACATTAAAAAAACTTCTTTTCAAATATATATGTGTGCGTGTGTTCGCAAGTACATAAAATGCATATTTATGTGGATGCATATGCACACACAAAAACATGTGCCCCCATATAATCTCTCTCTCTCTATCTATCTATCTATCTATATATATATATATATATATATATATATATATATATATATATATATATATGTAATGCACTTATTTACATAATAACTACAAGAGCAATGAAAACTAAAACTAGCTTATTAAATAAACTAACGTATCTGTTTCAAAGTGATGCAATATTTTAAGTTCTTTCTTCCCTCCGTTTAACTTGGACGTTTTCTTTATTCAAGATCTCTGATTTATTTATTTTCTCTTTTCAGCTGCATAAAGAGAAAGCCAATGCCCCGTCTCTTTCCGAAATGAACACAACGAAGACTAACAGGGAATTGATGCAACGCCTGACACCGAGCACTGTGAAAATAATTAATTTGTGTGTAGTTACTTACTTATCAGCGTACAGGGAGTGGGTGGCCAACGAAGGGTTCGGACGCAGGACGTGCGAGCACGGGCTTTTTGAAAGAGGTGCTTCTCAACCTTAAGCACATCTTGATAATTGTACCATGATTGTTTAATGAAAACGAATATAACTTTTCTTTTTCTTAACGATGATTTTTACATTTTGGGGGTGTTTTCTGAATTAAGCACACATTAATTTGCCGCTTAAAATGACATCAGAACAGGTCTACATATATATGAATATGTACGATTTTTATATAAACTAGAGTTATGCGGTCGCCGAGCATCTCTATTGATCGAGGTTGCCTGAAGTCTTTTCTGCGACGGAACCAAACTTGTGGATTCTTTGGTCCAAATTAAGAAAGTACACTACCCAAAAAAATCAAAGAGCTTAAAATCTTATATCAGGCTAAGTTCGAAGGAAGAATTTATTAAGTATATATCTTTTAATTTATTGTAAATGTGTATTCGTGTCACATCGTATCATATATAAGGAATTGGTATCTTTTGTAAATTTTCCCTCTGTACCTAATCTATTTTTTGGAACCAAATAGCTTTGTTAGGTACCATTTTGTTCGATTTTGGTCTAGGAAAGTATCAAATGGCAACTCTGCTTCGGGCACTAGATTATTGAAAGAGGTGTCTCTAAACTTAGGTATATTTAACGTGCATCTTGATAACTGTACCATGGTTATTAAAATAAATGTATAACTTATGCTGGTATTAGCGACCATTTTTATATTTCATACAGAATACTGAAATAAATATATGTGAAGCTGACCCGTAAAATGACAGCAGAACAAGTTTACATATAAATCAGTACGATTTTATCTGTACAAGACTTATGTGGTCACTAAACGTCCCCGTAGACAGACAAATGTTATTCCAAGTTTTTTGCATATTTAATAGAATCTTATAAAAGTTTGAAATGTAGGTATCCCCCACTTTTCGAAAGTTCACTACACACTACTTTTTGCTTTTACAAAAAAGGGCTAAACGCGAAAATAACATTCAGAGTTGGTTTTGTGGCAAGTTGTTAAAGAGGAAGTTTGGACCTTTTCTTTCTCTCCTAGACCCAAATCTTCTATATCTTCCCCCTAATCCAACCTATGACGACTCAGCCCAATATGGTATCCATCTGGAAACGCACAAAAAGTTTTTTTTGTGTATAAATTGCTGATAATTGTGTTTTTGCTTTGTGCCATTTCAGTTTACGAAAGGTTTCCACAAGAATGCTTTACTTTCGTATTGTAGGGAGAACCTGTATACTTGGAGACAATATTAACTAGCAAGAAAGTGTGATCAGTTTTTTTTTTTAAATTTCGGTGTTTATTTTTATCATCATCGGAATATAACGACTGCAGAGTGTCTTGCATTCTTCATTGATTGCAAATTTTTATGCAAATAAATCAAGGATACAACTAGAATATAGAATTAGATACCAAAGCAAAAGAAAATATCACGACTGAGAAGGTAACAGTAAATCCTATTTGAATAAATCACATTTCTCATCGTACACGGATCAATTAATACATGAGACTATGTTTCAGTATGTCACGGCTAAGGCCTATAATATACGGTAAACTTTCGTTCTAACTACACTTGTTCTAACGGCTCTATCAAATGACACACGTTTTAACGGCACGTTTGTCTCTATATTCACGTGCTATTGTAGAAGATTGTTTTGTAGCAACAACACATGAAGATTTCAATACAACATCTAAAAAACTAAATTATATTAAGATAATAACGCCTAAAGTAACACAGAAATCTCAATAGAAATCCAAAAGAAAAGTCTGTAAGTAAATTAATGATGATAGTAGATTTGTTATTCCCCAAGAATGCCGTAATGACAGGAATCTATTGTCGTATTTACATCTAGACTTTTTTGTATTATGTGAAGGGGTTATATCGCATCTTTAAGCATGAAAAGTTTCGCATACCATTACTAGTGTAGCGAGTTCGATCTTCATTAGTTGTCCCAACCTGACCAAAACTTGTAGCCGTATCCCAGACTCAGCCGAACTTGGTAATTATAAACATATTAGAACCTGTTACGCATATTCATGCAGTACGGTTATTCCTTTTACTCCGAGGACTGATTGGTCTGTGATATTCTTACACCTTAATCTCCGTTAAAAAAGACACAGATATATTGGAATTTTTATGATATATATAGATATATGTATAATGGGCAAATATTTTTTTTCTATGTTTCATACGTATTGTACACCATTTTACTTAGAATAATTTACAAATGAACATAAAACATAAAAAATTTTGGAAATTGATAATTGTGTCATCCACAGACGGCTATTTCGTTCTGCTATAACCCTTCAGTGTGGCTATAAACTATCCAGTATCCCTTCTAGTACCGCTTGGTAGGGTCGAAACCTTCGCTTCAGATCCAGAGGCACATGCTATGCGCCTACCCTACGCGGAACTGAACGGTCAGTAGGACCAAATTAAACGATATATTTACTTACGCACTATTCCCTATCCACCAGAGTGCTCCATTCCAGAATTGAAAGTATGATTGACTGAATCCTAAAGCTGTAGTATGGAGCATCTTAAAGCAACATTCAATCCTCCTTCATTTGGAGTCTCTGCATGTGTTTTTTCAAGATATCCACAGTGTATGACCAAACACGGGCCTCCATAGTGGAGCCACTTTCGTTGAGAGTGAAATGATGTTGCACATCTTGGAGAGAGCCTTCTCAGAAATTTGGCCGTCAGTGTCGCGATAACTCGAAGATATTTTCAGTGGTTGCAATCAAGCTTATGCTTAGTTGCCTTTGGGGCCGCCCAGCTGTTGTAATTATACATAATTAAACACACACGTTGAATCATATAGACGAAGTCTCTTTTTTAGAGGAATCTTTGATTCAAGGATCCGTGTCTTCCAGAAAGACTGGTAAGCGTTATAGCCAATTGCATATCATGCCGCTATATCAGAGCTATATATATATATATATATATATATATATATATATGATTGGCTATTGTATCCAAGTAGGTGTTGTTTGATCAACACTACCGGAGTGCCATGTTGATATATCTGATTTATTTTTTAAATCCCCGAAAGGATGACATTGTAAGCAACTGATGATCCCTACAAGAGACAATTTAAACATTGCACAATAATAACAAAGTATATGTAAAACAGGAAAAAAAACATTGAAGAAAAAATTTCATAAATTGCATCGACAGACATTTGGAAATAATTGACTGAAGTGACACAAAAAGATTTTTGAAAAAGTTTTTTAATGCTCAGTGTTTGAATCTGTGAAGCTTTCTAGACTATATATATATATATATATATATATATATATATATATATATATATATATATATATATATATATATATATATATATAGTAAAGTTACTGAACTCGTCTCAGCGGCAGAGTCATTGTCCTAAATCGCAGGTAGTATATTTTTTTATCAGTAAAATTCTTACCAACAATTAGATGAGCCGGGAATCAGAAAAATCACACAGTTCATTTCATAGATAGATATGACTCAGCCTTTCCTTGGATTCCACGTCTGATCACAACAGATATCTAACGTTTTGTACTGATATAAGCAATTTTTTCCTGTTGGGAAAGTTATACACATACACCAGGGAAGAAGTTTGTTTATGCCACCAAGAAGATGACGGTATTATTTAAATAGTTTTGCAATTTTACTGCACAGAAAAAAATACCCCAAACACCATGTTCTCTGCATTTTCTTGTTTATACACAACCAAAATGAGTAAGGGGTGCTACTCTATAATAAGCATTTGATAGTTATCTATGTTACAGACAAAAAATATAAACATTGACATGGTGTTTTTAATGAGTAGATTGGATGCCTGAGTCAGCTATTTTAAAGATTTTCCATTTCTGTCGAATTATCTTTCACTTTTTGATCGTTCAACAAATGCGGTAAACTTCTTTTTCTAATCTGTTGGTTGAAAAAAAATGGAACCTTTAAAGAAATATACGTGCACTTTATTGCCTGAATAATATTCCCACCATCACCACCACCACCACTGCAACCATCAACACGTCATGGGCCAGCGTGGCAGGGTAAGATCCATCACTCCCCATCTCTTGCACTTACAACAACAGCCCTTGGGAAAGACCTATGTCCAGCAACGGACTTCGGATGATGATAATGATGATGATGATGCACTTACAACAACAGCCCTTGGGAAAGACCTATGTCCAGCAACAGACTTCGGATGATGATGACGATGATGATGACGATGATGATGATGATGATTTATCCTTACCATTTTGGCTTATTCAACGTTCCCACAGACTAAATACTCGAAGACGGCTCATAAAACAACGCCCATTGTTTTAATTCGCACAAGTTTTCAATGAGGGACATAACCCAGAAACATTCGTCGTTGAATAAACAAAAAGTACGACACAATAGCGGGTATTAGTAATATTGTTGTGAATTGTTGTGATTCGATAAAGAAATTTACAAGTTAATTTTGTCGTTAGTATCTTACTATAATTCACCAAATGTCCGTCTGTCTGTCATCGCAAAACGGAAGAATAACCAGAGCTATGGCCACCAAATTATCTGTGATTGCTAAAAGGATCCCAGAGCAGATGGTTAGCGAGTTGATCTTTTTTTTAAAGTATTTGGGGGGGGGATTGGCGATTTGATTTACAATGTAAATTCATGCTAAACTCTTAATTTGATTCATCAAATATCTGTTTTTCCGTTGATGTGAACATCACACAAGGACGGCTAGAGCTTTGGCCACCAATTTCTGTATGGCCACTAGTCTGAGTCATATTTCTTGTATATCAGTCGTTGAAATATTTTTTGAAATAATCAGTTTAAGATTGAATAAATGTATTATTATTATTATTATTATTATTATTATTATTATTATTATTATTATCATCATCATCATCATTATTATTATCATTATTATTATTATTATTATTAGAAGAAGAAGAAGAAGAAGAAGAAGAAGAAGAAGAAGAAGAAGAAGATAAAGAAGAAGAAAAAGAAGAAAAAGAAGAAAAGCCTGATAAACACTGCTTGAATACTTTTTGAGGATATTCATATTGAATCTGGACTAAGTAAATGTGAAAGGGTTCCTATCAATAAATGAAAACTAATATCAACTGAAGGTTTCCATCTTTCTTCAGGAGAGCAAATATGGGATCTACAATTAGATAAAATGTATATATACTTAAGGATCAACTATTCAAATGGAAAGAAGTATACCGAGGTGGAAGAAAGGGTCATACCTGAGTCCTACAAGCGATTACAAACTACCTTGGAATCTGAATAGAGCAACAGTAATCAAATAACTGTAATTAACACCTTTACAGGACCAATAATAACATGCACAGCGGGAATAATTGTTTGGACCGAGGAAGAGCTTTAACAAGTAGATATGAAAACCAGGGAAAAGATAACAATTTACAAAGCACGATCCCCAAGAGCAGAAATTTACAGACGATACATCTCAAGAAAAAAAGGAGAAAGAATACTCCTGGCAATTGAAGATTTAGTGGCATTAGAAAAAAAAACATTATTTGCAGAATATGTCGATGTAAGATGAGAGCATCTGATGAAAATGCTATTGGAAGCAGGTCTCGTCAAATACAATGCCAAAAGCTGAAACGGAGAAGACCCCAGGGTAAATAGAAGCAAGATGGAGAAACAACACCATACATAAAAAAATAAAAAAAAGGGGCTGAAATAGTTGACGAAATTTACCTGCAGACATCTTAGTGGTATAATCTTAAACCTAGAACAGAAGTGCTGGATACTGCAGCACAGGATCAGGTATTGAATACCAATTGGCTTGCCCATCATATTCATAAAACAAAAGTGTCAGACAAGTGTCGAGTCTGTAATGAATATTCGGAAACAGTAGATCATATAGTATATTGCAGTCGAAAATTAGCGCGAACTGTAACTCGGAAGGCATAACTCAGTAGCAGCCACAGTTCATTGGATTTTATCCAAAGTAAAAAGTTTTGAAAGAACTGAAAATTGGTCGAAACATAAACCTGTAACTGCATTAGAGAACGAAAATTAAAATGACTTTATGACTTTAACGCCATCAATGACAGAAGAATAACGACTAGAAGGCTAGTCATTGTCATTATTGATAAAGAAGACAAACAGACAACATTGGCCAATGCCCTATGCCCAGCAGACAGAAATATTGATTGGAAAGGAAAAGAAAAATAGAAAAATACCAATTCTTGAACGTAGAACTGCAAAACTTACGGAAAATTCGATTAGGATCACACTATTCGTTTTTGGATCATTGGTCGCAGTATTTACAAATCTCAAAAAGTATTCCCCGAATCTGAACACCAAGGACGTTATGCAAAAGGCTTTGCTCTTAAAAACATCAGATATGATCCTCATCCACTCTTCGCTTCTAGTTGATCTCAAGTTTGGGATTAAAGACAAGACAACCCTGAATTAAAACAATGATGCCCTGGAATAATAATAATAATAATAATAATAATAATAATAATAATAATAATAATAATAATAATAATAATGATAATAATAATAATAATAATAATCGTGCAGAGTCTGCGTTCGTGCTCTCCCCGATTATGATGGTCTGATTTCAATGTCTCTATCTACATCTATATTTATATCAGAGCCTTTCGTTTGTTTATATCTGCCTTTTCTCCACTAAGACTACGAGGTCTATTGATCAAATATTCTGCATGTAGACCGAGCGTAGGTCAAATGCATAGGATATGTGAGGTTGATCATGGATGTCATTCGAGGACACCAGAGGTAATTTAATGTTTTTTACCACAATTTAGCATCTATGAAACTTAAAATTTGACATAGAGGTACATCTTTCCATAGTTAAGATAATATGCAAAGTGGAGTTGATCTCTGAGGTAATTTGAGGTCACCAAAGGTCACTTCTAATCATTTATAGCCAATTTTCAGGGTTGTGGGCAACAATTTTACACCAAGGATGCTGCATTTTAGGATCACTCATCGTAAGTAAAAGACTGAGTAAGGTTGACCTTGGAGATCATTCAAGGTCATCAGAGGTTATTTCGTGTCGTTTTTACGCAATTTCACAAGTTTTTAGCAATAATTTTGCACCTATGTAATTGGTGGAGGTTAAAGGCAAATGTGATATTTACCCCAGAAGTCATTTGAGGTCACCTAAGGTCAATATTGTCATTTTTAGCCAATTTTCGAATTGTTAGCAAGAATTTAGTACCTATGAAACTGAAACTTAACACAGCGGTAAATTCTTTTGCGGTTAAAGTATTTAGAAATGTGATTTTGACGTCGGGGTCAGTTGAGGTCACCATATGTCATTTCTGGTCATTTCTAGAGAAGTAATTAGCCACAATATTGCAACCAAAATGCAGAAAATTTGCATAAAGATATATATTTACACGGCTAAAGTTAATGATAATGTAAGGTTGATGGTGAGGTCACTGGAAGTCATCTGAGTTCATTTCTGGGGCTTGTAACGAAGCAAGAGTAGAATCACTCAATATCGTTGGCCTTTACTTGACATCTGCATGCTTTTCCTATTGACAGCTCTATATTGGTTGTTCTACGGCTGGATCCCCAATCAACCTCTTTATACTGGCATTCAATGGGAGAGTGACTTATCTTGTGTATCCAGAAATCCTGCCAAGTGACAACAATGTTTGTTCTTTTTTCTGCATTAGAATATTTCTTCCATTACAGCTCCTTTTTTTGCATTTGTACAAAATAGTTTTTTTTTCATTTGCTGTGCTGAATAAAAAGAAATATATCAAAGAACATATTTCCCCTGTTGGGTTATATTTTAAGTTATTTTTCTTTCAATAATAATTAGAGTCAGTTGATTTCTGGAAATACCTTTAAATCTTAAGAGAAACATTCTCTTTATAAAGTGATTGATAAATATATAGACTTGTTTTGACATATCTATGTATTATGAATATAAGAAAATTATCTCTTATATTTTTATACTATAAAGAATTGGGTAACACCAAAAGAAAAATTTACGCTTGAAATTGAATTCAGATTTATATTGCTTTCTTAATAAGATTTCCTATCAATGAGCTTTCATTGACTTAGAAATAAAAAAAATTTGGATTGGAATTCATATCATAATTGTAATAACAGAGATCCAGAAAAATGACAATGTTTATAAAGTAAAAAAGATTTTCTCTCAGTAGGTAGAGTGCTGAAGTTGAGTTTATAAAATCATTTGCTGTGTTGAGTAAGAAGAAACATATCAACGAACTTTTTTCTCCTGTTAGGATATATTTTAAGTAATCCCCACCCCCGGGCAACAGGATACTCCTGCTAGTAATACTAGAAAAGGTCTCCTTCAGTTCATCTGCATTATGGTCAGAGGTATTGAATCAATCTTTTGAAACTGTTTTGATCCCTCATTAGTGCCAAATGCCCCATTTAGGCCTTCCGCAAGATCTAGCTGAGGATCCCGGCCACAGGGCGGATTTCCAGTTAGTCCGTACAATCTAAGAAATATCATATTCAAGCAATTTATAATTTTCCCTTTAACCACATAAAACCGTATAAATGTAATTACATTTAGGCCAGACGTTTGTTATTGTAATTAAAATGAATGATTTTAATTTTGCCTGTTGTTTACTTTTTCTACTATTACGTTCATTAATAAACGGAAATTGCGACTTACGAAAACATTAGTACAAAAAATATTACTAAGGATTCAGTATGGTCTGGTGATTGTGGAGCTTCATGTCAGTGACACCATGAAGTACCACACTGGGTGACACCAAGCCCATAGACGCCTCTCGTTACGTGGTATAATATTTTTGTAAGCTTACTTGTATATATTTTGTATAATTGCCTGATATATACCGGTATCACAGCTATTCCCCAAAATACCTTTTTATCTTTTATTTGCTTCTTCCGTTATTCATTTCTCTCTTTCTTCCTACCTTTTTTCTTTCTTCTTTTTTTTTTCTTGATTTTTCTCTTTATTTTCTCTTTCTTTCTCTTTCAATTTTTTTTCTTTATTTTCCTTCTTTCCTCCTTCCTCTATCTCATTTATTTATTTCTCTCTCCTTTCCTTTCTTTTGTATGTCATTGTTTGGGCAATGGTGTACGAGTCACTGGGGAGAGCTGTTTGTACAGAAGCCATAGATTACGCGCATGCGCTCTAGTCTTCCGACCCGTTTTTTTTTTGTACTGTTTATTTTTGCCACCGTCTTTATGTCTCAGTCTTCGTAAACGTTTGGGTTATTGAGTCAGACCGTCGCTACCTCGTCGCAAAAGACACCACCACCGCTGCAAACCCCACTGCATCCACCTACGCCACCCAAATACAGGTTTAAATTGATTAGTGCGGTTAACTAGTGACGAAAATCTTCCAAATTATTAAAAACTGAACTCTTCAAGGTCTCATTATAATTCAATGTATTTTTGTTTTCAGCTTACACTTAGTTTGTGTTAGTTTGTACAACAATACCTCAACTGTACGACGAAACCGCACTATTCAAGGTATTGCTGTATTCCAGAGCCTTCAACACCGTTTCGACAATCTTCCCTTTTTCACCTAACACGTAGTACCAACACTTTTCTCTCTCTCTCTCTCTCTCTCTCTCTCTCTCTATATATATATATATATATATATATATATATATATATATATATATATATATATGAAATCCATTACATTTCAGAAGTGGCTTTATATTATTGATATATTATCATTATATTATTCTATTCTGCTAACCTGATTTGTACCACACACACACACACACACACACACACACACACACACACACACACATATATATATATATATATATATATATATATAACTCCCTCTCTCTCTTTTACCTTTAAATCTTTGTTTAACTCTCTCAATCTAGCTCTCTCTCTCTCTCTCCCTCTCTCTCTCTCTTACCCTATGATACTCTCTAACATACATTTTCTCTAACACTCGCTCCCATCTTCTCTCTCTATCTCTCTCCCTGCCTCTTTCAAATTAAAGGTTAAAATATTTTTGAACGAAAGAATCAGTTACCCTGAACAATGTCCCCACGATGACGCCAACTCTCTCTCTCTCTCTCTCTCTCTCTCTCTTGCTCCCTCTCCCTCTCTCCCAATCGATCAATCAATCAAACTGCGTCTTTAAAATTAAGGAGTAAAATTTTTTGTTTTTTAATCAGTTACCTTAAACAAACAATGTCCCTGTGATGACGCCAACCAAGGGAAGAAAATCGGGATCAAAACAATAGATTCAACAACGACGCCGTGCACGACGCCAAGGAGAACCCCCATTTCACTGCCGAAACTCCGGCGCTGCTGCAACTTCCACCAATGCTTGTCATCAAATATAAGGGGCTGGGGCTGAAGAGGAGGGGAGTGCTCACAGCAAGCAGATAACCACACCCCTTTTTCAAGGTGCACACACGAAACCAGTATTTATTTACCTGCAAGATTCTAATTTGCTGTCTCCCTAGCAGTTGAGGGTGCCTTCTTTTTACATTAACAAAGAGCGGAGAAAAGACAGATTTTATTGCCAGTCAATCTCTCCTATTTTTGCTCATTCTGTCGTTGATTAATTTCGCTGCTGATAAAATCCCCTCCAGTGTCGGATTTAACAAGTGCGGGGCCGGTGTAGTATTTGTTATAAAGGGACCCTATACAAAGAAAATACACATAAGTATAAGAAAAAACATACATTTTTTACTTGCACTGTTATTTATTTTGTTGCTTTACTGCCAGATGATACGACAAATATATCTTAAATTCCAGTAATGGTATCTGACTTGATATTTATGCAGCAGCTATGACTTCAGTTTTGAATACCTCCGTGCCTGTGTGCCGTGCATGTATCACGTTGATACCCCTCTACCATTGATTACTATGTAAAAATAACCCCAGCAGGTCTGGTGTCACTCAATACAAACCGTATTTTGGCAGTATTTCGTGAAAAGGGTGATCGATTTAAAAATAAATAAATTACTTTTCTCGCCTTTTGTTGCACTGTGATCACTAAAACTATTCATTTTTTTTAAAACCAGCATGGACGCTGTCGAACACAAAGTAAGGGGCCAGTTTCGTATAAGGCAATATCCTAAACTGAACCTCACTTTGAAAACCTATAATTGGGGGTATTTTCAAAAAATTAAAATAGTGCTTTTTCATCACATAACGGGTGAATGTTAAGATTTTCAGCCCTCTAGCACAACCAGTGTAGCCCATACGCGCGATACGTACATAAATAACCATCCACACTGACTGTCTTCAAAACTGAAGAAACTGTTGATAGTTTGAGTGGCAGGTTTAATTGACAGTTTCTAATTAAAAGTGATAATTGGCAAACATCTCTAGAAATCTGAAAATCTGAAAGACCCAGTCTTGGAGACAGTATAGTGCTACAGTAATAGAGCAAGCGAAGAATCAATGGATCGGAATTTAAAGCTTAGAATCCTTTAGAGCAGGGCCACTTGGAATTGCAGGACCCGTAAAATATAGTATTAATATAGAGATATAATTATTCGGGACTAATCCCTTCATTTGCTTTCTCTTTCGATTTACATCACTCCCTTTCCTTTCCGGTATTCAGTAATCATAGCTTCACAAGTAAAGAGGCGCCAAGAGATGATCAGACTCACTACAGTAGTAGTAGCTAGATAAGCTCGTTAACCATTACTTCACGGCAAGGCCACTGCCCCTCTTTCTTTTCTTTTTTTACTCTCTCTTTAATATTTGCCTTCTTCTTCTTCTTCTTCTTCTTCTTCTTCTTCTTCTTCTTCTTCTTCTTCTTCTTCTTCTTCTTCTTCTTCTTCTTCTTCTTCTTCTTCTTCTTCTTCTTCTTCTTCCAAGTGTCCCGAAGGCATCAGGACTACTCTTGACCTACCCCTTACAGTGTAATGGGGAAGTGCTTTCCCAGGGTCTCACCTGGAGGTGAGCTTATCTAAGACTTGGTACCTTTGCACTGATCCTGAACAGAGCATATAGATACTCTGATCCAAGGCAGGAGTATTGATCAAGGTACACGTGAATAATCTAGTCATTTTTGATGGGTGATCTGCTAGTCCCTGTGACAAATCAACACGAACCAATTTTCACTTATGCTGTGGTAGAGATTTACGTGAGGGTACGGCGAATACCTACTTCTCAATTTCTAGTTTTTTGTATGTTCAATATCTACTAATAGAGATGTTGCTGTAAACCTAGTCCCGACACCACAGCCATACCATATACCTAGTTCCATAAAACCAGACATTGTATACCTAGTTCCACAAACCCAACCTTGCCGTCTATTTAGTTCGCCCAAAACCAGCCTTACTGAAAACCTAATTCCTAAAACCAGTCTTGCCGTATACCTATTTCCGACAAAATCCAGTCTGAGCGTAAACCTAGTTCTGCATAGTCAGATTTACTGTATACCTAGTAACCCAAAACTCATTTCAATCACTGCTCCCAGCCTCTCTCATGATTATATGTTTATTTTGTCTTTTATCAGTCTCTCCTCCCACTTCTGTTCTTGTTTTGTTATCACTTCCTCTTACCCCCACTCTGTCTCTCTCGCACGCGCTCTCTCTCTCTCTCTCTCTCTCACTCTCCCCCTCTCTCTCTCTCTGTCTCTGTCTCTACCTTTTTTATGCCTATCTCCCTTTTCCATTTTCCTCGTCTTTCAAAAGATCCTCTTGCTTCTTGACCTCTCCCTCTCCTTCTCTCTCTCCCTCCCTTGCTCATCCCCTCTCTTCCCCTCTCTCACTCTCGCCCCCCTCCCTCTGTTCTCTCTCTATCCTGTTCCTCCAACTCTTTCGACCCTTCTGCTTCACTTTTAAGCCACCAATATTAATTTCTCGGTTAGGATTTTCCTTCATTTTTTTAATTTTTTATATCTGAACATAAAATCATTTTCTGATCTGATCAGATCATTCGGTCTTGAATGGTACTATCTCAGCTCAGCTCAGTTTAGCTCAGCTCGGCTCAATACACTTGATCCCGTGTCACGCGCAGCACATGAGGCAATAAATTGTCTCTCCATTTCACGAACGGTCCAGGGTGACGCAATCATTGATTTTACGAGCCGTCAGGATGCAAGCCTGACGCTGGAGATGGACTGCCCTAGAGGCCAAAAGGGTCACAACTACCCGGCTATTGTTCGTTCTCTTTCTCATTAACTCATTCACAAGTTCTTTATGGAACAACCTTAGCCACCAAAGGTGGCGATGGGTTCTATGCCTTTTTAAAGAGGCTTAAGTTGGCATGCTTGTTTATGTCTGTGTTCCAGCACACCTGGCCATACCGTTTTGTCGACAGACTTGAAAATTGGCTTGAAAATATTCTACTAGACTCATTCTAAAAAGTTTTTTTGTTATGCAGAAAAAGAGAAGCTTTTTAAAAATCTTTTTCTGTTCCTTATTCTGACGGGTTTATAAATGGGACCAAGATTCACCACAATCTAGATAATTCTAAATTGTTCTTTTACTTTATTTTAGATTTTTCCATTACAAAATGCCAGTGATGTCATAAGTATGATTTATTCTAGCCATATTTATTCTTCGATGTGATTTTGACTTTTAATCAATTTCAACTGACTTCAAATTCTGACGCTACGCTTGTTCAATTATTGACTGTGAGAGTGAGTTCGCCCTTTCTTTTTGTCTCCTCCCCTTCCATAAATATTTACCAAGCCCAGCTTAGAGCGACACAAAGCCAAATTGGGGTGAGGAGAATGAGGGCAAAACATTCTGTTGTGCTAATCTTCAAAGCTGAAAGAGTCTGGGTGCCTACCTAGAAGAACAGCATTCGTGCGCCACATGGGGCAATGATTATGTCTCAATTCCTCAAACGATCCATCGAGACCGAAGGATGGTAGCAATCGTGTTTTTTTGTTTTGTTTTTTTTTTTATGTTGGGGTGCTAGCCCGACTTTCAAGTTGGACTGCCTCACTGAATTAAAGCCTATAACTACTCTTCAATTTACCCGTAACTTGAAATAGGGGGATCTATACCTTTCCCAAGGTTATCAGTGCCAAGTGAACGCAGATTGTCCCGGTAAGAGTTTGAACACGATTTGCTGATCCCATTCTCCGTACCGTTAGGCCACGTGCACCTCAGCCTTTAAATCTATCTGACCTCATTCCACCCATTTCCTAAAAAAAAAAACTTTTCAATTCTTCATTGTTTTCACTTGTGTATTTTCCACGTTGAATATTCGCAGACTATACCTTTTCGCAAACAAGTTTAAAAGTTAAGGCAAGCAAATTATTAAAAAAAATACGGTAACCAAATCAAAAAGAAAATCTAGCTTAATTTCTGAACAAAACTGAATCACATAAATGAACGGCTACCATTGTTTTTGTTCAGCTTTTTCAAAAGTAGAATTAGTTGTTACTAAAAAAATTGATGTCCCTACCAAAAGCTAACGTCTATAATTATAAAGTACGCCCCCACTCTCGCCCCCAAATGATTACATTGCAATTTGGTGAAGAAAATGCAATTTACTCCTTATTGTGGGAGGTTGTAACTAAGTACAAGTTTTAAACACTTTAGATTGTAAGACCTCGGACAGTGCTGTTTTGAATAGTACGTGAAACTTGAGAAAGAATCATCTGCGCTAATCAAGGTATACCCGCATTTATCTAGTGGGGACGGTATTTGAAAGAAATTAACCGCACAATTCTAGGTATTGAGATAGATAGGTTGATAGATAGATTATCTAATGCAAATCTGCTCCAATCCTCTCCCTCTCACTCCTTTGAGGAAATGTACCTCCCAACAATTATTCGAACGTTGTCGGTGAACCCAGAAAACATGCTGATGTCGTCATCAATGATAAGGAAGCAATGACGTCACCATCGACAGCAAGTCGGCACGATTCGGAGACTCAAGGGGATGGATGGAGAAAAAACAGAAAGGGACTCTGTAGAGATGGGAATTTATGCTTCCTTCTCCCCACCCCTCCCCACTCAGAGAAAGCAACAAAAAAAAAAACAAAGAAACAATTAATCATGTCTAAGAGACAGACAACAAAGAGTGACGAAGATCATCAGTCAAGTCACAAACAATTTCTAAAACAAATAACCTGCGAAGGGGCCTTTCTTTTCGTCAAACTCCAGTCGAAGTTGGAGGCTGGAGTTGACTTCGTTTTCCCCAACGTAACATTACCACCAACTACAGCTACAACAATAACAACAACAGCAAGAGCAAACACAAGAATCCTCACCTAATTTAGGAGAGTAAACTATTCATTGTTTGACTGTACCCTTAAGTGATCGGTTGACAGCTCTCTTATCAACTGAGCCAAATTGGCTGGTCTTACATATCTACGAAAAAATTATGTTATAGATACGCAAAGATAAAGAAGTAGAATTGGGGTTTGACCCTGTAGCGACTTGACTTTTTTTTCTTGAGATTTCTCAATTCAGTCACAGTTTACTGTATTTCAGATAATAAAACTGCAGTTGCTTCTGCTGCTATTATTATTATTATTATTATTATTATTATTATTATTATCATTATTATTATTATTATTCAATGGGGATCAAGGGATAGCAAGTGTCCTCAATACTCAGGGACTCTCCTCAGTATTCTGGCCGACTTCAGCAGTGCCGTCGTCTGGACGGTTTCGGTTCATCCTAGTTCCTCTAGTCTTTTTTTTTCTAGGTTCTTCGGTATCGTTCCTGGTGCTCCGACCACAACTGGCACTACTATCACCCTCGTATTCCGCAACTTTGTCAGTTCCCCGTAGAGGTCCAGACACTAGTCTAGCTTTTCACTCTCTTCACCCTGTGGTCTGCTGGGACAGCAAAATCAACTATCTGATACGTTTTTTTCTTTTCTTTTTTTCGTCACGTTTACTATCATTACATCTGATCTTCTGTCTGGATAGGATGATCCGTTTGAATCGCAACTTACTGTTACTGATCCCCGTGGTCTAGTGAAAGAGCATCTGTTTCCAGTTTGGGAGGCCGTGGTTCAATCCAGCGCTGATTCATACCAAAAATTATGAAAAATGATACTCAATGCCTATCTGCTAAGCAATCAGCACAAAAACAAGAATTGAGGTACCTTTCCCCGTGACTAATTGGTTACGGCCAAATCAAGTTGGATACACTGATTCTCGTTAAGATCCCTAAAGTTAGCAACATCGATCCCATTCACTACTTAAATGGGTGACCATTGAGCAAAACTAGGTATCGTAAGCAGAACCAAGCCTGGCAAGCCGGAAGTGTGTCTTACTAACAATGACCTGTGCGCACTTGACCGTGCTATTCCCTCAGTGATTCCAGTATCTATCTATCTCAGTAATTTTCATAGCTATCTATCTATCAGTAATTTTCATATCTATCGATCTATCTATCTATCTATCAATCAGTAATTTTCTTATCTATCTATCTATCAGTAATTTTCACACTTATCTATCTCAGTAATTCCCATATCTATCCATCTTAACAACTTCCACATCTATCTCTCAATCACTAATTTTCACATCTATCTATCTCTCTATCTAATTCCCATATGTATGTATCTATATATCTACAATGTGTGCAAAAAGTTCATTTGAGCATATTTATAAAACTTCAAAATTGATCAAATTAAAACGAAGATTTACAAAATGTGAAAATCAAAATAATATTGGAAGGTCTGATTAGTCACTCTGTGGAAACCAAAGTCATTTGGCAACGTGCTGTGTTGGGCATGATCAATTAGGAAATTGGGGAAAGGGGTGATTGATTAATAAGTTACTGCTCTCGCCTTTCGTTTGTATGAGTATGAGTCTCTCTCTCTCTATCTCTCTCCCTCTATACATATATACACACACACACTCCCTCTCTCTCTTTATATATATATAGATAGATAGATAGATAGATAGAGAGAGAGAGAGAGACTCACGCTCATACAAACGAAAGGCAAGAACAGTAACTTATTAATCAATCAATGGGTGCAAAAAGTATACATATATATATATACATATATATATATATATATATATATATCGTCGAAGTTCATGGCTTGGAATAAGAGTTGTCCTTCTCTGTCCTTTCAAGACTAGAGAGCCCATTGCTGGGGAGAGAGGGAAGAGATCGATTCATGCCTTTCCCAATGGCATTAGTACGAAGTGAACGTAAACAGTCTCCACCGGATTTTAAACTTGGCTCTTCAATTCCATACCCCTAAAGATATGATCTCACAATTTCAGTCCTTGTTCAGGGTGCTTAGCGGAGATGCATTGTCAATATTTTTCTCTAATCTTTGGTATCAAACCACGGTCTACCGAACCAGAGGCGAGCATTTTACCACTTGGCTACAGTGATCGGTATTCAAAGTTATCTCTCTTGTTTATCCAATACGACATAAACAGGGTGGATTCGTGGGAGCCATCAAATTCAAACTGTAAATATTACAACTCTTTGAATTAAGACGAATATAATTCAAGTTATTTATCAATGTTTATTCAATTTTCAATGTGAGAAACTCCAGTGAAGCCGACGTAATTTCCCGTGCAAAAGTATAAACTTTCAAAATGGCGGAAAGTGGTTTGTTGGCGCCAACGAAGACTTGCAGGAACTAGGGTAGGGGGCGGAGTCTGGGGTGGAGAACCACTTTCAATGCGTTTGTTGTACAGAAAAAGAAAGTGGAGGTTCAAAATACCGATGCCAAAATGTCTGGAGCAAAAATGGCTGCCATGAATGACAAAAGACAAATGAGTTTTATCTTTTAAGGGAAATTTCTAAAAAAAAAATCAGCTTATCCATGGAGAAAGTTGTTTTGAAACTATAACATACTTGCAAAAAGATTCGTAATAGAATGGTTATTTATTAAAGGCAGGAAGAAGATAATTTTTTGTCGGCGAAGACAGAAGAATACGTACGTTTGTGAGAAGGTTGGGGTTGCCTTATTTATTTTGCTATCGGTGGCATTGTGCTGTGGGAAGGCGTCGGAACGACCTTCCCTAACTTTGTTTCAGATGGGGAAGAGCATTCCCTCACAAACTAAAATTCTCTTTCTGCTTATCTGATTGTACCTTCAAATAAGCCAGGATTGCTTTGTGTATATATATAATTGTGTCATCCACAGACAGCTGTGTTACATCTTTTCAGTGAGGCTATAGACCTTCCATTATCCCATTCAGTACCGTGAGGCAGAATTGAGACCCGCTGGCCGATATCTTACGTCTGGACTACGGAACTGGACAGTCAGTAAGGCTGAATTTAAGCGATATATTTGTTTACGTAGAAATCCCTCATCCACCAGTATGCTCTATTCCTATGGAAGAGCATTGCATAAGCTTACAGTGAATGAGTTACCTCACTTAAAGAGTGCTCAACCCTGAATAGAGGATATATATATATATATATATATATATATATATATATATATATATATATATATATATGTTGAATCAAGGTACCTGTAAAGAGCACTTAATTAAAGAATACATCAAGCAAAACTAAAGAGCACTCTGAGAGCGCCTACCTTTGCCAATGCCAGGGTGATTAATTTGGCTTGGATCCGCCCAAAGGTTTATTCAGCTCTTCAGTAGCCTGTTGCCCATCACCCCACAAAATTTAATTGAAATTCATTGCGACGTTTCGGAGATATCGTGTAGATGGACACGAAATTCTAACGATATTATATGGTTTTGACATACAACTACGGCGTAGGGCATGTAATTATGTATGGATCCATCCCAAATTCAGATCACTTCTTTCGTAGCCTATCACCCGTTCCACCATAGAATTTCATCGAAATTCAATGAGAAACTTTTGAGATATCGTGTGGACAGACATGAGTGTATGCATGAATGTACGAAAAAACACAGGGAAAATACTTTGTATCAAGTATTTTAAAAAAAAGTAGCCAGTAATTTATGTACAAATATTCATCTCGTATGGCATCAAAATCTTTGAAATTGGTTGAATTTCGAAAATGTTCCCCCGCACCGAACCACCCAGCTGTTGATGTTAGCTTCCCTAACTGGATTACAACACCCACTAGAGCAGACAGACCTGGGTTCCCTCATATAAAAAAAAAACAAATACAAGGTTAGGTGATAGATAGATAGATAGATAGATAGATAGATAGATAGATAGATAGATGAAATTTTCTGGACAAAAAGAGACAAATAGACATAGATGGATAGATCGATATGAAATTTTCTGAAACAGATAGATAGATAGATAGATAGATAGATAGATAGATAGATAGATAGATAGATGTGGAAATTACTGAGACAGATAAGTTGATATGAAATTACTGAGATAGATATGAAGATCACTCAGATATGAAAATTACTTAGATAGATAGATAAATAGATAGATAGATAGATAGATAGATATCCAAAAAGGTATGGATTCCAAAATACTTAGATAATTGATAGCATGACGTAAGTGCGGACATTAACAATATGGCGACATAATTTTTTTCTCATAGCTATTGTCTAATTGTGTGGGTGTTTGCTTTAGTTTTACAATGTAAAGAGCATACTTGTGCTTCTTCCTTTTTCTGATTAATTGTTATTGTCATTATTGCAATAGTTTTATGTTCGATGAATAAGATGAGATCGTCTGATTATGAATGACACCACAAATGAAGAACTCTCTTTTGTGTTGATTGCGTTAGATCCGGATATATGAATAGAAAAAAAAGGGGTTCCTCTTCCATCTTTTTTTTTAATTTTTTATTTTGGTTGGGGCCCTTTGTTCTTTATATCAAAGTCCATTCTGATGGCGTAGTTAACCATCTGGCGACTGAGCCTGGGACATTTATTTACAAAGGGACATTTTCACGTGAATATCGTTTCATGAAATTGCATTGATTTCAATGAGATAAAGCACTTAAAATTGAACGGTTGAAAGACGTGTGTTCGTGTTCGGGAGGCTGTGTCTCTACAGAATGCGTGGGAAAGATGTGCGTCGATTGTATTGAGTAATTCAAATTGATTGTTCGTTTTTTGCTATAGCCGAACAAGCATATATACCAGTCGATAGCTGAATGCATCTTAGACACAGTCCACCAGAACTGTCACCAAAACTGTCAACATAGATTTCTTCAGTTTTCAGGTGATTCTGGTTGGCTAGTTATGTACGTATGTATGTGTTATGCGTACAGGTTGCCCTGATGAAAATTCACTCAAATGTCGCTTTGAATAACTGATCAGCCATTGCTAATTATAACTATAGCGATGGCCGGATGAAAATTGACTCAAACATAGCTTTTGAGTCGAGTGTCCAATTTACAATGCCAGCGTATGCTAAATTGGTCATTTAGTTTGTGCCCAGTAGTATTCATGGTTGTTTTTTTGTTTTTTTTGTTTTTTTTCTGTGTGTTTTTGTTTGTTTTGTTTTTGTTTGTTTTTGGGGGGTCAGGTTTTTTACTTATCACCGCCCAACAAAGGGTGATTTATTGATTTATCACTCCTTTTCCAATATTTTAATTGATCACCCTTCAACACGGCATGCTGCAAAAGACGTTGGTCATTTGATGGTTAATATTGCCTGACTAACAAGACCTGTTGATTCAAATTGATTGTCAGTTGTTTTTTTGCCTTTTTTTGTTCTGTAGATAAGCAGGCTCGTATACAAGCCAATTGCTAAATGTACATTTCTTGTCGCGCTGTGGAAAATAATGGTTGTGCGCAGACACGATAAGAATGGCTGAAAATCCACCAATGAACCAAAACATCCGAGCAGACGACCTTCTCTCATTAATACTAGTTCCGGTCCTCCACGCTCACGTAATCATTGAAGACGCTTCCGGCGATAGATATTGATTACCACGGGCACTCTGGCTAGCATGCTCTGTGTGTTATGATGTACTCTTTCCTTCACCTTGATTGAAGCTGTCTGCAATTTGTGTCACCGTAGCCTGTCTGTTGTCCGGTGAAGTTGAAGCAAAACCAGACACGGATGAGGGGAGACCAAAAATCACCGAAAATGAAGATTATGTAAAACAAAGCCGAGAAGAAACAACATAATACAGCGTATAGTGCCAATTTCGAACAGCGTTCCTAAAAGAAATCGTAACAGCTCTGTGTGGGCAAATTTAAGGATTGGACGTATAAGTTTTAAAGGCCTCGATTGCAGGCATGTTAAGTAAAGCGGAAAGGACGTCCGATTATAGGCGTCTCAAGTAAAGGAGCGACCCAACCCAGTACAAAAGACAAGTTCCGGAGTAAAAGATGTAATCAAATCTGCTGGCTTGTACTTGCCAGGAAAGCCTTCATTCGATTCCCACATCGAGGCCTTTGACTTGCCGGCGGTTGGGGATTTTCCGTTCCTCGCACTACAGCCGATGGATACTTACCACAAGTGAACATAAGCACCTCACAACCAATGCCTTTCGGAGATGCTCTTTCTTTTGGCCTTCAGTCCATAAGAACTCAGCTTTCATTAAGGTCACTCAAATGTTTCTTCTTGGCCATAACTTTGGCATTCAAAACACCAAAATGACGTACTCAAGGCTAACTTACCGACTTATATACTTCTAACACTGACATGAGTAGCTGCTACCATTGAGTAGCTGTCATCCTTGCCACATATCTTTGGTCATAATGTTTTGGCTCATTATTGAATAACAGTGAAGATGTATTGCAGTAGTGTGTAAATTTCTCAGATTGATAGATAGATAGATAGATAGATAGATAGATAGATAGATAGATAGATAGATTGATAGATATGTACAACCTGAGATAGATAGATAGATAGATAGATAGATAGATAGATAGATAGATAGATAGATAGATAGATAGATAGATAGATAGATAGATAGATAGATAGATATGAATAGCCCGAGATAGATGGATAGATAGATAGATTTGTACAGCCTGAGATAGATAGATAGATAGATAGATAGATAGATAGATAGATAGATATGTACAGCCTGGGATAGATAGATAGATAGATAGATAGATAGATAGATAGATAGATACATACATACATACATACATACATACATACATACATACATACATACATACATACATATGTACAGCCTGGGATAGATAGATAGATAGATAGATAGATAGATAGATAGATAGATAGATAGATAGATAGATAGATAGATATGAACAGCCCGAGATACATACATACATACATACGTACATAATTAGATGCCAAAGTAAGATAAGGGGAAAAGACAAAAAATATCCCACAAGATATCTCGTCAGCTGCAATCAAGCAGTTAAATGGAAACAAAGAATTCGTCCTACTTTCCCCTCCCTGGCCAAACAACTGGTGACATCAATGTCTTTGAATTTCTCTTTGGATTTTATCGACTGTGAATGAAAATCATGATGAATACAAGGCTTTCCTTAATATTCAGCAATAAAACAATCTTCAGTAAAAAAAATTTTTTTTTTTAAAAAGGAGGGGCTGAGGTTCATTCATTGCCGGTCGTCGTTCTTTTCAACCTCCCACGAGAAACTGGCCCGAGTCTGGGATCAAAAGACAAACACAGATCAACGAGTAATAAGATGCATATCTTAAATTTCTGGGTGGAGTTTATTTTCCAAATGGATGGTCCAGCCTTTGAAATACGTCTGCATTATTAATGGCGACGAATTTCGGAAAAGTAAATGACTTTTTTCGAATTTTTTTCTCTCTTTAATTTAATTCAATCCAATTCCACTTCTGGTTCCATAAACCCATGAAATAAAGAAGCAAAATACTCCATAATTATTTCTAGCTGGATATACCAACCCTAAAACCTCGAGTGAAATAATGATTCACATTTCTTCTGAATACTCTACCAAGGACATTTTTTATCAAGAAAATTCTATTTTAATTTGATACAAAACGATAAATTCTGCTAAAAAGAAGCATAACTTGCCTTGACAGTCAATAATTGAACAACCGTAGCGTCAAAATTCGAAGTCATGTAATAAATGATTCCATCAAAGAATAAATATGATCAGAATAAATTCTATTTATGACATCACAGGCATTTTTCATTAAAAACATCTAAAACAGATTCTGAAGACTCTGGATGTTAATTATAAACCCGTCAAAATAAAGTCCCCAAAAGGGTTTTAAAAAGATTTTTTCCGATAAATAAAAGATAAAAAGATTTTTAGAACTGATGCCAATTTTCAAGTCTGTAAACAAAAAGGAATGGTCGGCTGCGCTGAAACACATTAACACACAAAGACACGTATAAAAAGTATAGAACAGACTCACACATAAGAAAAGGAATAAAACCCTTCACCACTTTTGGGGACTACGGTTTATCAATGTAACATCATCTATTAACATGCTATATCCCCTTGGGCTTTCTTTAACAAAAGCTTCACTCTGTACGTAAAGTTAACTTGTATTTAAAAAAATTCCTTCTACACTTTAAATATGAGTCCGTTCAAAAAATTCCTTTATTGACATCAACGTTTACTCTTCAACTGTTGCTGATACTACCTACCACAGTCAATAAGTTTGATGGAGAGGTTTTAATGTCTCTGGCCTCCCTACGTGTATCCACATAAACCCTAGGATTTATATCTTCTTGTATAAATGTATTTTTTGCAAAAAGAAAAACAACGAATTAAGTTGCAAGCCGCCGAGAAAAAAAGAAATGCAACACAATCTTTTTTAGGCTTCTGTACTTATTGATGTAAAATCTCTTTGCGATAAATGTAAACACACTCAACCAAGTCGGTTGTTGCTAGGTTACGGCCATATTAGCCAATGTGAAACCAATTAGATACGACTTTGATGGCTCCCGTACTTTAAAACGTTAGTTGTTGGCTGGATCAAGAAATGTCCCTGGCTGCTTCCAGATTCAAGGAACTATTCGGAAATATAGTTTAAAACCTGTCCCAGTGAAGTATCTGAAGCATAGAATCATTTACTTGGAGTGAAATGCAAATTCTAAGAGGGAAAACTGTTGTAGCCACTTGAATTTCCATTCCTAGAAGATTTAGTGTTCTGTCTGGATTTTTGTTGAAGCTGACTAACTATATCACTTGGGGAGGGGTTGCTAATAAATATTCGAATATTTTACATCTTACTTGTCAGATTTGTTTCTGGTTGTAAGTGCTCTATGTCCAACAAAGTGCGGCTCTCTCTTCTGGATTCTAAGTCAGCATGATAAAGCTCACATGCATCAAAAGAGAAATAGTTTAAACGTATATATCCAGCTCTGTGACTTGATCAAGATAGTTGTTTGCAGCGTTTTCAAAAGTCAAATCAGTGACATACATGCATGGGTTAAGACAGTACGCGTGAACTGGCCACGTGACCTAGGAACATGTCGCGATTATATGGCTTTAAACATGTAAGATAAACAAAGAGACCATAATACAGTTGTCCGGGCGTTGGAATGCCTTCAGCAGATAAAAACGAACCATTTTTCCCGCTACTCTTATACACTAGAGCTTTATCTTGTGTCATATTTGCCCTGATGAGATGGCAGATAAAATAGCATCCCAATGGCAAGTCCGGGATTATTTTGGCAAAGCAATGAGGCACAACAAATGCTCACTCTTCTGTTTGATTCGCTGATGCGTTTTGAAATTTGAGGGAAATAATCTCACATCGGTGGGTAAATTGATGAAGGGATCAATTACTTAAGAGGTCTATTCCTTTGAAATGATCGTTCATGAGCTTTAAAAACGGGTAACATTATCCTCCTCCCCCGGGCACAGCGATTAACGAGAATCTCTCTAAAAACTGAATACTAGGTAGGCATATATTGCAAAGAATTTTTTGGAAAGATGAATAAGAATGATTACAAGCTGCCCTGATTTAAGGCCGGTTTGATTTCCGCCCAGGGACAATAACGCCGGTTTGGAATTTGCTACATTTTTTCTCTTTTTTGGTAATTTAGGTAGTATTTTATCAAATAACTTATTATTTATCTACTCTATACATCGAAATAACTAATTGATATTATATCTATTAGTAAAAACGTATTAACGTGCTTATAAATTGATTTATTTTGCGCAGATAACGTTTTTCTCCAGGAGTGCACCCCAGGTAAGGCTCAAATTACAACAAACGCCCATTGACTACGTGGGCAGTTTTCCGCGTTATGTTACAACACCTGCCACAGGTAAATTGATAGTTAATCTTCGAAATCTTTGAAATATTTATGTTATCAATATCATGTACAGCCTTCCTGCTTTTCGAAAGTTGGCTCTACGCCCATTTTTCTCGTATTCGAAGAAAAGCCAAAAGCGAAAATTGCATCCAGAATTTGTTTAACGTTATAGAAGCATTGCACACCCTCATGCTATGTCCCCTGTGCCTCTAACGAATCAGCTAGCATACAATCACCGCCATATTTTGGGTATGGGGACGCTCAAAAAATATCCCATATAAATTAATGGTAATTGTTTCTTCACTTAACGCCTCTTCAGTTTACAGAATGTATTTAGAGCGATGCTCTCTTTCCTGGTCGTAAAGGAGACCTGTATCATTATTCCTTTCTCCCTTACACTGGGATTGATATGATTTTTCGTATTCGTAAAAACTGGATAAAACGATTACTAAGACGATGAAGATCGCTCATATATATATATATATATATATATATATATATATATATATATATATATATATGCACGTGCACACACACACACATACACATATATATATACATATATCTTTCAAAGAAAATATGATAAATAAAGCACTAAAATGAACAATATCATTTAACGACCCTAGTAGTAAAGCTCAAATTATAATAAACATCCTTTGACTACGTGGGCAGAGATTTGTGTTATGTTAGAGCATCCTACACCGGTGTTGCCTCTTCATCTCAAATTTTTACATTAAGAATTGAGTCAAAAAATGTATAAATTTCACCGAAAAATATCTTTAAAAAAACATCCAAAAATATATTACGTATTTATCATTTATTTCTTTCACTGCAAATGATGAAAATGAAATCTGATTCAACATTTGTGACCAACAAGACTTAATTTATTGAACAAAAATGAATTCTCTTTTAAAGGGTTAGACTTAAGCTTAGCCCCCATTGAAAAATTCAAATATATTTGAATCTGTATGAAAGGGCTGAATTTTGTTTGTTTTTTTTTGTTTTTTTTTTTATTATGTTCAGGACTGAACTTGTTGGATATTTTCAGACAAATATCTGAAAAAAATTGATGAATTTCTACAAATTTTACCGGTCTCTAACAAAATTGTAAATACTTAAGTCTCATTAAGAATATATTCCTGGATGCGAAATATTTGGACACAATTTTATTTAATTTTAAATATGTTGCAATATATTTTAATACAATTTATAATTCATTCTGTCAGACCAAATATGTCCATTTCTTGAATATGTAACTGTCGCGTTGAAAGAGACGAAGACACCAAGAATGAACAAGATGAAAATTCGGGCTGAGTTTCTATATAATATAATGTAATTCATAATTATATATATATATATATATATATATCACACTTCCTATTGTTCACTTATATATCTATCTATATACGTATATAATGGAATGAGGATTCGCTACACAAACACGTCTATTTTTCTGTCCTGTTCGGGCTTCTTCTGGTGAATAATCTGAAAAAGCCTAAACAGTGCAGAAACATATACGTGTTTGTGTAACGAATCATCATTCCATTATATTTCAAGCTCTACTCTAAACCAACTTAATATTCAAAGTTGAATGTATCAAGCACTCCATGAAATAAACCCATCATACATCGGATATTGCATTATTCCATATTGTATCTCTGATTTGAACTATATATATGTGTGTGTGTATGTGTGTGTGTTCAGAAAGTGATTACGTATTTCACCGCTATAAATCAAAAGCCAACCGACGCAAGACACTATGTCATTTACAACGTATTGTGTAGTGTAAACCCATAGAAAGATAGAAACTTTGGAGAACAACAAATTCAAGCGGAATTGAAAGAAAAAAAACACTGAATTCCTTCGACGAGTAATCGAGAATTTGCTTTCCAGTTGGACTGCTGTCATTGATAATGATGGTGATTACATTATTGATAAATAGTTTTCAATTAAACTGGCATTCGTTTTTATCTCCTTTTTGAAAATAAGTAATTTCCCGAACACGGAAACACATAATTACTTTCGGAACACCCCAATTCGTGTGTGCAGGGCTATATTTGTGTATGTGTATGTGCACGCGCACACACACACACACACACATACACACACACATATATACACATATATATGTATATATATGTATATATACATATATATACGTATATATATATATGTATATATATACACACACATACATACATACATACATACATACAAACATACTTTCGGAACACCCCAATTCATGTGTGCAGGGCTATATTTGTGTATGTGCACGCACACACATACACACACACACATATATATATACACATATATATGTATATATATGTATATATACATATATATATATGTATATATACATATATATACGTATATATATATATGCATATATATACACACACATATATATACATACATACATACATACATACATACATATATATATATATATATATATATATATATATATATATATTATGTGTGTGTGTGTGTGGATATCCTCCGAAAAAGTTGAGAATGGGTGTAACAGCTATTTACTCTCTGCTTGGGCGGTAATGTGCTTGAGAGTGTAAATATGTAATTATAATAATGTTCGTTAAACTTGGCAAATGATTAATAACTAGATGAAATCTGAAGGTGGGCGATAGTTTTACAGAAATCAGTTATTAGAAACGAAATTATATTTATACGCACAATTTAAGGATATTTGATTGGAGCAAGTGATGTTTTGATAAAAAAAAAAGATTATTTGGTACCCACATGGGTTTTAAAAATGGTGTCAGTGTTGCATCGAATGAAATCAATCCTAAAACATAGCTTAACATTTTGATACTTTTTCCCACGCGGTTGGAAAAAATGTCGATTGGCTTCTGCTCATTGATGCCTGTAAGAAATAAATAGTGAACTCTCGGTACTATATAGTGACATAAGCGTTTGTTTTTATATCCTTGCAAGACTATTGCAAGAGATTGGTTTGTAGCAAGAGAACGTGAAGATTTTCAGTGCGTTATTTAAAAAACTAAAATTAGTAAACCCTCAAATAATGCCACCTAAAGTAACATGGGACACTAGACTATGAAAGGGTGTAAAAATTAAGTTTTGCTAGCACTTTTTTGTTTCTCATCATTATCACTCTCTGTATAAGATCTACTCATTATAACGGCAACTTCATTATAGCAGCACTCTTAAATCGTGTGCTGTAATAACGGGAGTCTAATGTACTTTTTAGTTTCTCATTATTAATACGTTGCGTAGAAAAGTTCGCCTGTTATGACATTAAGTTAATTATAACGACACACTTTAATCCCTAAGGATGTCGTTATAACGAGAGTCTAGTGTATTCTTGGTATTTTCAATGGCGTCCTTTTCATATCAAGTGAAAACACTCGATAATTTTTTTTACTTGACTTCTATTTTTTCAAGACATCTCCCTTGATTTATCGGCAATATTTTTGGCAATGTTTTCAACTGGTTTGTGTTTATAGCAATCATTTGTTGAAGATGACATGGAGCTAAACGTGTATTTGTGTACAATTTTCAGACGGAATCTTGTACATAGCTTCCAAAAGAGTGGAAGAAAGAAGGAGATAAAAATGAAGAAAATACAGCGTGGAGAAAAAAAAAAGAAGGAAAGGAAAAGGAAAAAATATGAAAATCGGAAGATCACGAAGAAAAGTTAGGGTGAAGAAAACAAAAATAAAAAGAAAGAAGATACGAAAGGGGAAGAAAAAGGGAAGACGTCATAACAACGAAAATAACAAGGAAAAAATAAAATGGAAAGAAGTTAAAAATAAAGAGAAGAAAGGAGAAAAGGAAACAGAAGAGAAACGAGCAGAAAAATGAAGAAAGAAAGAAACAAACGAACAATGAAGAGACGAATGAAAGGGAAAATAAATAGATTGAAGACATGAACGATTTCACGTCTTAATTCAAGTCCTTTATCCAAGCAATGTCTGATGACAGAACTAATATTTCTAACTTGAGAGTCAATTCCCGGGAGGGTGTTATGCACCCTGACGATACCATTCGTCTGAGACGTACTTCATGGGAGGATTTCTATAAGTCGACGGCAGATTCGCATCTTGATATGAAAAGGGCAATTGTGAAAGGCGAAATTAATATATATATATATATATATATATATATATATATATATATATATATATATATATATATATATATATATATATATATATATATATATAATTTTAAGTATTTTTGCAGCTGGCATGTTCACTTACGCGAGCTCATTTATGGATACAAACGTGTTGTGTGTATGTGTGTGTATGTATGTGTAAGTGAGTGTGTGTGTGTGTGTGTGTGTGTGTGTGTGTGTGTGTGTGTGTGTGTGTGTGTGTGTGTGCGTGCGTGTATGTGCGTGTGTTCGTGCGTGTTTGTGTGCGTATAGGATTATTTATCAAAATAGATAAGCCCGGGAAAAAAACTTATATTGAATTGTTGCCGGTTGGGATAGGTCTGGTTAATCACTCAATAGAAACCGATCGATGTATTTTGCCATGTTGGGATTGATCAATTAAAAAAGATTGGAGAAGGTGTTGATCGATAAACGAGTTACTTCTCTCACCTTTTGTTGAGCCGTGATCACTGAAAAAAGTTCGAATTTTCAAAAAACAAGCTTAAATGCTACTGAACACAGACTAGGGGCAAATTTAGCATAAACTTACATTGTAAATTAAACCCCCTAATTTGAACCAATGTGGGGTGGATTTACGAAAACAAAAAAAAAATATTTTTCAAATAAATTTTCAGACTGCTAACGCCATTGGTGTGATCTGTGCAAGTGATACATACATAGATAGTCAACCAGCCTACAAGATCAGCTAAAAACTAAAGAAACCTATGTTGCCACTTTCGGAGACAGTTTTGGTTGATGGTTTCTAATTGATAGATAGAGAGACAGAGAGATAGAAGTTGCATATTCTGAAATGTTTCGACAGCAGCACTCACCGTCAGATGATGATCCTTAGGGGTTAGACATATTTTGGTAATTGAAACATCATCACCTTTCCAGTATCTATTAGTCCTACCAGACCTTAACGGTTGACTTTTATTTGCGATAGACACGAGCTGGTCCCGGAAAAGTGCCCACGGGAAATCTACCTACAACGAATTAATCAAGGTGGGTAAACTATCCATCAAAATATAATTTACCTATCTGGGGAAATTTTAGAAGGTTTGATTAAATACTTTTGGTAGAACTTACTGCTGCTTTTCTTTCATGTGTTTTCTTATTCGTTTTTATTCTAAATCTTTAAAAAATTGTTTTGTTCTGTTTTGTTTTGCCTTTTAGTCACAGATAGGTCGTTTCGAAATTATAGACGGTGAGAAATTACCCACACCTTGCTACGTTGGTCCCGATTGGAATTCTGAATGTGAAATTAAAAGAAATAAGCAAGGTAAAACCATTTTTTTTGTAACTATTTATTCAAAGCAATACGAATAATAATACAATGTATCTATTTACTTTTATTTCTCTCTCATAAGTTATCTTATCTCTTTCCATTTTTAATTAATGAATTCTTTTTTGACAAAAATTTCGGATTTTTGCTTTCAAACGAAAACAAGAAAAAATATTTTTGAGTGCAGTTTCGTTTCATTTCGATTCGCTTTTTCTTTTTATTTAAAAAGAGGAAAGAATCAAACAAAACTATCTTCATTTTGTAGCACAGCAAAATGGATAAAGAAATATATGGAAATTTGTGGACGAAATGAATCGAAACCTTTACTGAAAGAAAACCACCCCAGATAATTATATCAGTATCATTATATTTCAATAAAACAGAAAATAAAATTGATAAGAAAAACTGATTGTATATAAATTTGACATTTATATCAGCAACATGTATTTTAAGACAGAAAATGAGTTTAAAGTATCAGAATTTTGATTTTGTTTAACTGCCCAGGAGTAGCTTTCAAAAACTCTATAATTCTCAGATGATTGGACTGCCCAGAAAAATCATTAATAATAATTAAAAATTCTCTTATAACCGCTTGGGAGTAAACAAAACAAATTTTTATTAATTAAGAATTAAAAGAAATAAGAGAATTCCCGAGAATAAAAGCAGTCAGTCATACCAAAACTAATATATAAAAATTATTAAAGTTTTCTCGAATGGGCAAATTATGTTTTGATGGGCTCTTTTTTTCTCTTGATAAATTCGGGATGGGCAGATTTCCTGATGGGCACTTTTCAAGATACCGACTCAAGCAAACCTTCTACCATTGCATTTTCCTTTATTTACCCGTTTGCGTGGTTGGGGGTTGCCAAAATTGGGGCTATCTTTGAAAGCCCAGCGCTACTAAATTTCGTATTCTGTTTTCTTCGTGAATTTTATTTTAATTTGACTATTTTTCAATTCACAAAAACAAGAGTTGTAATGGATTTTATTCATTGTCGTCACTAAAAACCATGTGACTCGGCATTTCTGTTTTAAATTTCTAAGTTTCCCCCGCTTGTATTTCACACTATGAAAATGTCAAGTAATTTGATTTCATCATCATCATCATCATCATCATCATCATCATCATCATCATCATCATCTTATTATTATTATTATTATTATTATTATTATTATTATTATTATTATTATTATTATTTGGAATCTCACACCAGTTGCCTGGTGGTAACCGCTGGAGTTTGAGTGACAGCAAGTCTCCTCAAGTCTCCAGCCCTCCTCTCCTAGTACTCATAGGTCGCAGTAATTCTACGATTTACAGTTTCACACCGGTTGCCCAGTGGTTATCGCTGAAGGTTGAGTGACAATAAGTCTCCTCAGGTCCTCAGCTAACGTCTCCTCCCTCTTTCGCATATCATGACAGAGCTACTATTCATTGCAGTACTTATATCTCTAGCACCTTCCTCAGTATCCGTGCAGTTCCCAGTAGTGCTGTGGTCTGTACGGTCTCTATCCTCCCCCTAATCCCGATCTCCTCCAGTCTCTCCCTCAGCGTTTTGGGGACAGTTCCTAGTGCTCCCACTATGACCAGTACTACCCTGGTTTTCATGTTCCACATTTTCTTTAACTCCCTTGCTAGGTCCTGGTATTTTTCCCTTTTTTTCACCCTCCTTCTTTTTTACTCTATGGTCTGCAGGCACAGCAACGTCTACTATTTAGCAGGCCTTCCTTTTTTTGTCTACTATTACTAAGTCCGGCCTTCTTGCCTGGATGAGGTGGTCAGTTTGGATGTCAAAGTCCCACAGTAGTTTGTGGTTGTCATTCTCCAAAACTGCCTCTGGCTTGTGCTGATACCACTTTTCCCCATGGTTGAATCCCATTCAATTATTATTATTATTGTTGTTGTTGTTGTTGTTTTGCTGTTGTTGTTTTATGAAATTTAAAAAAGAACATTCAAGGAAAATAACTAAAATTCAACCATGTTTTTTTTGTCAATTGAAAAATCAAATTAAATCAAAATTCATTAAGAAAACAATCAGATACCGCCATAATAACGTTTAAAATTGAAAACGAGAAGTTATGTTTTGCGAACATGAGAAGAATGGATACAACACTTTGATCTTGAGCTAAATGCCGCAAAAGGCTGGGTCACAAAACTATGAGAACGCCATGAACTTTCTTATTATTACCATTTTCCGAACCATATAATGAAAAGGTCAGGAAAAGAGCTAAGAGCAATCGAACTGCTTCTGGATTTACCGAACAATGTTCGTTAAATACGGCAAACTACCAAACTTCTTGATTACCGAAGACTGGGCAACTATCGGGTATAACGAACTTTTGGCTTTAACGACAAACCCTCTCCCTGATTATTTCATTATAGCAAGAGTTTACTGTATATGCAGTGATAATATTAATAAAACCATTAAAATCAGACGGTGTACTCTGTATATTTAAATTTATTGCAACTGAAAAGCGTATGAATCGGTAAAAAAATATTGGACTACTTTCATTGCAAATTCACTACTTATAGCCCTTCAGCAATTCAGATTTTGCAACCCTGTGCCTGACCTTCATACATCTACGTAACCATGTGCAGTAACCCTGGCTGGTGTGTACACGTCTTGCATACTTGGGCTTCTAAAAGCATGTGTGTCACTCTGCAAGAATATCCATATCCATATCTCTCAGTGTGCGAATAGGGAGGAAATTTAATCCGGGTGATAATCTTGCAACTGTTATATGTTGAAGGAAACTCAAAGATTCGAAGCTTTGATAAGAACTCCGTATAAAAGTGCCACCATTTCTTGTTTTATAGGGACTCAGGGGAATGGTGTCTTATCTATCCGACTGCCGGTAGGATTACTCAAACAGAATGTGTGGTTGGCAAATAAATTGAGAAAAAGCAGACGATATAAACAGACATGGTCAGAACATGAGAATACAGATAGAATAAAATATTTTTTAAAAGACAGGTGCGTATACAAAGACGTAAATAAAATGAATAAAATATACATAAATAAACCTGGAAGAAATCCAGAATAGTCGTAAAGGAAGGAAGGAATTTATATCTACGTATAGATTTCCAGAATATATCCAAAAAGATATATATAAATAAGTTTCAGTATTTTCGAAATATATATATATATATATATATATATATATATATACGGCCAGTTGCTGAAGGGTGCGTGAGGCACAAAATGTTTACATTCACCGGGTGCATGTCTTCGTAAATGTAATTTTTTTTTATACTAATAGCACAATTTACTGTGTTAAATATTGAGCACTGTGATTGAACATGTACATTTGTTTTCTGTTCGTTTGTTACAAATTGAGACAACATATGCATTATTTATATATATATATATATATATATATATATATATATATATATATATATATATATATACATACATATATATATATACATATAGATATATATATATATATATATATATATATATATATATATATATATATAGTCTTTACAGTTTAACACCAAGCTTTAGAAATCTTTTTACAAAATTCTTTTGTGTCACTTCAGTCATTTATTTCACAATATCAATCAATGTAATTTATATAATTTTTCTCCAGTGTTTTTCCCGCTGTTTTACATATACTTTGTTATTATGGTACAATGTGTAAATTTTCTCTTTGTTGGGATCATCAGTTGTTTACCATATGACTGTTTCGGAGATTTCAAAAACAAAAACATTTATTTACATGGTACCCCAGCAGTTTAAGTCAAACGCCACCTACTTTTCAGATATGTTTTGATCTACAGCTTACGTCATAGATGTAGTCTGTTTTTTTTTATATAGGGTATTGTCATGTGTATTGTATCTGGATATTATATTATAGTACATATCATTTTTTTTTAATTAGGGCTTACTTACGTAGATTACCCCCCAAAACGTATATAACGATGCCATCAAACTTTCATTCATCAAGTTTTTCTTTTCTTTAAATTTTTCACATAATGTATCCTTATATATATGGTTGAAACAGAACCAATGTATATATATATATATATATATATATATATATATATATATATATATATATATATATATATATATATTCTAAAAGTAGCATAGAGAAGCTGAGTATTTAGTGGCAACTTGCAGTTTCCTTTAGCATAATTCCTGGACTTTGCCATCGAGTAAAACAGCGATTTCGAAACTGGGGACCGTGAACCCCTGGAAGCCTGATAAATAATGCTCGGGGGTCAGCAGTGGTGTTCCCTCTTAAAATTGCGAATCTCGTGACAGAGGAACAATGTCATCCTTTGCAGAGCTATCGAAAAAACATGATTATTATACGTAGTCTGTACCATACATCAGAATTCAAATACAGTGGAATCCATTTTAAATAAGTGCGATTTTTAAAGATCAAAAATTCATATTATCGTAGTTCATTGAGTAGAGTCTATCAACTAAATACTAAAAAGAAGGATCCACCAGAATGTTTCCTGTATAGTTTTCAAAATTTCAAAACCGCTGGAGTAAACGACTTGATGGCCGTGCGTGGATCAGTATCGTTTGAATGATAATGGATAATGGGCTACATTTTGAACTGCTCGACATTTCTGAATTTTTAATATCTATTTATTAGAGTTCTTTTTTCTGATTTCTCCCCGTTTACTGAAGTTATTCACCGGAATTCTAAGTTTCTAAAGGCTGTAGATTAGGTCGACCATCCACTGAATGGGGCAATGTGTTCTGCTGTAATTGTAATGCAAAACTGACTTCCGCTCAATCACTGGTTGTGTTTTATATGCTTCATTAATGATGAATATTCATCTTGAATTTCCTATGTGACCATCTAACTACAGCGAAAATCTAAAATGTAAGAAGTTTAAAAAAATTGTTTTAATATTTAGTTCGGAAACAACGAATCAATTTTTATCTCAATGTTTTGCCTTTGTTTTTAGAACACTCCACACTACTGAATTTCTAAATCAGCTGGACATTTCTGGTATTTTCTTGTTGATTGACATTTAAGTTAAATCTACGCAATTTGCTATAAGGCTATCTAACAATATTTCGCAGTAATTAACTGTTGATTTTTTTTCAAACAATGGAAAGAAAAAAGAAAATAAAAGGAAGTGAAAATCTACAATATAAGAAAATATTTGAAAATTATATGATCTATAGTTCGTAAATAACGAATTCATTTTTATCTTGGTGTCTAGCCAGCAGTTTCGAGAATTCACTCTGCACTTCTGAATTTTCACATCCAAGACTTCAAGGCACATTTCACTCCAAGCATCTCCTTATCTCATGTGTTCTTTTTATTCATTCTCCCAAGTCCCTAAATAAATTCTCTGAAGGAATCAGACAGAAAAATAAAATAAAAAATAACGAATGTTATAATAGAAGAATGTTCACTTAGCCTTGCTTGGCGACAAGCTCTTCGAAATTTGAGAAAAGGATGTAGCCTTTTAATTTCTTCTGATAACTGAAGTTTCTCACAGGAATTCTGAATTTATATAGGATTAGAGGGCCCCCATTCAATGACTGATCAAATGTGTTCTGTTGTAGTTGAATTCAGGTAATAATGGCTCAAGTAAAAATTGTTTAGGTTAAAAATGGCACGGCAAAAATGATACGGGTAATAATGGCAAAGGTTAAAATGGCACAAGTAGAAAAATAGGGAAAATGGCACAGCTAAAATAAATAGTGTAATAAAAAATAGATATTTACTGTATTAACATTTTTCAGAAGTAATTGAATCAAATTTCTAGTGTTTATTACAAGAATGACACAACGAAAATGAATAGTTTACTACTGAAAATAGATGTCCAGCATTTGTCCTTTGGTAATTTCACCAGTAGAATAAATCAATCATTTATTTCTAGCAATTAAATATTCTCCCACATGAAATTTCATTTTCGAACGTAAATAATAATAAACTCTAATAAATCCTTGTTTTAAAAGTTGCGCTTTTATTTTAAAAACGATCTTAAGGTACGATTAAAATTATTAAACAATGTCTAGAGTTTTAATCTTAATCTCATTATTGCGTTTAAAAGGAGCTAGATCTAGCTCAAAAATAGCTAAATTGGCATCACTGCGACTGTAACTGATTTTCAGTTGGTATTCATTTTTGATAAATTATTCATTTTAGTTGTGTCATTTTTTCTTATTTTTTCACGTATGCCTTTTTTTACCTGTACCATTATTACCGTGTACCGTTGTTATTATAATGTAAAATTGACCTCTACATATTCACCAGCTATGTTCTTCATAAGTGATAAATGTTCAAGTTTAATTTGTGCTATTTGCTGTATAACCTCTAACAATCTTTCACAGTTTATGTCTTTTGTGAGAGGTTGTGTCTATGGAACGTTAGTAAAACCTGTATAGTTGCCTAATTACGACGTTTAACTTAATGTAAGAGTTTATGTATGGTAATTCTCTCTGTGGTTCATATGATTGCTATAAATACACAAAAATTTTACCACCTTTACGTTTGCTATTGGCTTTACTATGTTCAACTAAATTCAAACGGTCAAAGCGTAATTTGGTTAATATGATAACAAATATGGAAAACATAAGAACAACGATTTTATAAGTAGATTTCATTTAGGAAAATATATGCAGTGGATTCCAGTTGAGGGAAACACTGGTTACAACGAATAGCAGCCTAAGACCAAAACAGAATCACACATTTTGTCCTTTTTATGCAGATCCGTTAAAAAGAAACAAGCGTTTAGAGGAACCAAGATTTGTGGTCCGGGTACGTTCTTTTTAAGTAGAATTCATTATATTAAGGTTTGAAACAGGGTATTTAAAGGTAACATCTTTTTTTTCAAATCTTAAAAAGGTTTGAAAAAATGCTGAACCCTTAAAATGAATATTCTACATCCGAGGATTGGTCAGATTGGCCATAGCTAGGACGAATTACTCAAATTTTCAGAAATCTTGAGAGCTGGCACGAAAATGTTTTTGGACACTTGACGAAAGGGGAAGACAATCAATGTAATGAAAAAGGTGATTTTTTTTCTATCCATTTCTCCGTCTGCAACTTCCGCTAAAGGGCACATAACCCAGGCAGAGAACTTTGGAGCGATACTCTGTTGATCCTAGGTTGAGCGCGAAGATACCCAGATCCTGGACAGAAGTGTCGATTCATACGCGTGGCAGACACTATGCCAATGAGGAATAATTTGAAGAAATTGGAAATAAATGCTATATATATATATATATATATATATATATATATATATATATATATATATATATATATATATATATATATATATATATATATATATATATATATATATGTAAGTGGATGGAATCTTGAAAAACATGTAAAATCTGCAAAAATCTCTGCCAATCGCTGCCATTCCCTGCCACATGTTAATGAAATATTTCTATGCAAAAACTATCCCGGCCACATCTAAATACAACTTAATCGTTAATGAAATGTGTGGCAGGGAATGGCAGGGAGTTTATTCATGTTTGAGGACTAATATTACTAAGGGGTAACAGGGATAAAAAGTAACGCCCCATTCTGAGAATAAAAGGAAAATGAAATTGAAAAAGCTTAGGGAAAGACAAGAATTAAAAAAATTAAATCATTCAGAGGTGGGCGAAAAATTTTCGGGGATGAGAGCCCTGGTTCCTTGAGGGGCTGCTCCAGCATTTAGTGAGATTCGTTAGTAGAAATGCAATAAGTAAATTAAAGCTTTTGAAGGGTCTCCTTCCGTTGAAGGTCCTGTGGGAGTTTTCTCATAGCTCCTCGCCCTTTCTCGGCTACGCCACTGACATCGTTACTAATAGCCAACATAAGATAAAAAAAACTGTGACGGAAATAAAAACAAAATTAAATATATATATATATATATATATATATATATATATATATATATATATATATATATATATATAAAGAACTCATAAAAAACAAGGCAGTCCTCAAAGCAAATGTACGTCATCTATTTTTGATAGTGACCTTGATTCACCCCGTCCCGTCTCAGCGTCATCAAATTTTTTCAAACGACTCCTTATCGGGTACTTTGAAAACTACCCTCGTTGCCTTCACGTCTTTCTCGTCAGGTCTCGGTCGGTCGGTCCATCTGGTCTGATAGGAATCTTGCTCCACGGTTGGGAACATTACGAAGTCGTTTTATCATTTTTATTTCCCTAAAATAACGGCAGGACAGCCGAGACAGCTGACAAAAAACGGTCGTTATACAACTTCTAGTGAAATCTATTTTGTAAGTTGGAAAGAAAGAAAAAAAAAAACGTTTGAGAACGAAAGATAGAAAATATCATAGCACGATTTTTCATCGAACGTTGTTGCAACAATCCAGAACACACACACCACAAACACACTCTTATATACGTATGTATACGGTATAGTTGCGTATGTGTCTGTAAGTTTGTGTCTGTATGTTGCTGCTGTACAAGTATGTGGCATGTGTGCGTAAGTGTATATGTGTGCATGTGGCCTCTGTATGTGTGCGTATGTGTACAAGTGTATGTGTGCATATATGGCCTGTGTGTGCACATATAAATGTGGGTATGTTGGATGTGTGTATGTAGTATGTGTGTATTCGTATACGGTATGCGTTTGTATGTATATGCTCATATGGGTGTTTAAAACGTGTATGTGATGTTTACATATGTATTTTCGTAGACACGTGTGTATGCAGTATGTTAGTGCATGTGTGTATCTGCATATGTTTTTATGTGTGTATATGTGGCATATGTATGCAAGTGTATGCATGTGCACATGTGGCCTGTGTTTTCGCGTGTGTATGTGAGTATGTGTGCCTGCCTGAATTGCATATATACATGGGGTTTGTGCGTACATATATGTGTTTCTGGCGTATATACATGTGTATTTTCGATAAAGCGTGTGCATACGTGGTATGTGTGTGAATATGTATTTATGGCATGTGTGCGTGCGTGTATACGTGTACACATGTCACCTGCGTGTGTGGATTTAAGTATGGGATAAGTGTGTATGCAGTATGTGTGTATGCGTGTGCATATGTGACGTGTATACGTGGTATGTCGGTGTATGTGTGTACAGGTGCATGTGCGCGTGTATGTGAATAAGTATATTTTCGATTCAACGTCGTTTTATAAAATTTTGAAGTACCCTATAATTCATAGATGTGTATGAGTGTGTATAGAAATACATATATATATATATATATGCATGTAGAAATATGTGTGTGTAGAGATAAATATATGTACGTAGAATTATATATATGTGTGTGCATGTAAAAATATATACGTGTATGCAGAAACATATATACGTATGAGTATGTAAAAATATACATGTGTAGAAATATATAGGTGTTTGTGTGTAAATACATATATACATATACATATATATATATATATATATATATAGATAGATAGATAGATAGATGTGTGTGTGTGTGTGTGTGTGTTTAGAAATATATGTACGTACATATGTGTGTGTGTAGAAATGTATATATAGAGAAATATATATATGTGCGTATGTGTGTAGAAATACATCTATGTATGGAGAAATGTATATACGTGCGTGTGTTGAAATAAGTATATGCGTATATATGTATATATATATATATATATATATATATATATGTGTGTGTGTGTGTGTAGAAATATACATATGTATGTAGAAATATATATATATGTGTGTGTGTGTGTGTGTGTGTGTGTGTGTGTGTGTGTGTGTGTGTGTGTGTGTGAAGCAAATAAGAAAGACTAAAAAGGTGTTGAAGATAGAAAGACAGAGAGAAATAGCAAAAGAGACCAAAGTGGGTGAGGAAGCAGTGTTGGGAGGGGAGCGGAAAAGGATAAAGCCCTTCTCCCCGACTCATATCTAAGTACAAGATTGAGTTGATACAGACAAAGAAAGATTTCCTGATGAAGTTTTAATATCGTTTAATCTTTCTTTATTGCCACCAGCGATGCGGAAGGTCCAGCTTTCTGGAAATCTTTTAAGCGGGGCGAATAAGAAACTCTGCTTATCAAATACAAACAACTGCAGGCAACAGGCATTACTAACGCCATTGCGATTCCAATCTCCACAACCAACATTGCTACGACTTCAAATCTTTTTCTTCTTCTTGGTACCGACTAAGCTTAGCTTAATCAGGGCCGAATTAAGTGCGAGCGAGGGTGCGTAGCATATGTTATAAAGGGACCCTAAATTAAGAAAATACATATAAAACAGATACATTTTATTAATTTTTTTCTATAATCTTTTTTTCATTTGCAACGCAGCAAGATATACGGGGAGATATGTCTAATATTTCAGACCTTTCTCGTTTTGATTCTTGCACCGTGGCTATGACTTCCGTTTCAAATATCCTGGTATTTATCAATCGTATGAATGTATCACACAGATACCACACTCCCATTAATTACTGGATTCAAATAATACCCTCGACTCAAGAAAATCGTTAACCTTAAAACGCCCCCTTCGTTCATGAAAGTTCGAGCCAGGAAAGTACTAGAGTAATTGCGGAAGTGCAGGATCACTGGATCAGAATTGACAGCTTGCGAGCATTTAGAGCGGGGCCCTTGAAATTACGGGGCCAGTGGAATGTGCTACCTTTGATATATATAGTTAATCCTGCATTGATTTATACGTAGCAAAGGAAGAAGAAAAAGTGTTAAGGAATGAAAGAGAGGAAGGAGTTAAAAGGGCCATAGTGCGTGGGTGGTGTTGAGATATGGGCGGAAAAGGCTAAAAAACCCTTATATCTAAATACAAAATTGTGTTGACACAGGCAAAGCAAAATTTCCTGATGAAGTTTTAATATTGTTTGATATTTCTTTATGGCTACCAGCGATGCGGAAGGCCTGGGTTTCTAGAAACCTTTTCAAGAGGTGTGAATAAACAACCCTGTTACGAACACAAACAACTCAATGCCACAAACATTATGAACGCCTCTAAGATTCCTGTCCAAACTTTCACCATGGCCATTACTTCAAGTTTTGCCAGATTTGGCTTTAAGGAATGAATAGGGCAACGTTTGGAAAAACCAACGCAACTAAATTTTAAATTCCGCTGTTTGTGACCCACTTGGCTACTTTTTAAATAAGCCAGGCTGATTGGACTATCAACGAAAAGAAGGTCAATAATCGATCGATAATCATACATTTATAATCCACACATATAATTATCATCCTATTAAGAAATGGATATACAATCTGACAGAAATTATCATAAATTGCGTTGTATCATTTTGCAACTCTGTTTGAAATGATCTTCCGTTATAATAAGCCGAATGTATCATTTGGTTTAGACAGCGTAGGTAGAATAAACAATTGAAGAAAATGTCGCACCTACGTCATCAGTGACGTCTGGTGACGTAACTTAGTAGAAATAGAATTGTGTGTTACGTTAAAGTTGATAAATCATATCTTTATCTTGATTTTGTCTTTAGATTAATTCATCATTCAGAAAATATTGAACATAAATAAGAAAATGCTACACAAAACAATCTTTCTGATATTTTATAAGTACATTGCAATTGCAAAATTATTTGATCTTTCGTCATTTCTCTACGACAAGGGATAAAGTATTGTAATTATCTTTTGAAGACACATCAGGATAAATTCATCATGTAATCCCTTTGTGAATTTCTTACACTCCTAGTTTGGATTTAGTAAGAACTCGTTATTCTTGAACTGTGAAGGCGTGGAAGGGCTGCACAGATACAATTATGCTTCATGCAACAAATATTGGTTAGTCATCTTTATTGTCGTATTTTTTCTCATTAAGTACGTATAATGATAATATTGATAAAACGAATAAAATCGTTTGATGTGCCCTATGTATTAGAATGTATTACAACTGAAAAGTGTATCAATCGGTGAAAAAGAAGTGGACTACTTTCATTACAAATTACGTAGCAAAGAAAGAGGAAAGCGTTGAAGAATCAAAGGCATAAACCGAGCAAAAGAGGTCACAGTATGTGGGGTGGGAGGGGGAGCGGAAAAAAGCCGAAGCTCCCTTAAAATAACCAAATACAAGATTGAGTTGATACGGACCAAGAAAGTTTTAATATCGTTTAATCTTCCTTTACTGCCACCAGCGATGCGGAAGGTTCGGGAGAATATTTTTCGCAGGTTAGGGGGGGGGGTAAGAAACTTTGCTTATCAAACACAAACACCTCATTGTTAACATTTCTTTGATACTACTATTTACCTTCATCTTAATATATATTTGTTGCTTTTTATCGCAACTCCACCCAGACCGGATTCGGGTTGCTATCTTTCGGAAATGGAAATATAGGACGAGGAGGTAAGGTCGTGATGCAGCAAGGTGTTTGGGAGGGGGTCCGGATAATGGTTTAGAAAAAGCTTTAAATTTTGATCTTCCAGGATTCTTAGTTTAAATAAGGATGAATAATCGGAACACATCTGAAAAATCTCCACTTTCAAACTAAAAGCTTTGTTTATTTAGGTATGGATCACCCGAGATCACATGCGAAACCGAGGTCGGCAGAATATTAGATGGAGAGACCAGCTAGACGATTTCAGAAAGTATTGGCTCCGCGACGCCCATGATAGAGAAGTGTGGCGAATCCTGGAGGAAGGTTTATGTCCAATGACGGACGTTAAAAGAATGATGATGATGATGATGATGATGATGATGATGATGATGATGATGATGATGATGATGATGATGATGATGATGATGATGATGATGATGATACGGAAAATTTTGAAAAATAATTTACTATTAAGCTGTGGTGTGACTGATTTTATCCAAGTATATTCGAGGGACTCATGAATACTTACAAGTCTATATAGGACAATATCGGAATCACAAAAAGACCCAGAATTTTGGGTGTTTACAATGAGAGAAAAAAAAAACGAATCAAGTTCCTTATGGTGCATTGAGTAATGCCACATCGGGGACTTGTCTCTATTTCAGATCTAACAATCATGAAAGAAGTAACCGAGACGAGGAGAAACTTTTGGTGTGTGAAGTCCGTACAGGGACGGCTGATGCCTGGGCCAGCGTAAGGGAGCTAGAAGAAAAGAAAGAATATCTATTCACACACTGAATGCACAATGGAAATGTTGCACACACACACACATGCAAACACAAAAAGACTCACATAAAGAGAGATAGAGACACAAAAACACACACGATCAAATACAAGCACACACATGAACACAAACACACAACAAACACATGCACACAAGCACACACACACATATACACGCAAATAGAAACACTGGAACACTCAAACACAAACAGAAACAAACACAACCAAACACACGCAAACACATACATAAACACAAACACATACATAAACACGCACACAAGCACACACACACAGCACACACACAAACTCATTCACATACAAACACACGTAAGCATAAACATATACAAACGCACGCACTAACACAAGCACACCCTCAAACATAAGCACATACACAGACACATACACGCATGAACACACGAACACATATTCAAACAAACACACACACACACACACACACATACACACACACACACACGCCCGTTAACTTTTATCAAAGCCGGACACCCTGGGGGAAAAACCGACAGAAATGTTTTGTAGCCCTCAATATTCAATCTAATATTTCCTATTCTTATGACATCTGTTTTGTGGTTATTTGTATTGACATACCATCGACGCCAGGTACATCTCGGCTGGCTAATGCCATTAGTTACCATGGAGACAGAGTAACGCAATCAATTTCTTACCTGGGCGGAAAATGATCGCCCACCAGACTGAGTAATGATTTTATCCAACAGACCCTACCCATATCCGAGTATCTTCTTTCTCAGCTTTCTGGTCATCTGGTACCCTCAATTGCATTCAGACATGAAAGACAAACATATAAATACTCCGAGGGGATCAATGAAGTTGGTGACCTAATGCATTAGCTGCGAACGACGGGAATTTTGTCAGTTCTATGGATAATTCAATAAAATATCCATTTCATGGTGATTAATGTCATCTCTGTTCTATCTCTGATTCAGGGATTTTATCTTGTGACGTATCTCTTTCATTGGCTTTCTGTAAATAGGATCTATGGATCACGCATGGGCGTCCGCTGAGACATTTCCTGGGGTGGGGGAGAGAGGGATAGGGCTGCAAAACAGGGTAGAGCACGGGAAAAATGTCAGTAAATACAGGCATCTCAGATTTTTCTTAATGGGTTAAACTGATGCTTGGAGAAGTGGGAGGCAAAAAGAAATATCCGGATGTCGGTTGTCCGATGAGAGATGAGGGAGTGACTAAGTCGTGACTCGTCCCAGGCTGTCACTGTTCATAGTGACCTCAAATTCCCCGATCCCTATGAGGTTCCAACTTTCAAACCACCTCTCCCTTCATGAGAAGGCCTGATCCGGGATGGGTAAGGTGGAGGGATGCTTTGTTTGCCCATCCCCAAATGGGACGCCTGGGAACCACGTGATTAAATAGATTAATCAGCAGGCTAATTCTCAAAACCATCTGATTCATTTACTTTTGTTTGCGTAAGTAGTTTCTGATCTACATCCCATATATATATATATATATATATATATATATATATATACACACAAATTTGGAACATCGAAGTAGAAAATCACGTGGGACAGTCAAACTGTGGTGCCTGATCAAGTATCCATGTTATGCAAGTGGCTACAATTCATACTATTTTTAATATATTAATGAAAAGAGAAACGATTGCATTCCAAGGCTTAATTTAATATTGTCTTGAAACATTATTAACTACAAAGCACTCAGAGAGTACATACCTCTATCAACTTTGTATACGACCTAAAAACAGAATGAAAATAAAACATTTAAAAAAAACGGAGAGAACGTAATTCTAACAATGCGTGCAAATATTGAGTTATTTCCCTTGAAATTTAAATCCAGTATTTTTAATTACTTTCGGTTTTTTCCCAATTTTTAGGCAGAATTTTTTTTTAAATATCTCAATCCAGAAAACTACTTCAGGATCTGCACAAGAAATTTAGTGACTTTTTCCTAAGTTCATGGCAAAAAATTCCACAAAATTTTATTTGGAATTCATTGAGAACATTTTGAGCGAATACATGAATTTATGAGAAAAGGGAGAATCAATCAAAAAGATATTCCACGATCTGCTGAAAAATTTTATCGAAATTCATTGAGAACTTTTAGAGATATCGGGTGGACAGACAGGCAGCTAGGCAGACGGACATGACCAAATACATGGACCTTTTCGATTCCGAAATTTCAAAAGTGTTTTTCTATATCTCCTTGAAATTTATTATCCATTTTCTGCGTTGTTCTACACACCATATGGAAGAGAAATACTTACTTTAAAAATGCTGTTTTTTGGTCGCTAACCAGCGAGCTTGAAACCATTTAACGATTCTAATGTTTTGATACCACGTCAGAGTTTAGATTTATCATTTTCAGACCATATTTCTTGAATGAATTGATTTAAAGAAAGGAAACCATCACAGTGACATATATGTCACTCCGGGCCGCATAGAAAAAAAGACAATTTACATCGCTACAACTTAATGAGTTTTTTCGGATATATTCTATGGTTTATAATGTGTTTTTGTTTTCTTCTATCACAGAATAATAAGTACCAAAAATGTTATCAAAATCGAATGATTAGGAGAATTGTGGTGATATTTTTAAGCGTAATGTATTTTTCACGTGTTTCACGCATGAAAAAAACTTTTTTTCGAATTTTCTCTACTGTTTATTTGATTTTCCACAATTTTTAATGAATTCTTTGGCGTTCATAAAAACGTTTTTACAACTTCTGCGTAATGTTGCAAAACTGTAAAGGAGAGTATACAACCAATGAACTCTCCCGATAGTCACTTACGGAACTGAAACATGGAACCTAATCAAGAGACAGACCTGCAAACTGAGAAGCATGTAACACGCGCCTTGGGTTCTCCCACTATTACTCGGCCCAGCTGCAGGGGATCTGTTGCCCCGGGACAGCACTGTCCCATTGCACTTAAAGGGACAGGTCTGGATTGTCCTGACACTTTCGTGACTGCGGTTGCTTTAGCAACCACGATTGCTTATCAAGCAAAGTCACGTCGGCTGGAGCTATTTTTGATGGGTTTCTCTTTTTTCGCCACGTTAATCTCTGACCTTGTGTCGCATTTTGCTCTGGTGGGAGAGTAATTAAAGAGTTGCTCAACGTCACATGGAAAGATCAGAAGACAGCACAGTATATTAGGAAGAAAACGGGAGTCCGAGACATCGTGGAATTTATTAATAAACTTAAATGACAATTGGCAGGCCATGTTGCAATAATGGCAGACAACCGGTGGATATCACGACTCACAGCATGGATCCTCAGAGATCAAATAAGAAACCGAGGCCGACAGAATACAAAATGGAGAGATTACCTAGACAAATTCTGGAAATACCGACTCTACGACGCCCACGATAGAGAATTGTGGTGAATCCTGGAGAAGGCCTATGTCAAATGACGGACGATTAAAGACTGATGATGATGATGATGATTATGTGAGTTAGGTTGTGCAAATTGAACACGAACAGCCGGAGCCAGAACTCGAACGTCCATCGATTCTTCTTCCCGCACTGTTACGCCACTCTCCACCAACAAGTATGAACGATGGGACAGCTATGTTTGTTAGTAACTTGGCTGTCATTGATCCGGTCGTAAAACACAATAGTTATTTTTGCCAACGGGCGGTAAGGTTAATGGAAGTGAGCCCACACCCAACACTACTTATGCAATAATGATTATCGTGGAATAATGAAAGGAATAATCAATTTGTTATGTTTCCTTGGTTTCAAACATCATTCAGAGAAACTGGTGATTTGGACAAGGACTCCACAAGCGGATCTGATTAGATATTTCTGGCCTTTTTCAATCGTCATGGTCACTCCATTCAGAGTCAGATTAAGCTAGTCTGTAACATGTAGCATATGTTATAAAGGGGTCCTTAATTAAGAAAATCACATAAACAAGCCTGGATGCTGTATGGTCAAACTCTACTTCAAGTTCGCTTTCCGACCGATGATGATTACTGCAACATTTGTATTGTATGTACCATAGATAAATTGAAAGGTATATAAAATTTGCCTCTTTAGCTCAGTTGGTAAAAGAGCCTTCCCCCATTTCAAATCACGCCCGGGAAACGTTGATTTTTTTCAGAGATATTTAGTTTAATGGGATGTGATAGACAAACTGTGACAAGTTTACCCTCCTAGATTTGGTGAAGATTGTTCTTGTTCTTGTTTTTGTTACGGGAAAAACAAAGTCGACTCCAGACCTGGACTGGAATCCGACAATATTAAAATATATACATTTTTTTTATTTGTAAAGTAATCAATCTTTTCATTTGCCACACAGCCAGATAATACAATATGCCTGATATTTCAGATATAGTAATACTTAGTTTCCATTTTGATCATTGTGCAGTGGCTATGACCTCAGTTTCAAATGCAGTCATATTGTAGGCATACATACGTATTACATAGATACCAAAATACCATTATGATCTTTGTCAATTGGCTATAACTGTATTGAAATGATGAACCTCAATTAAAGGTGACAATTGACTAAAATCACCAACTTTAAGCCTCTAGTCGTTCACAAAAGTTGAAGGCAGTATAGTACTAAAGCAATTGAATGTGTAGAATCACTGGATCGGAAATAATAGCTTACAAGTAGATAACATAGGGTCCTTGAAATTGCGAGGCCTGTAGCATATGTCACTTTTTCAACGTAGTTAATCTGACCCTATATTTTGAAAAACAAGTGTATTCAGAAAAGAGGAAAAACATTACCCCACTTTTTGAAAATTCGCTTTTACAAAGAAAAAAAGGCGAATAGTGAAAATAGCGTTCTGCGTTCAGTGAGCATTTTCTTACACACACATAATTCTTGCTTTTACTTTATGGTTGTCTTATATAAACTTTAATCCGTTATATAACATGATTTATTAGGTAATTCTTTCATTCTAAGAATGCTCAAGATTTTTCCCAGATAAATCAATGATAGCGTCTTCGTTTCACACCATTCTGACCTACGGAAGATTTTACAGACTATCAGATAGCATGTGGGGGCGAACGTACTCTACTGTTGTCACAAATACGATTTATTACTATAACCATGAATATTATTACTCTCATTGTCAATATTATAGCATTTATTATGGTTTGTGCAATATTTTCCTGTATTATCTTGACGTAAACCTTTAATCATATTAATCCTCAGTTTCATTATTCAGTCTTTATTTTCCTTGGCCACCAAACAGTTAAACTGTGTGCTCCATCATAAAAGAACAATTCTGGTTTTGATTCGATGAATTCTTTGGGATCTTCCAATGTCTTGACATTGTTGAAACCATTGACCGGATAAGAAGTGTTGTATGGATCATAGCAATCGATAATCTAAAAATGACAGATCTAGATAATACTCAGCATGTAGAAGAACTTCCCATCACAGCTAAAATGATTGTTTGCCGCTAGCATTTGCAATTTAACAATAAATCCTGATTTGCAGTGAAACCAACGGTCAACTTCCTTGCCTCCAAAAGATATTTCTCTCTCAACATGTCATTCAAACTAGTCAATTGCCAACCATAGTGTTCTACAGTAACAGTACGTTCGCATTCCAGTAATTCATAATCAAGAATTCCTTTTGAACCCCACTAAACACAAAGGGAGCAAAAATGCATCCTCCCGATAGTCAATCAGGGAACTGAAACATGAAACCCAACCAAGAGACAGATCCGCAAATTGAGAACCGTGGAATGTGCTCATGAAAGGATTATGCTGGGTCTCACATGGAAAGACCACAAGACAGCATAGTACATCCAGGAAAAGACAAGAACCAGGGACATCATAGAATCCATTAAAAATCTCAAATGGCAGTGTGCTGGCCATGTTGCAAAAATACCGGACAACTGATGGACATCGCGACTCACGACATGGATCCCCCGAGATCACATGCGCAACCGAGGCCGGCAGAATATTAGATGGAGAGACGAGCTAGACAAATTCAGAAAGTATTGGCTCCGCGACGCCCATGATAGAGAAGTGTGGCGAGTCCTGGGGGAGGTCTATGTCCAACGACGGACGTTAAAAGGATGATGATGATGATGATGATGATGATGATGATGATGATGATGATGATGATGATGATGATGATGATGATGATGCACAAAGAAGGACTTGTCGCCATAGTAGATTCTATTTATATTTTGTAGTTTAATCCAACCATGATTTTCTTCGTTTTGTTTCATTTGGACAAGAACGTTCAAAAATAACATTTTTTTTTAATCGACCAAAAAAGAAAAATTTGTATGTTTAAAAAGAAAAGCTGGCCGTTGCTCCTTTCCGTGGATCTCATTTTTCTGTCATCAGAATTTTTCTTAACTTTGTAAATACCGTACTACAGTTGACTGATTGCACAAGCAATGAAGAGTCAGGTAAACTTTAAAGACACTTCTAAAAAATTCTCTAATATTGTGCAAAAGATGACATCAATCGATCCGGTACTTATAAAATCTTCAATACCTTCATCATTATCGATGACTGAGCTTACAGATGGGAGGTTCAGTTAAGGATATCAGTTCAATAATTCCGGAAGGCACACATCTATTTTCGGCCATTGCGTTGACAGGTCTGTCAGGCATTAAAAACGAATAAACTGGCCAATTACATACAGTTCTTTCTTTTGTATATTCTCTTGGAATGCGTTGATTTTTTCCCCAAAGCCAAATGTCTATGTTTTCTTCCAAAATAACCACTGGGTTGCTTGGCTTGGGCCACTTCCAATACGTTGACGTAATCGAAAACAAATTTGCCAACCCACAAATATCGAAATAATAGCAAGGGATTGAAACTCGAGAAGACATGCATCAGATTTTTAATCCAAGCAAAAATAGTTCTCCTGGCTGGATTATTCAACTTTCTATTCCTCGAAATATGTGATCACACACACACACACACACACACTCATATATATATATATATGTATGTATGTATAATGTAAACTTTCCATTTTTGACCACTAAAGAGGAAATTTTATATCAAAATTTACATAATCCTAATGTATCCACGACTACATACCATACAAGTCATCTTTAATCCGATCAGCGTTGAACATATTTTCCCACAACTATTTTTCGATCAATTTTTGGGGTATCTTAGTGCAAGTAATTGAGTTATATTTTTGTTAGTAATTTCATTCTTTATTTTAGGCTTTGTCAACTATTTTACCATAGCAATATATATATATATATATATATATATATATATATATATATATATATATATATATATATATGTATGTATGGGGGTGCAACCTGTTCGGAACATATCCAGTCATTGTGAATATCTCCAGGACTGGTTGCGTGGCTTTGATGTAACTTAGCAATCAATCCGGGGGCAATTAGTGTGTATGCATGAGCAACAACAAGGTTCGCCGTGAGACGACATTGATTGAGCTTATGTTCAATGTCGAATTCACTATGACCAATTTGGTTTAGCCACACATTGCGTCATTCATGTCGTTTAGAACCTTACATTTCATAATCCAGATTTGGCTTCCGGTGACTTTTCGCTTCTTGCACTTGAGAGGGAGGAGTCAGACTGTGAACGTGATTAAGGAGAATGTAAAAAGATGGCTGATGGCAATCATGGAAGACGATTCTACAAACTGTTTTGAAATCTAGAGTGAGCGTCAGGATGAGCGCATGAGGTTCCAAGGGAGGACTTAGGCGTCATTACCCTGGGTAGGCTATTTTTTCGTTGATATTAAATGACTGGATACTTTCTGGATAGATCTCGTACATATAAATACTTATGTATCTCTCTCTCTCTCTCTCTCTATATATATATATATATATATATATATATAGAGAGAGAGAGAGAGAGAGAGAGAGAGAGAGAGAGAGATACAACTCTTATATCCCAATGCAGATCTTATATCCCTATATATATATATATATATATATATATATTTATATATATATATATATATATATATATATATATATAGAGAGAGAGAGAGAGAGAGAGAGAGAGAGAGAGATGCAGCTCTTATATCCCAATGCAATACAATAGGATAAAGGTATGATCATTTCCGGATTGTAACCCCTCTAAATACTTTGATTTTAAAAAAGAATCACCTGAATACAATACATTACAACACCACCATACAAAGTATTGGCCAACAACCGATAATTCTGCCAAAATTGAGTAACGAACCAGGCATAGCTTTGTAAGTCTTTTATTAATTTTTGACCTATAGATAAGTATACACTTCATTTCCAGTCCAATTAGCTTGTTTACTTTTACTCTCAAGTTGTCATGAAAAGTTAAGATCATTTAACACAGAAGTTCTCAAACTTTTTCTTCAAGAGCACATTTCATTCCGTCTGGCAGTGTTGACACACCAAAATAGTATTGAATGTATAGATACCATAGAACAGACAATAGATATAAATCATTATTATAATCATCATCAGCTTTTTAGCGTCCGTTGTTTGGCACAGACCTTCCCCAAGATTCGCCAGACCTCTCTATCGTGGGCGCCGCAGGACAGTACATTCTAAATTTGTCTAGTTTGTCATGACACCTTATTATCTGTCGGCCGCAGTTTCGCATATGATCTCTGGGAAATCACGTCGTGATTCGTAATGTCCAACGGTTGTCTAACAATCTTGCTACATGACCAGCCCATTGCCATTTGAGTTTTCTAATAAAATCTATGATATTCCTGGATCCTGTTTGTTCTTTAATATACTGTGCTTTCTTTTGATCTCTCCATGTGATGTCAAGCATGATTTTTTTTTCAGTGTGCGTTGCGTGGTTCTCAGTTTGAGGATCTATCTTTTGATAAGGTTCCATGTTTCAGCTTCAAGTGACTATCGGGAGGATGCATTGGTTGTATACCCTTCTTTTCAGGACAAATGGGATTTTCATGTTCTTGAAGGTTGAGCTTGCTCTACCAAGAGATTCGCAAATCCAGATTTCGCCTGATTTCATGAAGATTCGTTGTTCTGGGAAGACGTAGTAATTTGCTTTTTTCAGCACTCATTTCCATTTGATTTAATGTTGCATCTTCAATAAAAATGGATGAGCTGGGCTCTTTGCAACAAATAACTCAATTCTAGACAGTTCCAGGAAGAGACATCTGTATATCATTCTCAATTGACAGTCTTATACGAGATTTGATTTATACCTGCAAAAAACCGGGGTTGTATCAAGAAAGCCGGAAGAGCGCCGATATACACGGAAACCAGAGATGTTTGATTTTATAGACTGATCCTTTTGTTTTACGCTATGTTGTCAATTGTATTGGACCGTTAACAGACGTATAAATTGCGTCTAGTTGGTTGTGATTACTTAGAGATTCCAGTGTTTTTCGTCACAAAACTCACGTATCATCCTGATTTCTCTTGTGTACTCTTGGGGTTTACGCGTCCCCTTGGGTAAGAACCCTCAAAGCTATCCTAGACATTAAAAAAAATGACCGTTTCCTGTTCTTGTTACCTAACCGTGGAGCTTCTATGCGATTTTTTCTGTTTGTTTGTTTGTTTATTTGTTTGTTTGTGCTCGAATGGGATGAGTTCATTGGTTGATTTACCTTCCTATTATGACATAATAATAAACATTACGTCGTAGAAACTCTGAAGAATTCATGTCTGATCTTCTCACATTAAAACAGATTGAGTTTGTGTTAAGACTTCGAAAAACCTCAGCATTAGGATACTTGAATTATTGAAAACAAATTACCTCATAAAATAGCTTTAGGTTCTTCACCGTCGATTCATTCATAAATAAGCCGGTCATTTTTGAAGGGTATATTCTAGTCTAATCATATAATGATTCAAGCTCGTTCAGAGCTGTGTCATGAAATGGGACTAATAGACGATAGTAATGTTTCGCTGGTGTCAGTGGGAATATTGATTATTCAATAAATCCTTCTTAATACAATATTGATGGTTTTATAATCCTTAAGTAATTGGTGACCGACATTTTGTTTTCTTTCAAAAATCTATATATTACCTTTTTTTTTCCGTTCCCTGACTGGAATACGTTTTGAATCTCAATCTTCTATTCTCATCCCCCGCTTATTATCATTACCCCTTCCTCACTCTCACCCCTTCCTCTATTCGATTGTGAAGCCATTAGTCCTTCATTGGTTAATCAATACTAACAGCAATTCTTGACGAGATGAACATTCATAATGGTTCAATCCCACGTTGGAGACAAAATCAAACTCTCTATAATCCGTTGGATGAGTCCACTTTTTCAGTGGTGATAAAAGTCGTTGTTATGATTTCGAGATTTACGAAACTACTAATCAATAACTAAAAATGCTTCACCGATTTGCATGCTTATAAAATACGTGATACTCTCTGTATAAACACTTACGCTGAGCGAGTATCCAGACTTGAGTTGCAATGTTCACCCTAGTTTTTAGCAGTCAGTATGCACAAATTGAGAACCATGCAACGTGCACATGAAAGGATTATGCTGGGCCTCACATGGAGAGACCTAAAGACAGCACAGTACACCCGGGAAAAGACAAGAGTCAAGGACATCATGGAATTCATTAAAAAACTCAAATGACGATGGGCTGGCCATGTTGCAAGAATGGTGGACAACCAATGGACATCGCAACTCACGACATGGGTCCTCCGAGATCACATGTGCAACCGAGGCCGGCAGAATACTAGATGGAGGGACGAGCTAGACAAATTCAGAAAGTACTGGCTCCACGACGCCCACGATAGAAAATTGTAGCGAATCCTGGGGAAGGTCTATGTCCAACGACGGACGTTGAAAGACTAATGATGATGATGATGATGATGATGATGATGGTGCACAAAATATTTTATTGTGCAAATTTTGTTCCCTTGGCTCAAGTAGTTGCGTACTGAATGTTTGTGCAAATGTAAACTTGAAATTTTTTCGAAGATATTTCTAGCACAGCCTATTTCTCATGGCTAATAAAACTGTATTAGCATATTCTAGTATATTACAACTATGATTGCATTGTACAAAGTAACGTATTCAATTGATACTTAGTTTTCTATGGTTTTTGGTCCTGTTGGGTGGTATTACAAAACTTGTTTAACTGTAAGTCTCGTGTCCAAATTTGAATTATCATAAAATGTTCCCTTTATGATTTAGAAGTCAGAATGGGCAAAAATCTTCTGTTGTGCAATTCATTTCCTATGGCAAAGGTATGTGCACACTGAATGCTTGTGTGAAAGCAAATTTGAAATTGTTTTAAGATGGTTTTGACACATGGCTGATAAAACTGCATTGATATGTTTTAACATAGTACAAGTATTATTGCATTAGTTAAAATTCCATCATTAAACTCCTTTGTTGTTCCATTAAATAAGATATGAACGAGTATTCAACTGTGAACATTAAAGATGACCATGGTTTCTATATATCTATGCGTGGGTTTGTATGTGATATCGGCGTGTATTTATCCTTTTGTTTATGTATTTGTGTGTGTGTTTCAGTGTTACTGGCCATACTGTTCTGTCTATAGACTTGAAAATTGGCATCTATTTCATTTGATTTTATTTTTTATTAATTTTTTTTTTTTTTTTTTAGAAAAAAAAACCTTTTCGACTTTTTGGGGTCTTATTTTGACTGGTTTATTAATAACGTCTAGAATCTAAATATTTATAGATGTTATTTTACTCTATTTCAGACTTTTACCCGTAGAAAACGCCAGTGATGTCATGAATAAAATTTATCCTGACCATATCCAATTTTCGTCGGATTGAATCCAAATGTTGACGCCACTGCTGTTCAATTATTTACTGTGATGGCGTGTTTTTCTCAATTCTGATATTGAAATGAATAACCTCATTTGCCGGCATATAAGACGTATCATTCCCAATGGCATCTGGGGGACTTGGACTCACTGCAATTTATAAAAGCCCCATAGATGTCCATTTCGAAGTTCAGTAGACAACTCCCTATTCATATTACCAGTGCATTGGATGCATTGTAATACTTACTGAATTTTGTTTTTTTTTATTCATACGTGCGCCTAAAAAGCCAGGATATACGGTAATAACAATAACAATATCATATATAAATATATTATCTAATAACAACACCTATCAATTCAATTATTATTATTATTATTATTATTGTTGTTATTATTATTATTATTATTATTATGGAATCTCACACCAGTTGCCTGGTGGTAACCGCTGGAGTTTGAGTGACAGCAAGTCTCCTCAAGTCTCCAGCCCTCCTCTCCTAGTACTTGTAGGTCGCAGTAATTCTGCGATTTACAGTTTCACACCGGTTGCCCAGTGGTTATCGCTGAGGGCTGAGTGACAATAAGTCTCCTCAGGTCCTCAACTAACGTCTCCTCCCTCTTTCGCATATCATGACAGAGCTACTATTCGTTGCAGTACTTATATCTCTAGCACCTTCCTCAGTATCCGTGCAGTTCCCAGTAGTGCTGTGGTCTGTACGGTCTCTATCCTCCCCCTAATCCCGATCTCCTCCAGTCTCCCCCTCAGCGTTTTGGGGACAGTTCCTAGTGCGCCCACTATGACCAGTACTACCCTGGTTTTCATGTTCCACATTTTCCTTAACTCCCTTGCTAGGTCCTGGTATTTTTCCCTTTTTTCACCCTCCTTCTTTCTTACTCTATGGTCCGCAGGTACAGCAACGTCTAATATTTGGCAGGCCCTCCTTTTTTTGTCTACTATTACTAAGTCCAGTCTTCTTGCCTGGATGAGGTGGTCAGTTTGGATGTCAAAGTCCCACAGTAGTTTGTGGTTGTCATTCTCCAAAACTGCCTCTGGCTTGTGCTGATACCACTTTTCCCCATGGTTGAATCCCATTTGTTTACTTAGTTCCCAGTGTATCATTGTTGCTACTCTATCGTGTCTATGCTTATACTCCTTCTGGGCGAGTTGACTACATTCACTAGTTATGTGGTTTACTGTCTCATCTCTTTCACCGCACATGCGGCATTTGCTGTTTGTCTGTGTTCTGTCGATTTTTGCTTTCATTATTATTATTATTATTATCATTATTATTATTATTATTATTATTATTATTATCACTCAGCCTTCTGTGATGACCACCGGGCAACTAGTGTAAAACTGTAAACCACAGTATTACTGTTGTCTGTGAGAACGTGGAGAGTGGGGCTGGAGACTTGAGGAGACTTGCTGTCATACAACCTCCTGCAGTAAACACCAGGCAACTGGTGTGAAACTGCAAATAATAATAATGCAAAAAAAATATGACCTTGGCCAGTAGTCACAAAGAAATCGGTGATCATAGATCTAGCCGTTCTTGAATGAAGCACAAACAGACGGACGAACAGTTATTTGGTGAATCAAAGTAATAGTAATCGTTAGGTAAATGTGAATGCAACTGGACTCAAACTAATCATATCGCTATTTTCACACTACTTGCTCATTACTATTATTGATATTATCATCATTATTGTTATTCAAGTTGCTGGAAAAAGTTCAATTCAGAACTCATTCAGCTCATTCATTACTGCATTATAATTATTTAAATAGCCTTCGGCACGCACATCAATTTTTTTTGTGCGCTGGTGGCAAAACGTGTGTGCGCGTGTGCATCTATGCAGCTTACAGAGACCTATGCTGCGCAGTGTGGCTATACGAAATTGACTTGGGCTTCTTTCGAGTTGATTCTGTTTAGAAAAATATTGTGATTTCTCTTCGGAATCACAGGGCGGGCACCATATTCCTGAGCAAATGTTTCACGTTTCACACCCCCTTGCTCTACAAATCAGTCAGTCAATTTGCATAAGTTCAAAGTGGTGTGTAAGTAGAGACATTATCATCAGTTCATGAATATATGTTTGCGCTTGCCTCTTGAACTTAATATAACCAGCTGCTACTCGCCCCATATATATATATATATATATATATATATATATATATATATATATATATATAGGTGTGCGCGCGTGTTTTAATGTTTACATTAAGAAGAAGAAAGAAGTGACTAGAAGCCCCCCACACACAATTGTTGATGTAGAATCGCACCGACGGATGAACATTAAACAAAAATTAAAATTAACAAAATAGAATGAAATGAAAATCTTAAAAGAGAGGTGGAGAAGAGCTGATGAGGGGATGGGTAAGAAATCAACAAAAATTCAAAGAGACAAGGATATATATATACACACACACACACACACACATATATATATATATATATATATATATATATATATATATATATATATATGTGTGTGTGTGTGTATGTATGGATATATATACGTATATAAATATATATATATGTATTTATATCTATATATAGTATTATGTATCTATATATATACATATGTGTATAGATACACATATCTGTACATATGTAAGTATATATGTACCTATATATTTGCATATATGTTTGTATATATGAATATATATTTGTTTATAATATACATATGAGTGCGTATATAATGTATATGTGTGTATATATATATGTGTGTGTGCGTGTATGCATTTATATGCGTATATGATATATATATACATGCATATATTCATATATGTATATATATGCACACACACACGCACACACACACACACACACACACACACATATATATATATATATATATATATATATATATATATATATATATATATATACTGAAGGGAGCTGATAGCGCCTATCTTTCTTGTGATGTAAGTTGATTTAAAGTAGGCGTTGACAAAAGTAGCGTTAAGAAAAGGGGGGAGTCGAATGAGAAAACGGTATTAAAAAAAGAACTCTTGAGTTTCAGTGCTTTGGGGCTTGGGATAAGAGCGCTGATTAAAATCCACCTGTGCGTAAATGTCGAGATTTCACGAAGGGTTTAGCTCAGAGCTCTTTTCCATCGAAAGAGGCAAGTGAAGACAAGTTTAAATTCTGATTTGTCTTCTTGATTTTATCTTATTTATAATTACTTCATTATTTATTTCTATTTGTCCAGTTCGTGATGAAAAATTCATGGATATACAGATTTTCCCTGTGATCTAAAATTAAGCCGAAATGGCGTAAATCGAAGAGGCAATTTCTGTTAATTCATACAGGAAAAATTTTGACCGTCTATAGATCAAAATAATGTTTAGGGTGGTTAGTTAGGCTGAGTCATCGGCGGTTGTGATGGTGGACTGAACAGGCAACTGGGGAATAGAAGAGAGAAGAAGGGGTTATGCTGCCTCTATAAAGGATTACCGCAAAAACAAATACTGAACCCTTTTTCCGCTTTTTGCTTATTTTCGAAGAGCGAAGAAATGCTGTAAAGCGATCTTTTGAAAAGCGAGGACTGTCTTTATTTGAATTTTATTACGTGATCCTTTCTTAGAAAAGAAACTGAAAAACTCGTTTCAATGGTAGAAAGTCTTGTTTAGAATGGTGGTTAGGAGATATCTTTTTTTATCGGCAAACTGGTTACCTTTAAGTGGGAGAGTTCATGGTTACGGACAAGAACCAAGAAAATTATACTGTTCATTATACAAATAATTTCTATTCATTCTATTTTATTTTATTTTTCAAACTAGTTTGCCCTTGACATCAAAGAATGACTGCAAGGTTAATGTAATTTTTGCAAACACGTAAAAGCTTGGAATATAAAGAGAAGGTTTGAAGTCCATCCATTAGAGAGATTGTCACGGAATTCAAACATCATTTAGATCAATCATCTTTCTCTTACAAATAACAGAATAATTGGTCTTCTAAGGGAAGTAACGCTTGAGTAAAAATATTTCCTCGGGATGCTACAAACAAAAAATGTAGTCATTCGTTTGCAGAATCTCAACAGTAGATAGTCACTTTATGTATCCATTCATTTTATTGCGTTTCAGTTAAGAAGATTATCATAGTTTTTATTGACAAATTATTATTAGCTCTCAAACTATATGTCGAGACGATACCATAAAATCTGACATAGTGAATCACTTATGGCGGGAAAGGGGGTGTGTTGTGCCCTCTGATTTGACCTCTAAATAATTGACAAAGAGTCTTATTGCAAAATGCGTAAGGTTGAGATGATATCATGTATGATATTACCAAAAAATCTCATTTGCAGACTGAATATAAAGATAAGTACCTCATGAGGACCAGTGCTTAGATATGATTACTCAGAATGAAAATATAAGAAGAAGAGATAACTAAGAGTAATTAAAAGAAAACATTAGGCTTTCTTCCATATTAAATTGCCAAGTCATATCTCGGCTGGTTATGAACTGGATTCCACGATCTACCCGCCGCTATTCTTCCTGATTCAGATCTCGCAGAGTCTTGTAAAATGTATTGGATTTACTGCAACGGAACTTGGTATACCAAACTTTTCTACAGAAAGCTAATTTAGTGAACTTGACTAAGGTCAACTATAGAATCATACGGCAGACACGTTCACAACTGCTTGCAAAAAATCAATCTTTTTTAATATTGTGAATTCATCGATGCAGGTGAAGCATGATTGTAAAGGCGAGTGCTATTCTATAAATACCCTGAATAGAAATGATTCAAGAATTTCTAGAATGTTCTCTGATGTTTGGGAACTTTCTTATCAACTTTATATGATGTATCAGACAAAGATAGAAAGGAATTCGGCATTGTGACATCCCAATCCTCTCAAGAATGTTTTGCTTTCCTTGAAGATTTAAAATCTTGCTCATACCAATACTATTACAGAAGATAAACATGCTTGGCCCTTAACATTTCAGATCAGAAATACTTGGCAGACTGTATTTTTATTGAATAAATAACCACAGCTGTTATGATACGAGAATACAAGTAATCTCAATTAAAATAGAATATAGTTATGTCTCTTTACCTTCTTGCTACATTCTCCAACTCAAAAGTCCCTCTGCTCACGATTAAGAAAAAAATAATTCAATTATATATCGTGTGGCAACTTCTTTGTAAAAGAAAAGGCACTGATATATGAACTTTAGGGCACTTAGCTTATTTTATTGTAATTACTTATTGTATGAAATTTAGTAACAACCATACAATTATCTCTAAGCTTTTATACCTCATGGAGATGATGAGTTGAACATTAGTGAAGAATTAGAAGAAATAGACAGATAGAAGGAACAGGCTTGGATAGATAGATAGTAATTGAAATTTTTAAAACGGGGGAAAAAAAATACGTACAATCAAGTTTGTGCAGGATTTAGTTTCCAGTACTGATGGGAAAATAAACATAGAATGCTTTTTCAATTTACTCCGGCTAAATTTTCCGCCAAGTTCGCGAAATTTCGAACATCTGTAAGGCGTCCGATTTAAAAATAAGAAGAGATAGGGCTTGGTGTGTGCCGGTGTATGTGCGTATGGAGAAACCGTTAGATCACAAGAGAAAAAAAAAACAGACTCACCATTACAGTCAATAAATGAACAACTGTAGCGTCAACATTTGAAGTCAGGAAAAAAGATTCCTTCGAAAAATAAATATGGTTAGAATAAATTTTGTATATGACATCACTGACATTTTCCATGGGAACATATTTGAAATAGAGTAAGACCATCTAGGTTCTGAAGAATCTATATGTTATCAACAAACCCGTCAAAATAGAACCTAAAAAGGTGTTTTTTTAACAACGACAACAATAACAACAAAATCAGTTTTAGGAAGAGTCTAGTGGAGTACTGATGCCAAATTTCATGTCTTTGGACAAAGCAGTATGGCCAGGGTGCAGGAACAGTCAAATAAACACACAAACACATAAACACACACTGATTAAAAAACAAAAGAAAGGATGCTTCATCTTTGATGGTTTTATTTGTTCAACTAGAAACTGCGACGTTGTTTTCACAATTTTTGGCAGCATTTGTTTCTGTAATAAAACCATTTGTTCCCAATAGATATTTTAAGTTAATCCCCATTAATTTTGACTCTGCAACGCTCATGGTAGAGTGATCTGGCGAATCCTGGGAAAGGTCTATGTCCAACGACGGACGCTAAAAAGCTACTGCTGCTGATGACGATGATGATGAAAACATCCGAAAAAAATTATCATGGCGTCAAAAATAAAACAAAAAATATTGTCCTAAACGCCACATAATTCATTGGAGAATGGAAAAGTTATAGATATACATATGAAGTGTAAACATTAGTTATGAACACTGTATAGTCTTCTTCCTTGTACTTTCTGTTTCTTATTTCGAGAATTGATTTTTTTTTAAAGGTAAAAGTATGACGTAGTGTGACGTAAAATGAATTCCTCTGCCCTCAAAGTAGTTCAGAAATAGGAGAATACTCGAGGCTCGAACCTGCTACAGTAACAAATGTTGTCCATTGTTCCACGGCCAGGTGAACAGTATATGTATGCGTTTACGAATGAAAACATGTTGTACTTTAGACAGTTGACTCTCGTTTAAACGGCACTTATTCTAACGGCACTATTCAATGCCACTCGCGTTCTAACAGCATGTTTTGTTGTTTTTTTTATATTTCGCATTATTATAATTTCAATAATGCCACCTAAAGTAACATTGGACATCAGATTATGAGAGGGTAATAAAGAGTTACTTTTGCATTTTTTAGTTTCTCATTAATGATATATCTTCGTATAAAATCTACTCAATTTGCCGTTATAAGTCTCCTAAGACAACGTAATAACGAGAATCTCCAGAACACACTTCTTCCCGGACTATGTTTTTCTTATCTTAATTCATTTTGCATTCGATGGAGCATTATCAAGAGTTACTATTTCCTGTGTTTCCTGTGTCTACCATATCTTTCATCCTGATTCAAGTTGCAGTCTGAGTAGTTGCGATGAAGAGAAACCAGAATTAAGATGAAAGAAATACTAGACACGGAAAAATTAATAATAACGTTTCGCTTGGTTAGCACACACACACACACACACACACACACACACATATATATATATATAAGAGTCCCCACTGCTAATTCCACTTACTTTGATTAACTTAATTCGGTTTTTTCTCTCTCGTCTTTTTGAACTCCTACACAAACCTCTCTGGTTTAATAATCCCCTCTCACAAATCATCGCTTGTTAATTGTCTGAACCTTTTTATCCAGCACCGACAGCCATTTTTTTCATTTTCTCTGCAATTTCTTTTTCTCCGAAGAACTTCACACGCTTTCACGTCGTAGTCAGTGGTGTGGTTCTGTGGAAACGGTGTTCCCATACTTTGTTTCCCCGATAGAGATCGGTCTTCTCATTGAAGGATTGATGGGATCGCCAAAGTAGTTGGTATTTCTGGATGGTCCCTTATCTAGGTACTGACCAGGCTCGACGTTGCTTAACTTCGGTGATCGTGACTTGATCATAGTAATACTCTTTAACATTACACTACTTTGTGTGGATGTTTTCTTTTCGTAATTAAGTGTAGAACTTTTAAGTACATTCCCAGAATCCTTTAGGGCGGAAATGATACCGACCACGTGACGTAGATGACACTCGCTTGAAGCCTGAAATCCGAGAATGACAAAAAACAACAGCAGATTGAATTAATTGGGGTCGTCAACTTTAGTTAGGGCAGCCACTTATAAAAATAAAGCCCCTTGAAGAAATAATCTCAAAATGGAATGAGGTTGACGTATTTCTGGACATTTATTTTTTGTTTGGGTTTCCTTAAAGTTCTACTTTGTTATCAAAATATTCTTGAAAAAACTTTCCAATTTATTTTGTTACTCAATTGTCCAATCGTTACTTATTTTTTACTCTGGATAAATAAATCACCGTAAATTTCTTAATCTTTTAAAGACAATATTCTGTAAGAACTGAGATGGTATTTATGTTGATTATCTGATTGTATGATGCGCGTGTATCAAAGCACCCTGGCCAAGTGGTTAAAGCGTTGGACTTGAGTTCCTATGGGCGAATGCCCACGTGCGCTTTAACCCCAATCGTTCTATATATTTAGATATATACATATCATACTAACAATCTTATTTGATTTTTCAGAAAATCTGGATTACTTTCTTGTCGGCTAACCACATTTTCTATCTTGAAATTTCGTACCCGTTTCTAAATATCAAGAAATACAGAATTGGAAAAGCTAAGCTGTTCTGTATGCAGTTGATGTTACATGTTTAATATATCACTCAATTTAGACAACGTAGATATAATAAACAATTAAAGAAAATGGGGCTGTCGCAGGAATCGTATCTACCTCCGTTAAGGTGGCGGCTTCAATGTTGCGATGCTCTTACCATTAAGCTAAACAACTGCCGGTTATGCAAAGGCCAAATAACTGCTTTCAACCCTAAATCTCATCTTTTTTATTTTCTGTCTATTCGTCTCTTTCAATGCTATAGTTATGTACTTGAGAAATGGACATATTTGGTCCGACAGAATGGATTATAAATTGCATTATATCATATAGGTTCCTGCAGCAGCTCCATTTTCTTTAATTGTTTATTCTATGTAATATAATGGAACTTATGATTCATTCTGTCGGACCAAATACGTCCATTTCTTAAATACATATAAATGGAGGATAGGTTCCCCTTCACTTTACTTCTCTCAAAGAATTATATATAAACATAAAATGAGAATATCTGTAAATGAGCAAAATGATACATTTGCCGTGTAATAACAGGAGATAATTTCAAATAAAGTTTCAGTATGATATAACGCAATTTATAATCATTCTGTCGGATCATATATCCATTTCTGATTTTCCTAAGTCCACATTACGTCACTTCGTTCATTTTTTCATGGTAGTCTTAAAACAACCAAGTTGACAAACCGTACAAGTATTCTCTCTCTCTCTCTCTCTCTCTCTCTCTCTCTCTCTCTCTCTCTCTCTCTCTCTCAGAAGATTTTTTTCTGGATGAAGATTCCAAGACTGGAATGGAGTCAGGGGAAATACGGACTCACTGCAACCCTTTTCTAAAGACCAAACAGACCATAGAAAGGAAGGAAGAAATCGGTTAAGATAAAAAGAAAAGGCCGACAAAAGTTTTCAAACTGCCTTTGAACTCTCTCTTATTGCTTGTGTTATCAACTCGACCTTTCGACCGATCCACTCTACGGTCCTCCCCATCCGAACTATCCGAACTTTATTTGGCAGTAAACAGAATTATTTCTCCAATGGTAGCAACGCTTATAATGTAGGATTTGACTGTTTCCTTTCCTTTCAATGTGTCGTGTTAACAACATAAAAATTCATTTCAATCTTAACAACGCTTCCGAAAAACCCTAGATTGGTAAACGCAATTCTAAAAGGTCTCCCTATCCTTACGTTTCCTCTTAATTTGATTCCCATTTGAAATCCCTAAGCAAATCCTTCATTCTGTCTACTGGCGAGACGGAATAAAGGATTCACATAGACACTAGCCTTTTCGTCTGCCTTTCGATGTGTTTACCCAGCTATTCCTTTGTTTCGTTGGTGGTAGTAACTTTAATATCCGCCATTGTTTATTGATCTTTTCATTCAATTTACTTGTGAGATTTCTCATCCTCTCCCTCTTTCAAGAAGATTAAAGGGATCGATGGCGCCACAGGTCCATCATCCCCACTAAAGGAAAGCGCTGATAGAGGGCGCTGCGATCTACATGAAAAAGTAGGTGGAGCAGATTTTTAAGAGCTCCATATATTGACCTGGTTTTCTATTAACTTTCGATTCCAATCCGCGGACAATATTTGAAAGAATGATGGTAATTTCATCGTTTGATACAGGAAATTAGTCAAGTAAGTAAGCAGTGTCCTTAAACTGGCTACAGCTTCCGCCACCACTAGGTGGGGCCACGGCTACTATATAAGTCATTTCCCGGCTGGATCTGATTTATTTATTCCGAATTTAGCCGATAAAAATCTACGATAGCCAAATATTTGGCCATTTTGAAAGAATGATTTATAACTTTAAATAAAGTACATGTACAATATTTATCAACATTTTTTTCTATAGTTTTAGTGTATCTTTTAAGTGTTCTTTACATGAGTGTACGTAATATTTTCAGTCATAAAATTAGCTAGAAATGGAAATAAAATAGCTGATTCTAGCCATTCTAGTGATAGTTCCAGCTATAAATAACAAATCATACAAAGCAACACTACATATTCTTTTACTAGGTCCTAGCTTGCGATTTGAGAAATTGACTTGAAGGTGACAAGCACCCGAATAGGCGTCACTCACTTCACCCTGCAGGAAAATTAGTCGACGCAAGATTTCTATATTCACATTTTTTTAAGTGTGGATGGGAAGGACTTTCCTGAATTATTTTTTAAAATTTCAATAACTTTTATGTTTTAGTTTAATTTTTGTCGCTAAATTTTGTTAATAGGTATCGCCGGTTTTTTGAAAGTTTTTTTGAACAACCGTAGCCATCAAAGATGATCCTCATTTTTCTGTGTACGTTTGTGTATTTATTTATGCATTCGTGTGTTTGTTTGATTATTTACTTGTTTGTTTGCTCCAGCACTCCTTGACATATCGTTTTGTCAATAGACGTAAAAATTGGCATCAGTACTTCACTACACTCCTTCTAAAGATTTGGGGTTGGAGAATGGAGCCTTTTTTTACACGGGGGGCTTATTCGCACGATTTTATTTGTTTGAGTATTCCAGCGCTCCTGGTCATACCGTTTTATCTACAGACTGGAAAATTGCGTCAGTACTCCAGTATATACCTTCTAGAAATGTTATATGGTTTTAGGGAAAAAAACTTTTTTTGACTTTGGGGATGCCTTATTCTAACGGGTTCATTAATAACATCTAAATTCTCCAGAATCTTGATGTTTCTAGACGTTTTTACTCAGTTTTTAAAGGAAAATGCCAGTGATGTCACGAATAGAATATCTATTCTTAGATAGAATCTTTCTATATGACTTCAAATTTTGATGCTATGTTTGTTCAATAATTGACTGTGATGGTGAGTTTTAATAATTTGTTCGTCTTAATTTATTGTTTTATCAGAAACTGACATCCCAAACTGTCAACATCAACATGGTCAACATTACCATAGGTTTCTCCAGATTTTAAGTGGGTTAGTCTGTCTATGTATGTGTCGCGTTTACAGGCTGCACCAATGGCGCTGGAGAAGTAATCACCATCCTGCGCTAAAGAGTTTGCACTGAAGGGTTTGCGAAGAAGAATTTGAGCATCGTGAAAAAAAAAAGGGCTTCAGTCGGGGTTCGTCAGTAAAGTTTGATAAAGAAGCCCGATCAAATTTATAAATACTGCATGAAACGTTTCGGTTTTGACAAAAATGAAATTAACTTGAACGGTCTTATGAGGTTAGTTTCGGTGGGTTTCTAAAGAAAGTAGAAATGGCGCATGCGTTGTTTCCCCCCCCCTAGAGACAACCGGAAGTTCTCTCTCTGACATCTAAAAACATACTGACTAAATAAACTAATAGACAGTTCACGACTAAGACAATATCCGGCTCCACAGTATCAATTCATTTTGGCCAACTTGGCACCCCTACACTGTTACCACACAATCTCTTTCTTAATAGTCGTTTTCCGACAAAGAGCTCTCAACCAAACAAACTAAATACCAACATATTTTTTTAGCTAATTACAAACCTTAATACAACAACAAAACATCAGAAGCCACAGAAGCCGACTTGGGATTACCATCGACTATTCAAATTACCATTTTACAACCGTTGGTGGTCAGTCAGTCAGTGAAATTGATTGCTGGACAGTACCAAACCAAATCTCTGCGATGGAAGATGACACTCAGGCTACGATATCAAAGGAGCACCGACAAGCACGACGGTTTCTTCTACAGACAAAAAAAAACACGTTTCCTCTTTATAAGATACTGTTCAAAAAGTTAGAAATATTCACTTTATTATTTCTCGCAATCATGTTAGGAAATTGATATTAGAAAGTCATAACCTGGAAAAACAGAGAAAGAAAACTGGAATTTGACGTCAAGAAAACAACTTCGTCTGGCTGATAAATTTAGCCCCGATAAAAAGCCCACAACGGAAATGTGGAATGGAGAGTACCGGGCCTTTTGTATATATATCCCCAAAGATAGAAAAAATGAGACTTATTCTTATATCTTGTTTATTGTCAACGTCTAAGGAACTCAAATTCAGCTCCTGTCAAGTATAAAACACATTTTCAAAAACATCCCTAGTTTGCAAATAAATCTATGATACAATTTAAGCAGATGCTGGAATATCTTACAAAAGAAAAATCATTCCCGATGCCCGTTTTTATTCCATGGGACGATAGTCAACATCCCCGAGTCTGTTTTCGCATTACCGAATTCTTTAAACCAAAGCGATCATTTACAGAAAGTGAAAACATTATCAAGCCTTATTATTGCCAAGAAGATCTATGATAAAGATGGAATATTCAGAGAAAATGACGTTGCTCTCACAGCCAGCACGATTTGACGAAGAGCCGATGATTTGTTAGAAAAATTTAGAAGAACGAGTCATGAGCACGTTACGGAACGCATCGTGCTGTGGTTTACAAATAAATGAAAGTACCGACTTGACTAATCGTGCTTCTTTATAATGGGCGTTTTCTAGATATTTCTGACGACATGCAAAATATAATAGAACATGGTCCTTCTTATATTGACAATGGAGAGAAAACCATTTGAAAGGCTATTTTCAATAGCATTGATGATTTCTTTGTTAAATCTGGAGTTACCTTGGACGAATGTGCTTCCCGACCTACTGACGGGGCTTCAGCAATGATGGGTATTCTGTCGGGTGCAGTGGCGCGTATGAAAAAGTTTCCACTGACTGCATCAGCACACACTGTATTATTCACAGAGAGGTATTGATTGTAAAAAATGTAAATAAACGAAAGTAAGAATCAACTTGAGATATAAATGCAATCCGTATGTTCCAAAGACTCTGTGAAGATATGGATGCCGAATACACAGCGTTGCTAACTTCTCTTGTTCGACAGCTTTCTAGAAGGGAAGTTAAGGTTTGGGTCTTCAAACATCGTAAGGAATTTCTCAACAATATGAAGATAGTAGGTGACTTTCTTCGATGATTTAAAGTGGATAATCATATTGGGTTACACGTCTTCCATATTTGACAACTAAAACACGTTGAATATATCTCTTCAAGGAAAGGCCAGTGATATGTTTTGTTCAATTAGCAAGATCCGAGGATTTAGGCTCTGCTAGCACTTTGGGAAGAAAATGTCAAGGCTGATTTCTCCAATTTTTCGTACTTGCAAACGGCTTTGACGGAGACGGATTTTGAAAACTATAGCAGCCTCATAGACAATATCATGGATCATCTCGGTCTTTTGAAATTCGATACTGAAAAATACTCTCCCGTAGAGGAATACAGAAATCAACATTTGATGCAGCTATTTATATGTCAAATATTCAAAATTAAGCAGAGATAAATCTTCTGCATTTAAACGTTGACCTGGTGTGGAAATCTAAATTCTGAATATCAACTGTTAATGAATTTAGGGTAGTGATGTCCAATGAGGCGATCGAAATGATAAACCTGGTTGATGAAGGTTTCAAGATTCTTGTCTGATTCCCTAATATATCTGCAAGAAGGGGTTCTCAGCAAAGACTCAAACGAAAAACAAAACAATGAATTAACTTCGCGTGTTGGACGTACCGATCAGAGGCACATTGGCTTCGCTCTAGACACAATTAAACATTACCATCAATCAACTACAAAAGCAACCGAGTCATTAAATATCCAGATTCTAATTTGATTGATATGAGATAAGATTCTTCATGATATTCTACTTCAATTTGTTTCATTTGATGAAATAGTAAAAGTTAAGATATACGGCGAGTAAAATTAGGTACATAATTTTGTGCTTGTATCTCACAACTCCATTTAAGAGTCATTTTTTCTTTTCAAAAGATTTTGATTTTTTAAATTAATTGTATAATTATCGTATTTGTTTCTTAAAAAACTTTACTGTTTTAGTTTCTATTTATTCGGTATCTCAATTCATTATCTTGTACAAAATGTTCACTGCAACGCCTACAGAGTTCTTTTTTGATAGTTTTTCTGGGTATTTTTTTTCTTTCATTTATTGTCAGGAAATTTTAGCGAGGATCTTTCTCTATTTTTGAATTCAGAAAAATTAAACTATATGTAGGAATATATTCTTTTTTACTATTAAGTTAAAATAAAAGAGTAAATGTAAGCAATTTGTTATTTTGAGTCATTTCGTCAAGTTCTAGACGGTATGTATTTATTTGAAAAGCATACTTTTACTATTTTGTTCGAAAAAAGGAATTAAATTGAATTGATTTGAAACTTCAATCGTGTATGGTTAATAGAATGAATAGTTATATTTTTATGAGTATCAATTTATCTTTTTCAGACATTTTTTTAAGGTTTTGTATTGAACACGTTGTTACATCGCATGGGATTGAACAGAAAACGATTTGTTATACAATATGATACGTTGTAAGAGATTTATGTAGTTTAAGTAAAAAATTCCAATTTTAATGGACAATTTACCCCCTACCTTTGAGCTGAGATAGGGTTAGTACATTTTTATAGTCAGTTAGATGCACTAATCAGAGAATGTTGTGGTAGCAGATGTATTACTGAGAGAATGATGTAGATGCTAATGCCTCCGGTGAGATTCAAACTCATGACCCCTGATTTACGAGATCAGTGCTCTAAACCACTGAGCTATGGAGGCAGACACCACTTACCAGACAGTCAGCACATCCTACGTGAGCTTCGATGCCAAGTACTTATTTGATACAAACACTAAAAGGATAGACCATCAAATAGGACACTGAAATTTAGTTTTAATGGGCATTTTGCAATCTACTATTAGGCTGAGATAGGGTTAGTACAATTTTATAGTCAGTTAGAAACACTCTCAATGGGATAATTTGGTAACACAGTGTGAATACATTGCCGGAATATTGATGTAGACGCTAATGCCCCCAGTGAGATTCGAACTCACGACCCCAGGATTACGAGACCAGTGCTCTAAACCACTGAGCTATGGAGGCAGACACGACATACCAGACAGTCAGCACATTCTATGAGCATTTCGATGCCAAGTAGTTATTTGATAAAAATACTAAAAGGATACACCATCAAATAGGACACCGAAGTTTAGTTTCAATGGACATTTTGCCCCCTACCTTTGAGCTGAGATAGGGTTAGTACAATTTTATAGTAAGTTAGATGCACTTTTCATGGGATGTTTTTGTAGCACAGTGTGTATGCATTGTTGAAAAATTGATGTACATGCTAATGCCCCCAGTGAGATTCGAACTCACGACCCCCAGATTACGAGACCAGTGCTCTAAACCACTGAGCTATGGAGGCAAAAACCAATTACAAGACAGTCAGCACATCGTACGTGAGTTTCAATGCCAAGTAGTTATCTGATACAAATACAAAAAGGATACACCATCAAATCGGACACTTAAGTTTAGTTTTAATGGACATTTTGCTCTCTACCTTTGAGCTGAGATAGAGTTAGTACAATTTTATAGTCGTCTAGATGCACTTTTCATGGGATGTTTTTGTGGCACAGTGTGTATGCATTGCTGAAAAATTGATGTAGACGCTAATGCCCCCAGTGAGATTCGAACTCACGACCCCTGGTTTACGAGACCAGTGCTCTAAACCACTGAGCTATGGAGACAGACACCACTTACCAGACAGACAGCACATTCTATGAGAATTTCGATGCCAAGTAGTTATTTGATACAAATACAAAAAGGATACACCATCAAATAGGACACCAAAGTTTAGTTTTAATGGACATTTTGCCCTCTACCTTTGAGCTGAGATAGGGTTAGTACAATTTTATATTCAGTTAGATGTACTTTCCGTGGGATGTTACGGTAGCAGGGTGTGTATGCATTGCTGAAAAATTGATGTAGACGCTAATGCCCCCAGTGGGATTCGAACTCACGACCCCTGGTTTACGAGACCAGTGCTCTAAACCACTGAGCTATGGAGACAGACACCACTTACCAGACAGACAGCACATTCTATGAGAATTTCGATGCCAAGTAGTTATTTGATGAAAATACAAAAAGGATACACCATCAAATAGGACACTAAAATCTAGTTTTACTGGACATTTTGCCATTTACCTTTGAGCTGAGATAGGGTTAGTACAATTTTATATTCAGTTAGATGTACTTTCCGTGGGATGTTACGGTAGCAGAGTGTGTATGCATTGCTGAAAAATTGATGTAGACGCTAATGCCCCCAGTGAGATTCGAACTCACGACCCCTGGTTTACGAGACCAGTGCTCTAAACCACTGAGCTATGGAGGCAGACACCACTTACCAGACAGTCAGCGTATCCTACATGAGTTTCAATGTCAAGCAGTTATTTGATACAACTAAAAAAAGGATACTCCATCACATAGGACACCAAAGTTTAGTTTTAATGGACATTTTGCCCTCTACTTTTGAGCTGAGATAGGGTTAGTACAATTTTATATTCAGTTAGATGTACTTTCATTGGGATGTTACGGTAGCAGGGTGTGTATGCATTGCTGAAAAATAGATGTAGACGCTAATGCCCCCAGTGAGATTCGAACTCACGACCCCTGGTTTACGAGACCAGTGCTCTAAACCACTGAGCTATGGAGACAGACACCACTTACCAGACAGACAGCACATTCTATGAGAATTTCGATGCCAAGTAGTTATTTGATACAAATACAAAAAGGATACACCATCAAATAGGACACTTAAGTTTAGTTTTAATGGACATTTTGCTCTCTACCTTTGAGCTGAGATAGAGTTAGTACAATTTTATAGTCGTCTAGATGCACTTTTCATGGGATGTTTTTGTGGCACAGTGTGTATGCATTGCTGAAAAATTGATGTAAACGCTAATGCCCCCAGTGAAATTCGAACTCACGACCCCTGGTTTACGAGACCAGTGCTCTAAACCACTGAGCTATAGAGGCAGACACCACTTACCAGACAGTCAGCACATCCTACGTCAGTTCCAATGTCAAGCAGTTATTTGATACAACTAAAAAAAGGATACTCCATCAAATAGGACACCAAAGTTTAGTTTTAATGGACATTTTGCCCTCTACCGTTGAGCTGAGATAGGGTTAGTACAATTTTATAGTCATCTAGATGCACTTTTCATTGGATGTTTTTGTGGCACAGTGTGTATGCATTGCTGAAAAATTGATGTAGACGCTAATGCCCGCAGTGAGATTCGAACTCACGACCCCTGGTTTACGAGACCAGTGCTCTAAAGCACTGAGCTATGGAGGCAGACACCACTTACCAGACAGACAGCACATTCTATGAGAATTTCGATGCCAAGTAGTTATTTGATAAAAATACAAAGAGGATACACCATCAAATAGGACACTAAAATCTAGTTTTACTGGATATTTTGCCATTTACCTTGGAGCTGAGATAGGGTTAGTACAATTTTATATTCAGTTAGATGTACTTTCCGTGGGATGTTACGGTAGCAGGGTGTGTATGCATTGCTGAAAAATTGATGTAGACGCTAATGCCCCCAGTGAGATTCGAACTCACGACCCCTGGTTTACGAGACCAGTGCTCTAAACCACTGAGCTATGGAGGCAGACACCACTTACCAGACAGACAGCACATTCTATGAGAATTTCGATGCCAAGTAGTTATTTGATAAAAATACAAAAAGGATACTCCATCAAATAGGACACCAAAGTTTAGTTTTAATGGACATTTTGCCCTCTACCGTTGAGCTGAGATAGGGTTAGTACAATTTTATAGTCATCTAGATGCACTTTTCATTGGATGTTTTTGTGGCACAGTGTGTATGCATTGCTGAAAAATTGATGTAGACGCTAATGCCTGCAGTGAGATTCGAACTCACGACCCCTGGTTTACGAGACCAGTGCTCTAAACCACTGAGCTATGGAGGCAGACACCACTTACCAGACAGACAGCGTATCCTACATGAGTTTCAATGTCAAACAGTTATTTGATACAACTAAAAAAAGGATACTCCATCAAATAGGACACCAAAGTTTAGTTTTAATGGACATTTTGCCCTCTACCTTTGAGCTGAGATAGAGTTAGTACAATTTTTATATTCAGTTAGATGTACTTTCCGTGGGATGTTACGGTAGCAGGGTGTGTATGCATTGCTGAAAAATTGATGTAGACGCTAATGCCCGCAGTGAGATTCGAACTCACGACCCCTGGTTTACGAGACCAGTGCTCTAAACCACTGAGCTATGGAGGCAGACACCACTAACCAGACTGTCAGCGTATCCTACATGAGTTTCAATGTCAAGCAGTTATTTGATACAACTAAAAAAAGGATACTCCATCAAATAGGACACCAAAGTTTAGTTTTAATGGACATTTTGCCCTCTACCTTTGAGCTGAGATAGGGTTAGTACAATTTTATAGTTAGTTAGATGCAGTATTCATTAGATGTTTTGGTAGCACAGTATGTATGCATTGTTGGAAAAATTGATGTACATGCTAATGCCCCCACTGAGATTCGAACTCACGACCCCTGGTTTACGAGACCAGTGCTCTAAACCACTGAGCTATGGAGGCAGACACCACTTACCAGACAGTCAGCGTATCCTACATGAGTTTCAATGTCAAGCAGGTATTTGATACAACTAAAAAAAGGATACTCCATCACATAGGACACCAAAGTTTAGTTTTAATGGACATTTTGCCATTTACCTTTGAGCTGAGATAGGGTTAGTACAATTTTATATTCAGTTAGATGTACTTTCCGTGGGATGTTACGGTAGCAGAGTGTGTATGCATTGCTGAAAAATTGATGTAGACGCTAATGCCCGCAGTGAGATTCGAACTCACGACCCCTGGTTTACGAGACCAGTGCTCTAAACCACTGAGCTATGGAGGCAGACACCACTTACCAGACAGTCAGCACATCCTACGTCATTGTCAATGTCAAGCAGTTATTTGATACAACTAAAAAAAGGATACTCCATGAAATAGGACACCAAAGTTTAGTTTTAATGGACATTTTGCCCTCTACTTTTGAGCTGAGATAGGGTTAGTACAATTTTATATTCAGTTAGATGTACTTTCCGTGGGATGTTACGGTAGCAGGGTGTGTATGCATTGCTGAAAAATAGATGTAGACGCTAATGCCCCCAGTGAGATTCGAACTCACGACCCCTGGTTTACGAGACCAGTGCTCTAAACCACTGAGCTATGGAGACAGACACCACTTACCAGACAGACAGCACATTCTATGAGAATTTCGATGCCAAGTAGTTATTTGATACAAATACAAAAAGGATACACCATCAAATAGGACACCAAAGTTTAGTTTTAATGGACATTTTGCCCTCTACCTTTGAGCTGAGATAGGGTTAGTACAATTTTATATTCAGTTAGATGTACTTTCCGTGGGATGTTACGGTAGCAGGGTGTGTATGCATTGCTGAAAAATTGATGTAGACGCTAATGCCCCCAGTGAAATTCGAACTCACGACCCCTGGTTTACGAGACCAGTGCTCTAAACCACTGAGCTATGGAGGCAGACACCACTTACCAGACAGTCAGCACATCCTACGTCAGTTCCAATGTCAAGCAGTTATTTGATACAACTAAAAAAAGGATACTCCATCAAATAGGACACCAAAGTTTAGTTTTAATGGACATTTTGCCCTCTACCTTTGAGCTGAGATAGGGTTAGTACAATTTTATAGTCATCTAGATGCACTTTTCATTGGATGTTTTTGTGGCACAGTGTGTATGCATTGCTGAAAAATTGATGTAGACGCTAATGCCCGCAGTGAGATTCGAACTCACGACCCCTGGTTTACGAGACCAGTGCTCTAAACCACTGAGCTATGGAGGCAGACACCACTTACCAGACAGTCAGCGTATCCTTCATGAGTTTCAATGTCAAGCAGGTATTTGATACAACTAAAAAAAGGATACTCCATCACATAGGACACCAAAGTTTAGTTTTAATGGACATTTTGCCCTCTACCTTTGAGCTGAGATAGAGTTAGTACAATTTTTATATTCAGATAGATGTACTTTCCGTGGGATGTTACGGTAGCAGGGTGTGTATGCATTGCTGAAAAATTGATGTAGACGCTAATGCCCGCAGTGAGATTCGAACTCACGACCCCTGGTTTACGAGACCAGTGCTCTAAACCACTGAGCTATGGAGGCAGACACCACTTACCAGACTGTCAGCGTATCCTACATGAGTTTCAATGTCAACCAGTTATTTGATACAACTAAAAAAAGGATACTCCATCAAATAGGACACCAAAGTTTAGTTTTAATGGACATTTTGCCCTCTACCTTTGAGCTGAGATAGGGTTAGTACAATTTTATAGTTAGTTAGATGCAGTATTCATTAGATGTTTTGGTAGCACAGTATGTATGCATTGTTCGAAAAATTGATGTACATGCTAATGCCCCCAGTGAGATTCGAACTCACGACCCCTGGTTTACGAGACCAGTGCTCTAAACCACTGAGCTATGGAGGCAGACACCACTTACCAGACAGTCAGCGTATCCTACATGAGTTTCAATGTCAAGCAGGTATTTGATACAACTAAAAAAAGGATACTCCATCACATAGGACACCAAAGTTTAGTTTTAATGGACATTTTGCCATTTACCTTTGAGCTGAGATAGGGTTAGTACAATTTTATATTCAGTTAGATGTACTTTCCGTGGGATGTTACGGTAGCAGAGTGTGTATGCATTGCTGAAAAATTGATGTAGACGCTAATGCCCGCAGTGATATTCGAACTCACGACCCCTGGTTTACGAGACCAGTGCTCTAAACCACTGAGCTATGGAGGCAGACACCACTTACCAGACAGTCAGCACATCCTATGTCATTGTCAATGTCAAGCAGTTATTTGATACAACTAAAAAAAGGATACTCCATGAAATAGGACACCAAAGTTTAGTTTTAATGGACATTTTGCCCTCTACTTTTGAGCTGAGATAGGGTTAGTACAATTTTATATTCATTTAGATGTACTTTCGGTGGGATGTTACGGTAGCAGGGTGTGTATGCATTGCTGAAAAATAGATGTAGACGCTAATGCCCCCAGTGAGATTCGAACTCACGACCCCTGGTTTACGAGACCAGTGCTCTAAACCACTGAGCTATGGAGACAGACACCACTTACCAGACAGACAGCACATTCTATGAGAATTTCGATGCCAAGTAGTTATTTGATACAAATACAAAAAGGATACACCATCAAATAGGACACCAAAGTTTAGTTTTAATGGACATTTTGCCCTCTACCTTTGAGCTGAGATAGGGTTAGTACAATTTTATATTCAGTTAGATGTACTTTCCGTGGGATGTTACGGTAGCAAGGTGTGTATGCATTGCTGAAAAATTGATGTAGACGCTAATGCCCCCAGTGAAATTCGAACTCACGACCCCCAGATTACGAGACCAGTGCTCTAAACCACTGAGCTATGGAGGCAGACACCACTTACCAGACAGTCAGCACATCCTACGTCAGTTCCAATGTCAAGCAGTTATTTGATACAACTAAAAAAAGGATACTCCATCAAATAGGACACCAAAGTTTAGTTTTAATGGACATTTTGCCCTCTACCTTTGAGCTGAGATAGGGTTAGTACAATTTTATAGTCATCTAGATGCACTTTTCATTGGATGTTTTTGTGGCACAGTGTGTATGCATTGCTGAAAAATTGATGTAGACGCTAATGCCCCCAGTGAGATTCGAACTCACGACCCCTGGTTTACGAGACCAGTGCTCTAAACCACTGAGCTATGGAGGCAGACACCACTTACCAGACAGACAGCATTTCTATGAGAATTTCGATGCCAAGTAGTTATTTGATAAAAATACAAAAAGGATACACCATCAAATAGGACACTAAAATCTAGTTTTACTGGACATTTTGCCCTCTACCTTTGAGCTGAGATAGGGTTAGTACAATTTTATATTCAGTTAGATGTACTTTCCGTGGGATGTTACGGTAGCAGGGTGTGTATGCATTGCTGAAAAATTGATGTAGACGCTAATGCCCCCAGTGAGATTCGAACTCACGACCCCTGGTTTACGAGACCAGTGCTCTAAACCACTGAGCTATGGAGGCAGACACCACTTACCAGACAGACAGCACATTCTATGAGAATTTCGATGCCAAGTAGTTATTTGATAAAAATACAAAAAGGATACTCCATCAAATAGGACACCAAAGTTTAGTTTTAATGGACATTTTGCCCTCTACCGTTGAGCTGAGATAGGGTTAGTACAATTTTATAGTCATCTAGATGCACTTTTCATTGGATGTTTTTGTGGCACAGTGTGTATGCATTGCTGAAAAATTGATGTAGACGCTAATGCCCCCAGTGAGATTGGAACTCACGACCCCTGGTTTACGAGACCAGTGCTCTAAACCACTGAGCTATGGAGGCAGACACCACTTACCAGACTGTCAGCGTATCCTACATGAGTTTCAATGTCAAGCAGTTATTTGATACAACTAAAAAAAGGATACTCCATCAAATAGGACACCAAAGTTTAGTTTTAATGGACATTTTGCCCTCTACCTTTGAGCTGAGATAGGGTTAGTATAATTTTATAGTTAGTTAGATGCAGTATTCATTAGATGTTTTGGTAGCACAGTATGTATGCATTGTTGGAAAAATTGATGTACATGCTAATGCCCCCAGTGAGATTCGAACTCACGACCCCTGGTTTACGAGACCAGTGCTCTAAACCACTGAGCTATGGAGGCAGACACCACTTACCAGACAGTCAGCGTATCCTACATGAGTTTCAATGTCAAGCAGGTATTTGATACAACTAAAAAAAGGATACTCCATCACATAGGACACCAAAGTTTAGTTTTAATGGACATTTTGCCCTCTACCTTTGAGCTGAGATAGAGTTAGTACAATTTTATATTCAGTTAGATGTACTTTCCGTGGGATGTTACGGTAGCAGGGTGTGTATGCATTGCTGAAAAATTGATGTAGACGCTAATGCCCGCAGTGAGATTCGAACTCACGACCCCTGGTTTACGAGACCAATGCTCTAAACCACTGAGCTATGGAGGCAGACACCACTTACCAGACTGTCAGCGTATCCTACATGAGTTTCAATGTCAAGCAGTTATTTGATACAACTAAAAAAAGGATACTCCATCAAATAGGACACCAAAGTTTAGTTTTAATGGACATTTTGCCCTCTACCTTTGAGCTGAGATAGGGTTAGTACAATTTTATAGTTAGTTAGATGCAGTATTCATTAGATGTTTTAGTAGCACAGTATGTATGCATTGTTGGAAAAATTGATGTACATGCTAATGCCCCCAGTGAGATTCGAACTCACGACCCCTGGTTTACGAGACCAGTGCTCTACACCACTGAGCTATGGAGGCAGACACCACTTACCAGAAAGTCAGCGTATCCTACATGAGTTTCAATGTCAAGCAGGTATTTGATACAACTAAAAAAAGGATACTCCATCACATAGGACACCAAAGTTTAGTTTTAATGGACATTTTGCCCTCTACCTTTGAGCTGAGATAGAGTTAGTACAATTTTATATTCAGTTAGATGTACTTTCCGTGGGATGTTACGGTAGCAGGGTGTGTATGCATTGCTGAAAAATTGATGTAGACGCTAATGCCCCCAGTGAGATTCGAACTCATGACCCCTGGTTTACGAGACCAGTGCTCTAAACCACTGAGCTATGGAGGCAGACACCACTTACCAGACAGACAGCACATTCTATGAGAATTTCGATGCCAAGTAGTTATTTGATAAAAATACGAAAAGGATACACCATCAAATAGGACACTAAAATCTAGTTTTACTGGACATTTTGCCATTTACCTTTGAGCTGAGATAGGGTTAGTACAATTTTATATTCAGTTAGATGTACTTTCCGTGGGATGTTACGGTAGCAGAGTGTATATGCATTGCTGAAAAATTGATGTAGACGCTAATGCCCGCAGTGAGATTCGAACTCACGACCCCTGGTTTACGAGACCAGTGCTCTAAACCCCTGAGCTATGGAGGCAGACACCACTTACCAGACAGTCAGCACATCCTACGTCAGTGTCAATGTCAAGCAGTTATTTGATACAACTAAAAAAAGGATACTCCATGAAATAGGACACCAAAGTTTAGTTTTAATGGACATTTTGCCCTCTACTTTTGAGCTGAGATAGGGTTAGTACAATTTTATATTCATTTAGATGTACTTTCGGTGGGATGTTACGGTAGCAGGGTGTGTATGCATTGCTGAAAAATAGATGTAGACGCTAATGCCCCCAGTGAGATTCGAACTCACGACCCCTGGTTTACGAGACCAGTGCTCTAAACCACTGAGCTATGGAGACAGACACCATTTACCAGACAGACAGCACATTCTATGTGAATTTCGATGCCAAGTAGTTATTTGATACAAATACAAAAAGGATACACCATCAAATAGGACACCAAAGTTTAGTTTTAATGGACATTTTGCCCTCTACTTTTGAGCTGAGATAGGGTTAGTACAATTTTATATTCAGTTAGATGTACTTTCCGTGGGATGTTACGGTAGCAGGGTGTGTATGCATTGCTGAAAAATTGATGTAGACGCTAATGCCCCCAGTGAAATTCGAACTCACGACCCCTGGTTTACGAGACCAGTGCTCTAAACCACTGAGCTATGGAGGCAGACACCACTTACCAGACAGTCAGCACATCCTACGTCAGTTCCAATGTCAAGCAGTTATTTGATACAACTAAAAAAAGGATACTCCATCAAATAGGACACCAAAGTTTAGTTTTAATGGACATTTTGCCCTCTACCGTTGAGCTGAGATAGGGTTAGTACAATTTTATAGTCATCTAGATGCACTTTTCATTGGATGTTTTTGTGGCACAGTGTGTATGCATTGCTGAAAAATTGATGTAGACGCTAATGCCCCCAGTGAGATTCGAACTCACGACCCCTGGTTTACGAGACCAGTGCTCTAAACCACTGAGCTATGGAGGCAGACACCACTTACCAGACAGACAGCACATTCTATGAGAATTTCGATGCCAAGTAGTTATTTGATACAAATACAAAAAGGATACACCATCAAATAGGACACTAAAATCTAGTTTTACTGGACATTTTGCCATTTACCTTTGAGCTGAGATAGGGTTAGTACAATTTTATATTCAGTTAGATGTACTTTCCGTGGGATGTTACGGTAGCAGGGTGTGTATGCATTGCTGAAAAATTGATGTAGACGCTAATGCCCCCAGTGAGATTCGAACTCACGACCCCTGGTTTACGAGACCAGTGCTCTAAACCACTGAGCTATGGAGGCAGACACCACTTACCAGACTGTCAGCGTATCCTACATGAGTTTCAATGTCAAGCAGTTATTTGATACAACTAAAAAAAGATACTCCATCACATAGGACACCAAAGTTTAGTTTTAATGGACATTTTGCACTCTACCTTTGAGCTGAGATAGGGTTAGTACAATTTTATAGTTAGTTAGATGCAGTATTCATTAGATGTTTTGGTAGCACAGTATGTATGCATCGTTGGAAAAATTGATGTACATGCTAATGCCCCCAGTGAGATTCGAACTCCCGACCCCTGGTTTACGAGACCAGTGCTCTAAACCACTGAGCTATGGAGGCAGACACCACTTACCAGACAGTCAGCGTATCCTACATGAGTTTCAATGTCAAGCAGGTATTTGATACAACTAAAAAAAGATACTCCATCACATAGGACACCAAAGTTTAGTTTTAATGGACATTTTGCCCTCTACCTTTGAGCTGAGATAGAGTTAGTACAATTTTATATTCAGTTAGATGTATTTCCCGTGGGATGTTACGGTAGCAGGGTGTGTATGCATTGCTGAAAAATTGATGTAGACGCTAATGCCTGCAGTGAGATTCGAACTCACGACCCCTGGTTTACGAGACCAATGCTCTAAACCACTGAGCTATGGAGGCAGACACCACTTACCAGACTGTCAGCGTATCCTACATGAGTTTCAATGTCAAGCAGTTATTTGATACAACTAAAAAAAGGATACTCCATCAAATAGGACACCAAAGTTTAGTTTTAATGGACATTTTGCCCTCTACCTTTGAGCTGAGATAGGGTTAGTACAATTTTATAGTTAGTTAGATGCAGTATTCATTAGATGTTTTGGTAGCACAGTATGTATGCATTGTTGGAAAAATTGATGTACATGCTAATGCCCCCAGTGAGATTCGAACTCACGACCCCTGGTTTACGAGACCAGTGCTCTAAACCACTGAGCTATGGAGGCAGACACCACTTACCAGACAGACAGCACATTCTATGAGAATTTCGATGCCAAGTAGTTATTTGATACAAATACAAAAAGGATACACCATCAAATAGGACACTAAAATCTAGTTTTACTGAACATTTTGCCATTTACCTTTGAGCTGAGATAGGGTTAGTACAATTTTATATTCAGTTAGATGTACTTTCCGTGGGATGTTACGGTAGCAGAGTGTGTATGCATTGCTGAAAAATTGATGTAGACGCTAATGCCCGCAGTGAGATTCGAACTCACGACCCCTGGTTTACGAGACCAGTGCTCTAAACCCCTGAGCTATGGAGGCAGACACCACTTACCAGACAGTCAGCACATCCTACGTCAGTGTCAATGTCAAGCAGTTATTTGATACAACTAAGAAAAGGATACTCCATGGAATAGGACACCAAAGTTTAGTTTTAATGGACATTTTGCCCTCTACCTTTGAGCTGAGATAGGGTTAGTACAATTTTATAGTCATCTAGATGCACTTTTCATTGGATGTTTTTGTGGCACAGTCTGTATGCATTGCTGAAAAATTGATGTAGACGCTAATGCCCGCAGTGAGATTCGAACTCACGACCCCTGGTTTACGAGACCAGTGCTCTAAACCACTGAGCTATGGAGGCAGACACCACTTACCAGACAGTCAGCGTATCCTACATGAGTTTCAATGTCAAGCAGGTATTTGATACAACTAAAAAAAGGATACTCCATGAAATAGGACACCAAAGTTTAGTTTTAATGGACATTTTGCCCTCTACCTTTGAGCTGAGATAGGGTTAGTACAATTTTATAGTTAGTTAGATGCAGTATTCATTAGATGTTTTGGTAGCACTGTATGTATGCATTGTTGAAAAATTGATGTACATGCTAATGCCCCCAGTGAGATTGGAACTCACGACCCCTGGTTTACGAGACCAGTGCTCTAAACCACTGAGCTATGGAGGCAGACACCACCTACCAGACAGTCAGCGTATCCTACATGAGTTTCAATGTCAAGCAGTTATTTGATACAACTAAAAAAAGGATACTCCATCAAATAGGACACCAAAGTTTAGTTTTAATGGACATTTTGCCCTCTACCTTTGAGCTGAGATAGGGTTAGTACAATTTTATATTCAGTTAGATGTACTTTCCGTGGGATGTTACGGTAGCAGGGTGTGTATGCATTGCTGAAAAATTGATGTAGACGCTAATGCCCGCAGTGAGATTCGAACTCATGACCCCTGGTTTACGAGACCAGTGCTCTAAACCACTGAGCTATGGAGGCAGACACCACTTACCAGACAGACAGCACATTCTATGAGAATTTCGATGCCAAGTAGTTATTTGATAAAAATACAAAAAGGATACACCATCAAATAGGACACTAAAATCTAGTTTTACTGGACATTTTGCCCTCTACCTTTGAGCTGAGATAGGGTTAGTACAATTTTATATTCAGTTAGATGTACTTTCCGTGGGATGTTACGGTAGCAGGGTGTGTATGCATTGCTGAAAAATTGATGTAGACGCTAATGCCCCCAGTGAGATTCGAACTCACGACCCCTGGTTTACGAGACCAGTGCTCTAAACCACTGAGCTATGGAGGCAGACACCACTTACCAGACAGTCAGCACATTCTATGAGCATTTCGATGCCAAGTAGTTATTTGATAAAAATACTAAAAGGAAACACCATCAAATCGGACACTAAAGTTTAGTTTTGATGGACATTTTGCTCTCTACCTTTGAGCTGAGATAGGGTTAGTACAATTTTATTGTCAGTTAGATGCTCTTTTCATGGGATGTTACGGTAGCACAGTGTGTATGCATTGCTGAAAAATTGATTTAGACGCTAATGACCCCAGTGAGATTCAAACTCATGACCCCTGGTTTACGAGACCAGTGCTTTAAACCTCTGAGCTATGGAGGCAGACACCACTTACCAGACCGTCAGCGTATCGTACATGAGTTTCAATGTCAAGCAGTTATTTGATACAACAAAAAAAAGGATACTCCATCAAATAGGACACCAAAGTTTAGTTTTAATGGACATTTTGCCCTCTACCTTTGAGCTGAGATAGGGTTAGTACAATTTTAGCTAGATGCACTATTCATGGGATGTTTTTGTAGCACAGTGTGTATGCATTGCTGAAAAACTGATGTAGACACTAATGCCCCCAGTGAGATTCGAACTCACGACCCCTGGTTTACGAGACCAGTGCTCTAAAGCACTGAGCTATGGACGCAGACACTACTTACCAGACAGACAGCACATTCTATGAGAATTTCGATGCCAAGTAGTTATTTGATACAAATACAAAAAGGATACACCATCAAATAGGACACTAAAATCTAGTTTTACTGGACATTTTGCCATTTACCTTGGAGCTGAGATAGGGTTAGTACAATTTTATATTCAGTTAGATGCACTTTCCGTGGGATGTTACGGTAGCAGGGTGTGTATGCATTGCTGAAAAATTGATGTAGACGCTAATGCCCCCAGGGGGATTCGAACTCACGACCCCTGGTTTACGAGACCAGTGCTCTAAACCCCTGAGCTATGGAGGCAGACACCACTTACCACACAGTCAGCACATCCCACGTCAGTTTTGATACCAAGTAGTTATTAGATACTAATTAAAAAAGGATACACCATCAAATAGGACACCAAAGTTTAGTTTTACTGGACATTCTGCCCCTTCCTTCGAGCTGAGATCGGGTTAGTACAATTTTATGGTCAGTTAGATGCACTTTTCACGGGAGGTTTTGTAGCACAGTGAGTATGCATTGTTGAAAAATTGATGTAAACTCTAATGCCCCCAGTGAGATTCGAACTCACGACCCCTGGTTTACGAGACCAGTGCTCTAAACCCCTGAGCTATGGAGGCAGACACCACTTACCAGACTGTCAGCACATCCTACGTGAGTTTCAATGCCAAGAAGTTATTTGATACAAATACTGAAAGAATACACAATCAAATAGGACACCAAAGTTTAGTCTTCATGGACATTTTGCCCCCTACCTTTGAGCTGATATAGGGTTAGTACAATTTTAGCCGAATGCACTTGTCGTGGGATGTTTCGGTAGCACAGTGTGTATGCATTGCTGAAAAACTGATGAAGACGCTAATGCCCCTAGCGATATCTGAACTCACAACCCTTGGTTTACGAGACCAGTGCTCTAAACTACTGATCTATTGATGCAGACACCACTTAGCAGACAGTCAGCACATCCCACGTGAGTTCCGATGCCAAGTAGTTATTTGATACAAATACTAAAAGGATACACCATCAAATAGGACACTAAAATCTAGTTTTACTGGATATTTTGCCCTCGACCTTTCAGATGAGATAGGGTTAGTACAATTTCAGAGTCAGTTAGATGCACTATCCACGGGATGTTTTTGTAGCACAGTGTGTATGCATTGTTGAAAAATTGATGTAGATGCTAATGCCCCCAGTGAGATTTGAACTCACGACCCCTGGTTTACGAGACCAGTGCTCTAAACCACTGAGCTATGGAGGCAGACACCACTTACCAGGCCGTCAGCACATCCTACGTGAGTTTCGATGCCAAGTAGATATTTGATACAAATACTAAAAGGATACACCATCAAATAGGACACTAAAGTTTAGCTTTAATTGATATTTTGTCCTCTACCTTTGAGCTGAGATAGGGTTAGTACAATTTTAGAGTCAGTTAGATGTACTTTTCATTAGATGTTCTGGTAGCACAGTGTGTATGCATTGTTGAAAAATTGATGTACATGCTAATGCCCCCAGTGAGATTCGAACTCACGACCCCTGGTTTACGAGACCAATGCTCTAAACAACTAAGCTATGGAGGCAGACACCACTTACCAGACTGTCAGCACATTGTACGTGAATTTCGATGCCAAGTAGTTATTTGATACAAATACTAAAAGGATACACAATCAAATAGAACACTAAAGTTTAGTTTCAATGGACAATTTGCCCTCTACCTTTTTGCTGATATTGCATAATCACATTTTTATATTCAATTAGATATACTTATCGAGGAATGTTGTGGTAGCATAGTGTGTTTATATTACTGAGAAAATGATGTAAATGCTAGTGCCACCACCGAACTATGGAGGCAGACACGACTTACCGAATGATCAGCACATCTTACTCCAGTTATGATGCTAAGGAGTTATTTTAGACAAATGCTAAAAGGCTTGACAATAAAGTTCAGTTTTAATGGCCAATTTGCCCTCTACCTCCGATCACGTTTGTACATTTTTTGTAGTAAGTTAGGTGCACTTATCAGAGAATATTGTGGTAATATGGTGTCTAAGTGTTACTGAGAAAATGAGGTAGATTGTAATTCCTCCAGTGTGATTGGAACTCACAACCCCTGGTTCATGAGACCAGTGCCCTAAACCATTGAGCTATGGAGGCAGACAGGATTTATATAACGGTCAGCACATCTTATGTCAGTGTTGATGCCAAGAAGTTAATTGATACAAATACTTAAAGGATAGGCCATCAAATAAGACGCTAAAGTTTAGTTCCAACCCCCACGAGATTCGAACTCACGATTTATCTAAAGGTTAGTATATCTGATGCCAACGACGCCTGATCAACGTTAATTATTGAGATTTTTTTTCCTGTAAGGGATTGTAATGATCGAGTACTTCACACGTTTGACTTTCATTCCACTTTGGGATTTACTTTAAATGGAATTTTGTCCCTATTGTTCCGAATCCCACTCATGCTAATACATTTTTATACTTCATCAGTCAGGTACACTTATCGAAGCATGTAATGGTAGCAAGTTGTGTATGTTTTATCAATGAAATATTTCAGGTCAGACTACTTCCTGTGAGATTCGAACAAAATAACATTAACTTTCTCTATATGTCTACTTTGATGATTATTAAAAACTGATGGCTAATAACATGATAATTTGCAAAATACTCCCAGGGGTCCGATGGACAAGTGGTTGAGATTCTGGGCTTTTGACTTAATGGGAAAATTGGCAAGTAATTGTGTGAGTTCGATACCCGCTCTTGTTAATATATTTTTATACTCTATCATTTACATACATATCGAGAAATGTCGTGGCAGCACGTAGAGTACTTGTTATCACAAATATATTCCTGATCAGAATGCACCCAATTAGATTCGAGCTCCCGACCCTTACTTTATGAGACCAGTGCTTTGAATCATGCACCCAGTGTTGAGCATGCTGCCATGACCTTAATGTCTATGCTAACAACGTCTACTGAACGTTGAATATAAAAAGTTGTTCGTTTTCGATGGTACGGGTTAACTGTATATGAGCTCTGTAACTGAGTAGTTCAGACTTTAGACGTTTGTTCAATCGGCGATTGTCCACGTTAGTCCGATTCCCCACTTGTGATTATGTATTTTTTTTAATTTTATTAACAAGACACGACCACTCAGTTACGTACACAGTGTACATTCTCTACGTATCAGTAATAAAAATTCAAGATCAGAATTGTCATAGAGAGATTTGGATTCATCACATGAACTTCTTTGTCGATGACGTCTCTACTGCGTTGATTATTGAAAATTGATTGCTACTAACTTAACAGTTTACAAGTTAACTCAATGTGCACAATTGACTAGCGATTAGGATGATAGGCTTTAGTTTTAATGATAAATTGGCCGCAGAGATTCGAATCCCACTCTTGCTGATTCATTTTTATACTTTATTAGTTGGACGTACACATATATATTTGTAGTATATAGAAGTAGCACGTTTTGTACTTGTTATCAAGACAATATTCTAGATAAGTATACCCCCAGTGAGACTCCAACTCTAAACCGTTGAGCTATGGCGGTAGATACGATTTATCTAGCGTTGAGTACATCTGTCGTTAATCCTTATATCGACAGCGCCCTTTAAGCGTTGATTATAAGTAAGCTTGGTGAGTGAGTAGTTCAGACTTTAGACATATGTCTTCCTCGAATCCCCACTCTTCATTAGTGAGACACAAAAATCCAATCACTTATATAGTATCCATTCTTTACGTATTAGCAATAAAAATTCGTGACCAGAATTGTTTAAGTGAGATTGGAACTCATATCATTGACCTGTGTATTTCGATGATTATCAAAAACTGATTGCATCTAGCATAACGGTTCATCAAATTATGCCGATGAGCACAATGGGTGGGTTGTTAATGCATTGGACTCAAGTTTCAATCGACGATTGTCTGCGTAAGTCTGAACCCCTCTGATGCTAATGAAATTTCATACTTTATTAATTGGACACACACATAGAATAAAATAGTGGTGGTACACTGTTTACATATTATCAAGAAATATTTTAGATTAGTGAGATGGCCCCCGGTGAGATTCCTACTCATGGAATCTTGTTTACAAAATTGGTATTCTAAAACACTGAGCAGACACATTATTTATCGTTGAACGCGTCCGACGTTAACCTTTTTGCCAACAGCGTCTGCTTTGCATTTATTATTTTTTTTAGATATTTGGATCCAAATAGAATTGTCTTAAGAGAATGTCAATGAGCGCGATGGCTTAGTGGTTAAAGTGTTGGACCTAAGTTCCAAATGTTTCGATTTCGTTTGGAACCCCATTCGGGCTTATCTGTTTCTATTGCACTCCAGTAATACACACACACACACACACACACACATCCACAAACATAGTGATAGTGCGTTATGTACATATTATTGATTTTAAAAAATGCAAGGTCTGAATGCCTCCGTTGAGATTCGAACACACGACACTTAATTTACCGGAACACTTTTAAACAGTGGTCACGTATATGGGTTTGTACGAATCCATACGGTTTGCGAAATAACTTTCTGGGTTCGCTCTGAGGTTTACTATCTCTGCTCCTGTCATAATGAAAAATGTTGATAAAACAACCGCAAAAGCAACCATGTCATTAAACTTCAGACTCTTGTTATTTATTGATTTAAGACCAGAATACTCTTATTTCTGTTATTCTTTCTTTTAAATGGTATCATTTTTTTATAAAAGAAAATGACAAGTCGTGGTTGATATATTTTTTCTATCATCAAGTTGTAGGGTTCTTTCCAAGACTCTCTATAATATTTTGGGTTCGCATCGTGAAAAAGGGTTGGAGACCACTGAGCTGGAAGGTTTAGAATTTAAGCATTCACTCTTCGTTTTGTCGAAAGAAAAACTTTTTAGAAAAATCTACCCAAAAACGGCTTTTAGTGAGGGGTTCAATCTGTGTGCTTGAGTTTATGATTGTATGTACGCTAATTTGTATGCGTGTAAGTGGATATATTTGCTGCTCTGTGTGCGCTTGTAGGGGCGTGGTTGTGAGTGTGTTTTTGTGTGTATACTTCTATCTATGTTAGTGCGTGTGCTTGTACGTATGTGCTTGTATGCGGTTTTGTGTGCATATATTCTTATCCAAGTTCGTCTGTATGCGCTTGTGTGTGTTCTTGTGTGTGTGCGTATATTTTGTGCATTTTGTGTGGGATCATGTGTGTGCGTGTTTAGGTGTATGTTCTTTTGTCTATGTTTGTATGTGCGCTTGTGTTTTATGGGTGTGTGTCTATGCTGCGGCGTGTGTTTGTATGAGTGAGCGTATTTGTTCTCGATTAACCAATTCCTTCTGCAAATTTCAAAGAAATCAGTTACCGAAAACAAAGATCATCTCATTTAGAAGCACTTGGTGAAATATACGGTGAACAAGTGCACCTCGAGCCAAAAAGGGGTTGCCTGAGGAAATGAAAAAAACATGCATAAAAATACCCCCCCCCCTGCAAAAAAAAATAGTAAGAAAGAAACGGGCCTGGTAAGTCATTGCAGTGCAGGGGGTGATCAATTAAAAATAGGGAAAAGGGATCATCAGTGGATATGTTAATCCTCTCGGCTTTTGCTAGTCTTGGTAAGATCCCTAAAGATATCCGAATATTCAAATAACAGGCAGGAACACTACCGGGCACAAACTGAGTGATCAATTTAGAATAAACTCACATTGCAGATTGAAATAAACACGATCAAATACAAATATGTGGTTACCCTGACGTCTATATGAATAAACGCAACAATATTAAAATCAAATTATCCCATGATTAATAGATCGTCTTGGTCCTTCATTTCTCGGTGCGATCGGGATTATTTGGTTTGCAGATTTCCAAGTTACTCTGTGAGTGGTGGAGCAAGCCATCAAATAAAAGAAAAAAGGAAAGGCTTCTAGACAAGATAGCATCACCAGCGACCTTCTCAAAAAGCTTCTAAAATCATCTCTAAGAAACTAGCCATTCTATTCAATTTATGTCTCAAACAGAGTAAAGTCCCAGAAGATTGGAACACTGCAATCATAATGCTGTTATATATATATATATAGAGAGAGAGAGGAGACCCAAGGATCTAAACCACTACAGGCCAATTTTTTCCCAAGTGATCACCAACTGAATCAACAAAACGCTAGATGAAAACAAGCCACGGTTTCGATGGAAACTGCTCAAACATTAAACATTTCCATTCGATGAATTAACTAAACGAAAAAGCAACAGAATACAAACTGCCACTCGCTGTAGTATTTGTCGATTTCAAGAAGGCCTTCGACTCAGTAGAAATCCCAAAAGTCATTGGTGCTATCATACGTCAAGGCGTGGACCCCGTATATGTGAGAGTCTTGTAACATATATACCGATACAGTAGTTCTGTTATCAAAGGGACAAGTGACGGTAGGTGTGTCGCCAAACTTTGACCAATCTCAGCTGAAAAAAAGGTTAGACATACCAAACCCTTCACAAGCATCTCCGAAATGATATTCCCAATCCTAGACTTGAAAAATAAAAGAATTAAAATGGACGGTGAGTACTTAAGTAATCTTATATTTGTTGAAGACGTCATCCCTTTAGCTGTGAACCTTCTTGATTTTCAAAAAATGCTACACGGACAGGACGAGGAAAGCACGAAAGTTGATCTTCATACAAACTTCAGTAAAACAAATATCATGTAATATAAATATGTACAAGACAAAGACACAATGATCAAACTTGAAGATACAGAGATGACAAGTGTAGACCTTTACATCTACCTGGGACAATGAATCTCCATGAAAGAAATCAAGCATAGAATCTTTAGGCACGCTTGGTTTACCAGTGCATTCTCCTGATAGTCACCCTCGGAGTTGAAAGATGGAACCTAACCAAAAGATTAGTCCTCAAACAGATGACCATGCAATGAGCACAGGACAGAATCATGATCAACATCACACGAAGGGATCACAAGACAACAGAGTATATCAGAGAAAAACAGGGATCAAAGTTATCATAAAAAGACGTTAGAAAACACAAATGGCAATGGGCTGGTCATGTTGCAAAAACGTCAGACAACCACTGGACATCATGACTCACAACGTGGATCCCAGAGATCATATGCGAAACAGTGGCCGACAAAATGTCGTAACAAACTTGGCACGTTCAGGAAGTACTGACTCCGCGACGCCTAAGATAGAGAGATCTGACAAATCTTGGGGAAGGTCTATGTCCAACGACGGACCCTAGAAGACTGATGCTGATAATGAAGATGATTACCACGATGACAGCACCCATATCTTCTATAAGTAAAGGTACACCTTGATTAGTACAGGTACTTCGATCAAAAATTTTCTGTGCTGTTCAAGGTCTTATCAAAATTTAACGTGTCTCTTCTGCTTATACTCGTTTACAACAATTCGTAGAGCAACACTGTACCAAATCAAAACTTACACTAATCAAAACCACTTATTCAAGCTATCCCAATAATATGCAACCACTCTCCCATGATCACCTTATACTCATAAGCGATTGCAGCAATATCAATTGTCAGTCTTTACAGATAAGAGCCCACTATCAAATATTTTGAGAGTGAAATGCCAAATACAATGTTCAATATGTTCGACAAGAAACAAATGCTGGTTTCTCCCGCTATCCGAAAGTAGAGCATTCGAACAAAAACTTTTGTAAACTGGAATAGTGTAAAGCGAGAACGCAATTACTATTAATTAGCACGGAAAAACGATTTAAGCGTTCTTCAAACCCTAAATAATCTTTTTGCTATGCCTGTCGGTTTTACGCTCAGTGAAACATCTTTACCAGTTCTCTCGATCATTTCTGATACTTTAAGACAGGTCTTGCTAACGGATACACAAAAAAAATCATGATGAAGCACAGATGCTCACAGACACAGTCTAACAGCATGGCGGAGTGAGATCTTTCGTAAAAGTAGCGTAAAGCGAACTTTCGTGAAGCAGGGATATCTGTAAGGCAACTTCAACTGGTTAATACCAAATCAAATTATTCTACGGTGTCGTAGTTCTTTGAGGTTCAAGTGCAAGAATTAATGAAGTGTTCTGCTTTGAATTCAGAATGAGCATCACCGTATACCTGAATCTGCGGCACCTGAAGAATCAGAATATTTAATACGACGCAGTAACCACTGGACTATACCAGCAATTGTAACAGCAATCTATTCTACTTAATTGACAATCCACAAATGAAGAAATAAATGAAGAAAACCCAAAGGAAAAAAATGAGGAGCCAAATCGACGTTGAAGAAAAAAAAAATCTTTTGTTTTTGATCCAATTGAATGATTTCATTCCGTTTGAGTAAAAAGCTTGAATGATAGACATACCGATCAGCGAACAAAGCGCTGATTTAAATGTTAACGTAATTAAACTAATTACGCATTTAGTTTTGAATTGCTTGAAATAATTAACTTGAATATACGAGGTGCTACTCGAAAGATTTCAAGGAATTCGAGTAGCTTACGCGAAACCGAATGTGGTTCGAAATTTGCCGCTGCCTTTTGTGAACCATTATGCAAACGTTGCAAAGGAACGACTTCGAGAGAGTCATCAGAAACTAGGTGAACTAGGTCAGGGCGGGTCGTGGTCAAATTCGCCGAACTTTCTATGCTACTTGATAGTGTCAGAGGTATAAAGAAACCAATCATTGCGATAAAAAGCAACAAAAAATAAGATAACAGAAAAACTATGCAAAAATTAATTATTTTACGTAGTTTATAATAAATGCTGAAATAAAGAAAAAATCATAACGGCCCAGTAACGGTAAATTGTGTACAAGATTCTTGTTTACCAGCTTGACGTAAAGGTTTACGTTTTATACCCGGAGCATAAACAAATTCCTCATTTGGGAGATGAACGAGTTTTGAATGTTTCCAGCCAGCAAAGCTTTTTATCATATGTGTGTGTATGTGTTTATGCTTTCCAGCACTCCTGGTCGTACCATTTTGTCTACAAATTTGAAAATTGGCATCAGTACTCCACTAGACCCCTTACAATTTTTTAAAATTTTATTTTTGTAAATAAGCTTTTTTGGCCTTCAGGGGCCATATTCTGGAGAAATTATTAATAACATCTTAAGTCTCCTGCCCATTGCCATTTTAATTTTCTGGTGGATTTTTTAGTAGATTTTATATATCTGACTCCAATATCTTCTCTAATATAGTTTGCCATCTTGTGATCCCTCCATGTGAAATTTTTTCATTTCTTTCCATTCATTTATATGTATTCACTCATGTTTGTCTGTTTTTCCATTCAATATCTCCGAAAGTTCTCAATGAATTTCGGTGACATTTTGTTACACGCTGGGCTATGGACTAAAAAATAATTTGATTACATTTTGGGGCAGATCCAGGGTTTCTTCGATTGAGAGGTATTCTTCATATATTTAAATAACTGTCCGACATATGAAAAATCGGAACTCATACATTTACCTCCCCGATATCGTAGCTGTACATGAACTGATTTTCCGTCAGTTTTTTTGATAGTATATGACAGTGACGGAGAACCTATGATACCTGTTAGCAGCGACATGCGGCGGACATTTTGTTGACACGCTTATGGACTCTGAAAAAAGTCATTAAAGCTATGATGACTTTTTAATTTAATTTTATCATTTTTGTTTTACAAGTATTTTTCGGAATTTTAAATTATATTTTATTCTTTATTATACTTTTGGTTTTATAAATATATTCGACAATAGGCCGCTTATCTAAGCACTTACCTGAAACTAAGATACAAGTAAGTATATACGTAGGTGACGCTCCAATAACAGGATACTTTTTTTTTAATTGAAATTTTGGCACACCGTGCAAAAAGGATTCGCTACCACTGGTGTATGACGTTGGCAGAGGTATGCTCTCTCTGAATAATTCCTAGTTCTCTCTCTCTCCCCCCCTCTCTCTCTCTCTCTCTCTCTATATATATATATATATATATATATATTTTTTTTTTTTTTTTTTTTTTTCCGAACATGTCTTATGACCCGTCCATATGGCACAACATCTTAACAGCTTCCGGTTGTCAAGGAGCAGACGGATCATTTATAAGCCATTAACACTTCAACTACAAGGACCCTTCACTGTTGTGGTCGACATTAATACCTAACACACTTCCTCACAATTGGACCAAAACTACTCACTTATTTTTACAATCTTCTTCTTGTATCCAGGGTGTTGTGAGGGGGGGTGAGACGCGGCCTACCGCTCGTCCGTTTTTTATTTTTCTTTATTTCACTTGAGAGATTCCTCACAATCGATTTCCGGCTCACTATGCCCATCAAAGCTTCACCAGTTACGTTAATTGTACATCTCGGGAACACATTCCCTACTTTGTCCGTTGTCACAAGACGCTGGGATTTCAATTTCCTGATTTGAATCCAGAGTTGTCTGTCTCCAGGACTGTTTGCCCAGTGGAAGAAAATGGGAGAAAATAATGTAATCCACTCGATCAAATAGCATGAAATTCAGTTAGGCGATTTTTATTCAGTTTTGAACTTGACCAGGAATCACCGGAAATGGATTTATTTCTACATTTTGTTCAAGAAAACTACTCCATCTTGTTCTCCACACACACACACACACACACATATATATATATATATATATATATATAATAATTGAAGAATTGTGTCATCCATACACTGCTGTTTCGTTGTATTACAACTCTTTGGTGTGGCTATAGACTATCCATTATCCCATCCAGTACCAGGTAGGATCGAAACCTCCGCTTCAGACCCAGAGGCTAGCATCTTACCTCTGCCCTACGGGACGATCAGTAAGGTTGAATTTTTGTGATCTATTCATTCATGCATAATTCCCCATCCACCAGAGTGCTCTATTCCCAGGTTGGAAGGGCATTGCATAAGCTTACAATGAGCGAGTTGCCTCACTCAAAGAGTGCTTAACCCTGAATAAGGGAGCGTCAATTATAATAATAATCAAATATATATATATATATATATATATATATATATATATCACATAAAAGCCATTGTCACATTTGTTTGTAAGATGGTTTGTTGATTTCTGTCATGCTAAAGTAAGCAGAAGAGGGAGGGGTAAAGCAAGGTTGTGTCCGGATGTTTGTGTACGCCAAGTAAGCAGTTATGAATCTGTGTGTCTGTCTATGCATCGCTACTACAATTACTACTACTAATCGCGATGACTCCGTGGTAGGATAGGAAAACAAACGGAGGTATCTCCAATTTTTTATGCATAAATCTGATGTTCTCCTCATATCAAAATCAAAAATTTGCTTTTTACTACATTATGATGCATTACTTATTTAAACTTATTAAAAAAAGAAAAATATGAAGAGGTGTGAAAGATTGTTAGAAAAATTTGGTCGAAAGTATGCGTTTTTGTTTTGTTTTTTGTTTTTTGTTTGCAATAATAGTATTCATACTGAAATATATGTTTTTATGATTCATCAATACGTAATCCAGTCGATTAGACGGGTAGTACACTTGTATACACATAAAATTTTTACTCTCATCTTCATAGATACAAACACCTCCCCTCCCGCTTATACTAAAGAACCAAACAACGCAGAAATATCCCCATTTCTTTCCTCGGCCTCAAACACGTGAACAGCAAAATGTTCAGTGTACAAAATTTTGCAATTCTTTTTCACTGAAAACGATGGCTAGCATCCGTCAAAATGCATTGAAACATGCCCACGGTCCAATTTCTAAAAAAAATTGAGATGTAACACCTATCTTTTCTCTTCTCCTTCAAATAGTCACTTTCATCAGTCAGATCACTTCACATCCACAATTAAAACATACAAATAAAATAAGCAGAGTTTTTTTTCACTGATTCATAACAGATTGTATATTCTGTTTCGCTTACATAAAGATTATATATATATATATATATATATATATATATATATATATATATATATATATATATATATAGATAGATAGATAGATAGATAGATAGATAGATAGATAGATGGTATGCTTACTTCTGCCAAGTGAAGGTGCTTGATTAAAATAGAGCATTTCCTTTTGCTCAATTCCCCCGTTTTTTGATTTTAGATAACAAGTAAAAAGATCAGAAAAAAAATCTCGGACCCTCATAGTACACCTGAAATCATAATCTCCCCAACCATCCACCGCTCCCCAAACTTCTCAGGTTTCGGTACGAATCCCTGTCTTCTAATAATCAAAAAGAACATTTACTAAGAAAATAGACGCACGCACATCCAGTAAGGTGCGGGAACAAGGTAATTCTTCTTCAACATTAAAGCTACAAGATGGCTGACATGTTTATTCGCTGAACGGTTACATCTTGTTGACATGATTAGAGACACGGTATAAAGGAACTCGTATGACAGTCCCTCGATTGTCAAGTACAGGAAAAGGGACAAGGTAGTCCCCACCCCACGGCTTTATATTGTACCCGGCATTTGACATGGCAAGACAGGCTTTATGTCTAGTTCTCGTAAGTTCTAGAAATGTCAGAACTAGTTTGAAGACTCTGGTGCAGGATAGACGTTGGGGTTTTATTGTCCATGTTCTTCCCCCCTGTCACTGTCGACCCTTCCACTTTTTATGTGTTGGGAAGTGGTTTGAAACCGTCAACCACGACTGTCACCAAAACTGTCAACATAGGTTTCTTTATATCGTAAAGATACTGTTTATAGATCCGAGAAAGCTCATGAACACCCGAAGGGTTTTTTTTCGGGCATTTGAACTCAAACAACTTGGAGTTCAAACGTCAAATCAACTCTTGGGTTAGGTATCTCCAGTTTTCAAGTTGGTCTGGACGCCTGTCTGGCTGAAAATTTACACCTTATGTCTGGCAAAACAGTTTATTTTCTTCTTTTTATATATTTTATCCTACATATCTTTTTAGTAGAGGGTTCGATTTATATTGTAAGTTTATGCTAAATCAGTCCTTCAGTTTGTATCGGGCAGCATTCGCGCTTTTTTAATTTGAACTTTTTCAATGATCACTGCCATTAAAAGACGAGTCAAGTAATGTATTGATTGATCAACATTTTCCAATTTTTTAATTGATCACCCCAACGCAGCATGCAACCAAAATACGTTGGTCACATGGCAATTTCTGTTGAGTGACTTACTAGTCCTGTTTTTTTTTTCTTCTTAACAACAGGTTAACGACGGGTATTGCAAATGATTTATGAGGAGAAACGAACAGCTTTTGCCGGTGTTACCTGTACAGGTGTGTGATACAATGACTGAGAATACAGTTTAGAGGATGTCGAGGTTGAAAGATATTAAAGAATGTACCTGGAGAGAAAGAATGTATGAAGGAAGGAAGAATGCACAAGCAGGAAAGAAAGAAAGCAAGAAAGAATATCTGTTCAAGGATAGTGTATGTGCAAGCAAGAAAGAAAAGTGAAAGAGAAAATAATGTAAAGCAAATAATATATATTTAAAAGAAAGAGTGAAATAAACAAAGAACACGAAAGAGTGCACAATGAAGGAGGAAAAGAAGGAAAAAAATACAACAAAGAAAGAAAGAAAAAGGGAGAATATACAAGAAAGAAAGAATGTACAGAAAAGAAAGTACAAGAATGTATTTACAAGAAAGAAAGAAAGATCGCACCAGAAAGGAAAATGTACAGAAAAGAAACAAGAAAGAAAAAGGAAGAATGCATAGACAGGAAAGAAAGAAAGTACAAGAAAGAATGTGCAGATGAAAGAAAGAGAAGGGTGAGGGAAGAAAAAGAAAGAGAATGTACAAATTGGGAAGAATACATAGAGAAGAAAAAGAGAAATATTTGAAGATTGAAAGAAATGTAAGAAGAAAATTGTACGAAAACAAAAAGGATGCAATTGAAAAAAGAAAAATAGAATGAAAAAACAATGGAATGAAAAAAAAAACAAGAAAGAGATGGAAAAACAAAAGGGAATTAATATGAAGAAAACAGATGAAAAAATAGAAATAGAAAGAAAGAGAATCGAGATTCGTTGAATAGCTGAAAGAAAGAAAATGTGCCCCAGACCGAAGTTAATGAAAGAACAAAAGGGAAATAATTTTCGAAAAATGTTACATAACAAAAGACCTCGTCACTTTCTTTGTTTATTTGTTAGTTGTTGTTTTTTTCTGTCTCGCTGGAGCAAATAGAAAGAGATAGGAGTACTGCTAGCACACGCACAAAATCTGCTACCCATTTTGTGTGTGTATGTGTGTGTGTGTCTGTGTTTGCTGAAAATGGGCGGTCTCCTTCTGGTGGTAAAAGCATTTCTACTGTTGATGGAAATCGTCTCAGCTCTGTGTTTCACGTTATATTGGCTAATTGTTTTTTAAAAAGAAAATTTAAAACATGTAAAGACTTGTAGAAAATCGACAGAAAAATACATTTTGTTTGAGGCATGTTCCTTTAGTAGCACTAAATATGCTTGGATGTATATTTTCATAATTCATCCATGTGTGAATATACCCGTCATTTTTTATGGGTACTATACTAGCTCGGGACAAAGTACAGGTAGAATGATGGATGGGTATCCTGCATGATTTCACAGTACAAAACTTGTCATTCGGAAATGTAAATTGGGTTCCAGATCGGTCAAGTTGTCAGATTTTTGCAGCATTTGCCGAAGAAGTGGCTAATGCTGTCAAAAGTTTGAAATGGGAAAAAATTAACGCTATATCGCATCGGGTCTTTTTAATTAATCTCCAACTGAACCGACTTTTTATAACCTATGTGAAATGATGTGTCAAGTTTATTTCATTTGTCCATTCCCAACGAGAAGGGACAATGAATTTTATGGAGGGACAATTTTCAACTAATTTCAATTTTAAAAAATGAGCATATGCAGCAACTGTATTTATGCAGTTCAACTTACTTGGGGTTTTGTTGTTGTTTTTTGTTAATGTTTTTTCAATTTAGCTAGCATATCTTTTAATTTGCTTGCCTTACTTTTAAACCTGCACGGGAAAAATACCTCTTTCTCACTCTCTCTCCATATAAAGACAGACAGACGGATATATATATATATATATATATATATATATATATATATATATATATATAGTTCGTAATGTTTTGTTTCAGTTTGTGAGGATACAAAAAAGAAACAAAACGTTTTTTCCCTTGTTCATGATATCTAATCCCAATGCTCAATATTTATCAAAGAAAATATAGCTATTAACACTTAGAATGAAATTTTCAAGCATATATTCCCGGCGAATGTCAACATTTCGTTCCGAATGCACTCTTTGGCAATATATATATATATATATATATATATATATATATATATATATATATATATGCGCAAGCAGGTACAATAATAAGTCTGTAATCTGATGGAAATAGTATTAATTTTATAGAACAAATATTTAGTTTTTTAACTTAATCTCCTCATAATGTTCTCTTATACAGTGAAAATTTCAGATCAAAATTGAGCTAATAAGTACGTGTCAGGCGATTGATGTCGAATTTACTCGCAGAGCTGATTAGAAGCTTTTATAGGCTCAGCATTCTCTATGGTATCAAAAATGGCTCTGCTTCTTTGGTTGGTATTATTGATCACCACTGATCACGACAAACAGATTTAAATACTGTTGCTGGGTTTAGTTTATTCATGCCTTCTGACATTTTGATGTATTTATGTATCCATCTATCTATACACCCGGACTTCGCCCAGTCCTGACCACTCATTGTAGAAACTTGGATTGTTGCGTCTCACAACTAACGGGGTACTTTTTTTTTATTCTTCCTAAATCGGTTTTTAGGGGAAGTTTCAATTCGCAATGTAAATTTATGCTTAATTGATCCCTTTGTTTGTCTCAGACAACATTCACGCTTCTTTTGTTTGTTTGCATTTTTTTTTTAAATTCGGTTTTTTTTGCGATCACTGCTCATCAAAATGCGAGAAAAGTAAGTAGTATAATCATTGATCACTTTTTTTTGCAATTTTTTAATTGATCACCTTCATCGTGACATGCTGCCAAAAGAGGTTATTCACGCGACGGTTTCTATAGAATGAATAATTTTTTTTTTTTTTAATCATGGATTTATGGTCCAAATCACACTGGTTGCATTTTCATCAAGGTAACTCAATTTCACTACCACCACTGATTGATTTACAGAGTAAAAAGAAGCTTATATTGGTGGTGATTCATAATTTCCCTTGGGATGCTAATATATATATATATATATATATATATATATCGGTGTAAGTGAATTTCCATGTGGATCATACTGCACTATGATTCTCAACCTCACATGGAGAGATCACAAGATAGTACAGTTTGTCAGGGAAACAACGGAGGTCCGAGACATCGTAGAAGCTATCAAAAAAACTTCAATAGCAATGGGCTGTCCATGTTGCGAGAATGCCGGACAACTGATGAACATCACAACATGAATCTCCAGAGATCACATGCAAAACTGAGACTGAGAGAATACAAGATGGAGATATAAACTAGATAAATTCAGAAAATACAGGCTCCACGACGCCCATGATGGAGAATTGTGGCGGATCCTGGGTAAGGTCTACGTTCAACGACGGACGATAAAAGACTGATGATGATGAATGGATGAAAGACGGTAAGACTGGAAAATGAAAGAGGGAATGGTGGGGGAACAGCAATAGGATATCATTCATGTGATTAAGTATGTCTGGGTAGATGCTAGAATTTACGCGGTAGAAACGACGAAGTTATTTTTATATGGATCAGCACTGAGGAGCATAAAGCTATTTTATTAAGTAATTTATCTTTTAATGATTCCAGCATCCTAATTTTAATTATTACTCTACTCGCCTCAAGCTGTTTTGATGAGTGATGATCAGATATGAAATCTTAAGAGTTTCTATGACATAATTTTTATTGTTATTTTAAGTCAACCAATGTCATCATCCCATTTGAGCACAAATGAAAAAAATGGATTTAAGTTGATTATAAGGTTACATATATATATATATATATATATATATATATATATATATATACATATATATATATATATATATATATATATATATATATATATATATATATATATATATATATATATATTAAAATACCAAAGTCTCAGGTATGTCGAGAACTACGTGTCACATTGAAAAACAGAAGGCATCTCCGAAATCAGCAGGTCTCAATTTACCTAGTGCTCATATTTTAGTCGAATTTTACAAAACAAAATAAATGACCCTACTTATAATCCTAATCCAAACCTAAATGCAACAATTGAACGTGGAAACAATTTAAATCCGATAATCCGCTTGAATGTGTGAACTAACTACTAACGCCATAAATTACCGGTACGGGGGCGTTCGAGCAAGCGAATCATCCACTTATTGGATTTTATGAAATCTTTATAGAATATCATTTGTCCAGTGTAGTGAGATTTACAGAGTTTTTTCTTATCGGACAACGCTGGGTAGCCTAGCAAGCATATATATATACATCTACCAATCGATAAAAAAGACAGAAAATTATCATATATAGAAAGAAAGAAAGAAAGAGAGAAAGAAAGAAAGAAAGGAATTCTGAAGTCCATTTGATGAGTATGCGACAAGCAAGGAAAGGTGAGGTGGGATACCACATTCTGTTGGATATAAATATCACTCCACTATCAAAGCATCTCCGGTTTGTTAATTCAAATCGACGCGTGCGCAGTGTGACTGTTACCAGTGCGACTGCTTCCGGGACGACGCTAAACAGGTAAGCAGTTGCAAATGATATGATCAATGTAAGGTTATCACTAATTTGACACGCACAAAGACATATGCGCACGTGCATTTCACGTGCAGGCTGTCGGTTGGGGGGGGGGGGTTTCAAGGAAGTGACATCAACTCTTCAACTAATCAAATCGTTGGATTACTCTACTTGTCCTTGTAAGGCTGTAGACAGGTAGCCTGACCTCGGATAAGTACCGGGCAGGACAATTGTTGTGTCACTTTTGCTTATCTACTTCGTATAATGACATGTAAGTGTTATTTTTTGTGTATCGGAAGACAGGTATTCATAGTGAAATCAAAGTGTGTAGGAACTGTAGGGGGTGGCTGTCAGACCTGGAAATGCAATGTTTTGCAAAAAAAAAACAGACTATGCGATACGCAAAGAATGACTAATTTAGTCGTTGCGAATGTGACCGTCACTCAGTACTCAAGCTCATTCAATGGCGACTCACTGCTGAGTTAGCGTGCGCACCAAGGCCATCTCCGATTAGTTACCAAGTTATATCAAGGCTGCACCACAGGTTCTCCAGATATTCAAAATGGCTAGATAATTTCCTGGCATATCTCAGAGGTCATGATACAGGATGCCATTCCTAAAGACTCAAGTAAAAATTATCGTGAACGTTTAAACAGAAGATTTTGATAGTCTAAAACATTTCACCAATCGTATTACAGTTATAAACAAGTGTAAAGCAAAATCTACACAATAATAACCCCGTTCATCTCTACCTGTCTATGATGGGCGTAACATTTTCATCATAACATCATAACTGCTTACTGCTACTTGTTACATAACAATCAACAAATCCATTAGTGATTCTATTTGATTGGGAAAACTTTGTTTATAGCATTCAATTATAAAAACTATGGCCTAAGGCCATACTTGATACATATTCGCTGATCTACTCGCCCGGTTCTTGAATGCAACAGTCACACAGTACACAAGCTCACTCGGTGATATTAATTGTTTTCTCTTTGTATTTGACTACATAGCTATGAGACTATGATACCGCATCCAAGCAAAAAACTACTCACTGAACGCAATTCTTCTTGTTGGTACACACTCCAAATGTCCCTAAACATTAAAATACAAATCGGAGTGATTCTCAACTGTTACATTATGTTTTAGGAAGGGGGTTCAATTTGTCATTTAACTATAATAGTGAATTATATACCTTTACTTTACTATGTAACTTGAACTACACTCTTATTTTGTGGTCACGACCATGATGTCAAAATAAGACATGGGGCTTCATGAGAGAACTTAATGACTTCAGAGGAGAACGTTTATTCGGATATCAATTTTGGGGAAGTTGGGTTTTTATCTGATAACACTTTTTGCATTATTTTACTTGACCTCATATTCAGAAAACATTTTCATTCCCGTTTAGGGATGTCTATTACTGAGGGGAAACATTTTTTCCGTTTTAGGGGGCACTATTGTAAAAAAACTTTTTTTAAGGGTCAAAACATTGGGGTGACTCATTTCTTTCTTAGGGGTCAGAATTGAAGAGAAGCCTTTCTTTTTCTTCTGGAGTTGTCGGTATCGAGTGGGAACTTTTTCCCCTTAACGGGGATCAGAAGAGAGAGAACTGGGAGACCAAAGTAAGGGGGGACTTTTTTCCCTTTGGGGGAAGAAAAATAATTTCCTCTATTCTTCTGCGAGTATCTGCCATATCATCTATATATAAAAGAAATGGCTTGCTATCGAGCATATTGACCGACGAAGGCAGCCTTTAAGCGAGTACATTCAGAATCCCAGTTCTCAAACAGGTAATGGAAATCTCCCTATCAAGGATGTTGCACTCAAATACATGTCTATTTAGTCATTCAATAGAAACTGTCATGTGGCCAGAATATTTGGGTAGCATGTCGTGTTGGGGGTGATCAATTAAAAATGGAAACGGTTACGTCTCTTGCATTTTGTTTGATGGTGATCATTAAAGTCCAGTTTTTCCAAAAAAATGAATGCTGCTGGGCCAATTTAGCATAAACCTACATCACAAATTTATCTCCAGTCCAACAAAAAAAAACTATTGGATGAAGAGATTTTCAAAAAATAAAAGAAAGAAATTTTCACTTGACAGAATAAGGAGTGAACTTTTCAAATCTTCAACCCTCTAGCCCCATCGGTCCGGCCTGTACGTGCTTTACAGGTGTAGACTGACGGACCAGCTTGAAAACTGAAGAAACCTATGTTGACAGTTTTTGTTGACGGTTTCTGATTTGTAATTATCGCTCATGATTTTACGCAATGATACTACTGTTGGGTCCGGAGCTTTATTCATTCAGATGTAGAAGATTTTATCATGAGATGAAAGATGAAGGTTTAATTCGAAAGGGTATTTAGGCTGGAAAATGCCTCGTAGGACCCCTCTTCGCCCTCTTCGCGTGGGTGATCATAGACTTTCTTCCATCCTGTTGCACTTTAATACACTTATAACTTTTGTCGCAGTAAGTTAAATGTCGCGAGTAAGACCCCCGAGAAAAGAATCTCGGTGAACAAATGTCGATGAAAGAAGATATGATAGGAAATAAGATTTAAAGTCGAAAATAAGTGTATAAAAATATAGATATATAAATGAAAGATAGACCTATACAAAAATTCGCTCAACTAAAATATGTATATATATATATATATATATATATATATATATATATATATATATATATATATATATATATATATATACATATATATATATATATATATGTATATATATATATATATATATATATATATATATATATATATATATATATATATATATATATAGCTAGGTAAATAACTTGATACATATATATATATATATATATATATAGCTAGGTAAATAACTTGATACATATATATATATATATATATATATATATATATATATATATATATATATATATATATATATATCTGGGTAAATTCTGCAAGAAGGGTTGAATAGATTTAGGAAAAGTGTAAAAGGGAAAGCCAAACTTTTTTAGTTATGGCTGTGAGGCACAATTATTTTTGATAAGCTTTAACCGATTTCGTACATGTCTTCAGAAGGCTAATATACATACACACACCCACATATATATATATATATATATATATATATATATATATATATATATATATATACTGCATGATATAAATATGTTATATATATATATTAAATGATTGATACATATATATATATATTATGCAAATATATATACATATATACATTATGCAATTATGTATGTATTGTATATAATGCAAATATATATATACTACATAATATAGATATGTTATATAACATATATGTGTTAAATGGTTGCTATTTATATATATTTATACATCATACATATATATGATATTTTAAATATATTATGCAATGTATTTTATGTTTGATATATCATAATATATAATAGATATATATCAGATATATATATAATGATGAATGATAAATTACAAATACCACGTATGTATGTTTAAAGTTGATATTTATTTATTTATTTCCAGAAGTCTCTTTCTTGATTAAAAGTTCACGTAGCATTCTGAATAAAAGAAATGAGTTAGTGACTAAATCTAGACATGAAGACAGATTCAATCTATGACCTATCAAATAAAATTAATTAAACAAAATTGAGTGAATATATATAAACTTTACAGTTAAAATAATAAAAATAAACAGGCTTGATTGCGTTAGGGTCAAACACCCTTACTTCATTAATATCTAAAAAGTAAACACAACAGAATTCATTTCCCCATACAATATTATTCCATTTCATCTCCTTTATTGATAGTCCTTGTAAATAGGATTTGCAAACTTTATGAGAACAAGTCCAACTGACTTGTGCTATAGAAGCGGGAGTGAATTTGTCATCATTTTTTGTGTACGTCACTGTATCACTGTTATTTGTGCATGCCGTCACTCCTTTTTCTTCTGATCATTGTCATCTGTCATTGTTACGTATTTATATAAAGTCAAAATCCAATAGTAAAAGTTTGACAAAAGAAAGAAAAGTCCACTCGGCTTCAAGTTTAATATGCCACTAGCGTTGAAAGCAAGAAATAAAAGAAAGGCCAACTCAGCATAATAGTTAATTTACCACCGACCTCGAAGCAAGGAAAGAATGTCCCGCTCACAGTTGTATTCGATCCCCTAATAGTCTATTCGGCTATGGAAACAAAACAGAAAATTGAAAATCTTTGGAGTTATAAGTAAAGTTTTCGGGCAAATAACTCAAAATCACAGGCGGATACATACGGCCCGTTTTTTCGTATTCCATGTTTTCACATTGTTCAATGGTTTTATTATTATATCAGCTGTTGTAGTAATTTTCACCGAAAAGAAAAATGAGTAAAATATAATCTCTTGTTATAATATAAAAAAGTGATATTTTTCATTACATCAATTCAGTGTTTACAAAAAGAAATACGCGAATTGAGACATCTCCCTCGTTCTCTCTCTCTCTCTCTCTCTCTCTCTCTCTCTCTCTATATATATATATATATATATATATATATATATATATATATGTCTATCTGTCTATCTATCTATCTATGTGAATTCAGAGTCACCAATTGGCAACAAGCAAAAGAACAGGCAGGCAGTAAACTGAGAATCTTGTAATTTATACCGACCCGTTTCGAATAGATTCAGTAAAAGTCTGAATGGGTGTTTAACACGAAGCGAACTTAAATATTCAATAGATAGGTAGATAGAGATAGACAGAGAGAGAGGGATTGTTTTTTCGTATTTGTAGGGAATACATAATATTCCGTATTTTATAAAAGAATCATTAAAGGTAAACAACAATATTTAATAAAACAGAGTTTACTAGACATATAATGAAATTAATGATAATATATATTTACATATATATAATCCGATAGCCACGATAGCTGTTTTGTTGTGTTACAACTCTTCAGTGTGGCTATGGACAATCGATTGTCCCATCCAGTACCACGAGCTAGGATTGAAACCTTCAGACCCGGAGGCCGGTATCCTACTGCTGAGCTACGGAACTGGACGGTCAGGAAGGCTGAATTTAAGCGATATATTCATTTTAGTTTAAATTCCTCGTCCACCAGAGTGCTCTATTCCTATGGAAGAGCATTGCATAAGCTTACAAGGAACGAGTAAGCTCACTTAAAGAGTGATATATATATATATATATACATATATATATATATATATATATATATATATATATGTGTGTGTGTGTGTGTGTGTGTGTGTGTGTGTGTGTATAAAAAATAGATACATAATCCGACAGAATATTTATGAATTGGTAATATATTCTGTCGGATTATATGCATCCATTTCTTTATAATATAATTTTCCAATTGTGCTGATATAGACGGTGAATGAACAATGTGAAAGGAGTGGGGATAAAGCAGTCATTTGGATTATAAAAGTGACACTGCTTCGAAATGACTCCTTTAACGGTCACAGGTTCGATTCCTGCAGTAGCCCCATTTTCTTTAATTCCTTATTCTCTTCGCACTGTATTGACCTAGTGACCTTTTCTCCGTGCAACAATGGGAGGTCATTTCAAATAAAGTTACAAATAATATATATATATATATATATATATATATATATATATATATATATATATATATATATGTATGTATGTGTGTGTATACTTATATATCCTCTAAAATATAATTTCATGGGAGTTTAAATATATATCTGTGAACTTTTTTCCCAGTTTATAACTAGTTTATAACTGAAGGATAGATCTTACATAGATATTTGTTAAGCTTAGCTCTGTCTGGTACAAGGCCACGAATGCCATGTGCGCTGTGGGGATTGCCATATTAGTTATTGTCCTACGCCGGTGAGGCACCCAAATCAACCAAACCAGCTCGAGATACCTGCCAGACAGGCAGTCGCCCGAGGCGCCAAGTGCTACGGCGCTGCTGTCATATGTCTAAGACAGTAAGTCTTTCTAAACACAAATGGAAAAATCGAGAAGTCAATAGATTAAACAGGAAAAAATAACAAAATTCCCCAATGTGAAGTCAGACTTTTCAGGAATATCTGACTATTAAATACTTTCTGTTGCGTTGAAAGTAAGAGAAACGATTGACGAAGGAAATTTTCATGATTGACGACAAGCTCAGACAGGCTTAATTAGTTCGGTGAGATAGACTGCTCACAATAGCTGGGGCCTAGAGGAGAAGGGCAAAGGGCAAGGCGAGGTAAATAAATAAACAAAAAAAAAGGAAAAACCTATTAGAGGAGATTTTTAAAAAAGAGACATAAGAAGGGGTAGATATTCAAATTTTCCGCACTCTAGCTCTATCTGAGCAGCGTGTACGAGTGATACAAACATAAATAGCCAGGAAGACAACCGAACCAGCTTGAAAGCCCTGACAGTTAAGGTTGATGGTTTTCAATAATACTTTATTGTAATAGGCAACGAAGTTCAGCTTGTCCGGGATGCCAGGTACCTCAATTATTTAATTAACTTAGCTTAGTTTGACAAAGGCCACCGACGAGGAGCATCCAGTGACAAGTCTCCCTGTACAGGCCTGTTGGACTAGATCGTTAATCATTGGGCCACGACGAGCTGAGGGTCAATGAATAATTCACCTTAACCCCAGGGAACCGTCCAATCGATTTAGCCCTGCCTAGCAGAGATAACCTGTCTAAACAGGTTTCCTTTCTTTCTTAAAATCTGCCCTGGCATTATAGTGTGCCGCAGCTATCTACCAAGTGTGCCGCGTATTATTTTTTTTTATAGATTCGAAAACATGTATTCCAAGCCTTGAACGTGTCCAGTCCGGGTATAAGGTCTGTCCTTCTTCCACCTCAGAGTAGCCAATCTAGTGGTTTTATCGTTATATTCAGTGAGATCTCATCCTTTTTAGCTTTATATATACCAATGTATATTTATATTTTGATGACGTAAAGGGTTGGTATGCAGTATAAGTCAAATATATTTTTGTGTCTCTTCATAAAATTTTGAAGTGGTTTGAAAACCACTGCTTTCAGGAATTAAATCATTACCTCAGGATCTAATTTAATAGGGGAAACATCGGGTTGTTTTTCTGACAACACAAGTAATTAATAAGATAAAGTAGAATTTCAAAGACCTGAGCGACTTGAACTCGGACGAACGTCCGTGTAGGACCAAAAGTTTTACGTAGCATTGAAATACAACAATACCCCGCTTAGCGCTTACCCGTTTAGCACTGACTTGCTCTAGCGTTCTTTTACAAATATTTTTCATAATAAATTTTGTAATGTTAAATCTTTGAAATGAATGATCATAAAAGAATTATCATGGAAAGTCTTTGAAATACCTGTCTATTGTACACTATGGTTGATCTGCCATACGTATTAGAATAAACACATAGACATTACACATGCACAATAATTTATCATCGAAACCTCGAGATATTTAACCTGATCAAGAAGTAGCTACCAGATGGGATACATGGTACCTACCTATTCCATCTTGTTGAAGCTGAACAACGACTACATATATTTTGACGTCATTGTTGACACAATCTCTATTTATGCTATGTTATAATGACCTCGAACATACTGTTTCATTTTATTTCCTTCAGTAAAGTGTCAGGTTCATGCCTAGTCAAACAAGTAAAACAGCTTCGTCACCCACCCACCCCCCAAAAAATGGCAACTCGTTCAACCACAATATGACAAAAAGCTTTTATTACATAACTCGTTGTTTTATTCAATCCATGCATGTAGGTAAGATTTATTGATTAGACATGGTCATGAAAAAGTGTTATGCCCCCCCCCACACACACAATATATATATATATATATGTGTGTGTGTGTGTGTGTGTGCGCGCGCGTGTGCACGTGCGTGCGCGTGTGTTGGTAAGATGACAATCGGAAAGAAAAACAGGTGTTACTTCTCAAAAAAATTTATTATCACGTGGGCATGTTCTGATGCATTTCGATGGTTACCAGCCGACCATTTTCAGAAAACTCAAAGTGATGCCGAGAAAACTGTATGCTGTTCAAATGTTTGAGATTTGAGCGATGAAACACTGTGATGTGGGTTATTTAGTAAGAGAGGGAGGAGGATTATTTAGTATCTGCGTAGGTTTGGTCTGAAATAAGAAGGATTTTTGAGGCTGAGGGAAGGAGTGTGGATGTCGAAATGCATCAAAATATACCCATGGAATGATTTTCAAAATCGAGATGTAACACCTTCTTTCCCTTAATTTTTTCTCTTCAACTCCCAATTGTAACTTTCATCAACATTCTGTCGGATCAGTTCACAGACACAATCCAAACATATAGATGTATATATATATATATATATATATATATATATATATATATATATAAAGAAATTATCATGCGAAATGCATACTAAAATTCGGCCTATTGTTTCAACGCGATTGCGTATTATCAAGGGAACAGATTTTTCACAATTTTTCAAAGCCGACAGGATTTGGGTTATTTATTTATTCATGTACATTTCTTTGTCTGTTTCAATTTCTATTTGTTTGTTCTTTGTTTCTACATCTATTTCTTAGGGTTTTGTAGGTTTCGACATGTATGTCCAAGTCCGTATTAATTTTTCTGTATTGTTCTTTATACTCTAATGATCCTTTTCTAAAATATGGGGCACTATGTATCCATTACAAACACGAAAAAACAAGCTATATATATATATATATATATATATATATATATATATATATATATATATATATATATATATATATATATATATATATATATATATATAGTTTGTAGAAAGTGTTGCTTAACATTTGAAGTCTTGTAATATTTATCATAAGATTGGTAATGATAAAATTTTGAATCAATAATAGAAAGCTATGTAAGATTTCCATTACCATTTTTCTGGCCTCCATCATATAAAAGTGTTTTGTCCTATAAGGGTTTGATAGATGTTGAAGAAAATAGCTGAACTATCTACTTACATGATGAACTGTGTGATCTTTTCTATTTTTCTGTTCGTAACAATGGACTCTTCAACTTGGAGATAACAATTTGGCAATAAGAAGACATCTCGTACACACCATTTGAAATAAAAGACTCTTCCATCGGAACAAATACAACAGTTTCTTTCCATTTAAAAAGTCATCTAATAGAAAATATGCAAGCAGTTTAACAAGTATGTTTCTCGGAGTTACTTTTATTCTTTACTTTTTTTATATTGTGTAATGACCATTCGTACTCATTAACCTGAGCATATACATATCAGCGTATGTGTGTACACACTAACATTAGAAACAATTCACTATTAAACGACCATACAAATAAACACACTAATTTTAATGGTCATTAATAACGTCCAATTAAAAAAGATAATAACCACAGCTGTTCTAGTCTGTTAATATGACCGGAAATTCGAGAAGAAATGCTTATCAGCCCCTAAACATAAAGTAAATTGTTGATTTTACACGCAGGCGTGTTATTGGGAAGGTTTATACGGACATACTCAATAAACACCATTCAGCTCGTAAAACGCGGTATCATAACCGGGTAGTTCCCGAATTTGCATGTTTACGCATGCGCAAAAGCACAATCGTTTGCAACTAAAACCTTCATTCAGCCATCCAATAAATGTGGTTGCTATTGCGTAAACTTAATCGGATAATTCCATTGCAAACCTTTGCAACAAAGTTGAAAAAATATATGATTATATATTCAACCGTGTCCGTTCGTCCTTCTGTCCATCGGCACTCCCGTCTGTCCACACAATATCTCTGAAAGTTCTCAATGAATGGATTGCTAGGCCATGAGCCGAGGAATATGTAATAAAATTTTATGGCCTAACCATGAAAAGTTACCTCTCCTGCGTCGTAGCCTCATGTCTAAACCACGCAATATCTCCAAGAGTTCTCTCGTTGACCTAAGATTTTTTGGGATTGAAAAATATTTTTCAATCTCTCCCAGACATTCATGTCTTCACTCATGTTTGTCCACACAATGTCTCCAAAAGTTCTCAACTGATTCAAACGACGTTGGCTAAGAAAAAGAGCTAAGGAAAAATTATCAGATTCGAGAGCGGATCCCAGTAACTTTACAGTTACCTCCACTGCATTATATATAAATGTGTGTGTGTGTGTGTGTGTGCGTGATTTTCATTAAGATTGCCATGTTGTATCCTAAAAAGAATGGTGTATAACTAATACATCCTCCCAATTGTCACTTACCATACTACGTGCACATGAAAGAATTATGCTGGGCCACAGTACATCAGGAAAAGACAAGAGTCAGAGACATCATAGAATGCATTAAAAAGCTTAAATGGCAGTGGGCTAGCTTTGTTGCAAGAGTGGCGGACAACCGATGGACATCGCGATTCCCGACGTGGATCACATGTGCAACTGAGGCCGGCAGAATATTAGATGGAGGGACGAGCTAGACGAATTCAGCAAGTACTGGCTCTGCAACGCCCATGATAGAGAAATGTGGCAAATCCCGGGGAAGGTCCATGTCCAACGACATGCGTTAAAAGACTGATGATGATGATGATGATGATGATGATGATGATATCTACGTAAAGGCCTGAACTCACCCCAACCCTGTTTATCTGAACATGATACGGCTTTAAAAAATACTTCACTATGGGAGCGGAAGTAGCCATCCCGAATTCCCCAGGTTTAAACATGATGAATTATGATCAAACTTGAGAGACTTATCCTGGGTAGGCGCCCCAGGGGTGATTGAAGAAACATTGAAGGGGTATTCACTTGAGCTGTGGGTGTTGTTCACTGATTTACTGAACTGGGTGATTTGATTAGACAACACTCTCGACATTTGATGAAATCTTCGCATGATCAGTCAATGGGATCTTTAGTTTTGTTTTGTTTTTACAAGAAAAGCAACCCTACTGATGCCGCGGCGCCACTGAAACAAAGGCAATAACAAAAAAAAAAAAAGATAGAAAGAGGTCTGGATAGTCACTCCATCGAAACCGTCACGTGACCAACGGTTTTGGCAGCAGGCTGTTTTGGGGATAATCAATTAAAAAAATGAGAAAAAGGGGTGACTAATGAATAAATTACTTCTCTCGCCTGAAAAATTAGAAGAAAAAAACAAAAACAAGTGTTATCACTTCCAGGCACGAACTAGGGGACTGATTCAGCATAAATTTAAATTGTAAATAGGACTACCCGTACTAAAAGCCTATTTGGTGCGAGGATCTCAAAACAAAAACACTAGTGATTTTTTTGAGACATACAAAGGGGTGAATTTTCTAATTTTCAGCCCTTTAACTCCATTGATGGGGCCCGTACGCCTGACATATATACAGATATATAGCCTGCGAGCAAGTGAGCCAGACTCGCTCGAAAACTGACGAAACCTACGTGGACAGTTGTGGTGGAAGTTTTGGTTTGCGGTTTCTAGCAGAAATAATATTATTCACATGAAAAGGAGAACTTGTATTTGTTGGGAATAAGCACTCTTCCGAATATAAATTTCTGACAAGCCTTTCTTTCATCTTAATTTTAGTTGCTTTTCATCGCAACTACTCAGACCGTCTGACTGTGGCAATAAGTAAACAGTGCAGACCATGGCCTCTCCATTGTGGCCTTTTGCCAAACAAAGCTATAGACAAGCCTGGTCGTTGCAGGGTCAGATTCCACTCTAACTTCTATTACAACTGAAGATGATTACTGCAACTTTTGCATCGTGTATATGATCAATTCGTTGTTATGTAAGACTTTTCAGTTTGGCTCAGTTGGTGAGAGATCCGCCTTAGTGATTTCAAATCACGGTAGGGAAGTGTTAACTTTATATGTAGTTTAGTTTAACGGGACGTGATAGACATACTGAAGTTTTTTTGAAATCAGTTACGAAAATATATGATTCACGTATTGATATATATGTTGCGTTGAATCGGTGATTAATTTTAACTTTTTTTCAAAAATTGAATAAATAGATACGCAGTTCTAATTAGTTGGAAAGTTCATTTAATTGAAACAAGAATATAAAACGACTATCAAAGGTTCATGTAATCAGAGAGAAAATTTCGACAAGGCAATTTCATCGATTCGACAAACATATACGTGTAAATTTAGACTACATCATGTAATTGGGAGTAACAGAAAAGAATAAAAGTACTAGAAATAAAATGACTCGGCATCACAGTCAATAATTCAACAACCGTAGCGTTAATTTGAAGCAATGTGAAAAAAAAAAATCCATCGAACAATAAACATGGTTAGAATAAATATTATTCATGACATCATCGGGGTTTTCCACGAGAAAATATCTAAAATAAAGTTTTTATAATAATCTAGAAATATCTAAATTTTTGAGAATCCAGATATCATTTATAAACTCGTCAGAATAAGACCCTAAAAGTTAAAAAAAACTTTTTTCAAAAAAATTAAAAATGGTTTTAGGATAAGTCTAGTGGAGTACTGATGCCAATTTTCAAATCTGTAGACAAAACAGTATGGCCAGAAGTGCTGGGGCACTCAAAACATGAACAAACACATGAACACGCAAACATATAGAAAAGGATAGAACTCACCGCCATCTTTAATGGCTCCTGTAGTTCAATGGAAAACATTTTTCTCAAAAATGTATACCAGACATTAGAGTACACTACTGTTATAAGCAGCCGTAAATACAATAGTATTTGCGTCTACCTGGAGCAGGGGTTGGCCCCTCAATATTCTAGCCCCATGCTAACTGGCACACCACCCCCCAACCTCTGCTCTGGTCTAGTAAACCTGTAGCAGACGATCGGGGTTCTCATGAGTATAAATTTGAATCGTTCAATGGCGTTCCTAACGGAAATGTCGGCCCCTTTTTTCTCTTGTTCACACTTTTTGTAAAAAAAGAGTTTTGATCCACACGCATGATACGTTTTTCAAATCGTGTGATACTACTTCTCCACAAAGTTCTTTGGATTAAATGAACATCTCCCTCTGCATTTCTTTTGATCACGTTTTTTTTCTGTGAAAAAAAAAAAATAGTCATCGTCTTTTGATTGGGTAAACTTTTGATCCAATTAAAACTACGTATTTATTTATTTTCTGTGAAGAAAAAAAATGTGCTTTCAATCCATAAGATCTTTGTTACCTCCGGAAATTTGTCAGTCATGAGAGTCAATTTTTTAAAAGTCTTACGGGGAGGTGCGTTCCATCTACAATGTAATTATAACGTCACCTTCCGTCCGACGCGTAGCTTTGAAGCATTCAGTTGCTTCCTTGCGAAGGTTATCATTTAGGCTTCTTTGATATCATTAATTAAAATGTTTGGTAAAGATTTGTTTTTAGCTCATCGCTATTCAACCAGAAGAAAATATGTTTTATTTCAATCTTTGATGCTTTCAATCTATTAAGCTCGAATAAAGTGGAAATTTGTCAATTGAAAAAAAACTTTTAAAACCTTTAAAAAATAGCTTTTCAGTGCGTAAGTAACTCAAGATTTTAAGGATTGGAAAAATTAATTTTCCAATTTATTTTTTCTATCTTTATCGACTTTCGTAACCATTTATGCGTTGAAAAGGGTTTTGTTTGAGCTATCCTCGTTTTGATCAAATTGTTAAAAAAAATTCATTGAATTATAACTACCTTTTTATTCATTAAAAAATGATTCGGCAAACAATTTAAACAAAGTTGGGCCGAGATTAAACTTACTTGATTTGATTGACTATCGTTTATTTTTATCGGGTGAATTGAGAAAATGTTCAAGCATATCTAGCCAAAAAAATGGCTAATTTGGCACCCCTGGAAGAAATTTGCCGACAGAAAGAACATGGGGGGTGTTCGGCACCCTGCATGTTTAGGCTCGAGCCTCCTGCATTTTTGGGGTAGGTTGTCATTGTTCTGAGTGAAGCCCGCCATTTAGTCAGTCAGGCGTAACAATGCAGGTTTGGTAACGAAATGAGATAAGAAATTGATGCATATCCTGACATGATAAGATATGTAAGTTAAAAGGCACAGTTGCAGAAACAAAATGAAAAGGCATCCCGCTTGGCCAACTATATATATATATATATATATATATATATATATATATATATATATATATATATATATATATATATATATATATATATATATATGTGTGTGTGTGTGTGTGTGTGTATATATATGTGTGTGTATGTGTATATTTATATATATATGTGGGGGGGGTGTATATATATATATATATATATATATATATATATATTGAGAAGGATGGAGACGATAGATATGAACAGGTGAGGTGAATACTGAAAAATGATAAGAAACTGATAAATATATATGTGTAGAGAGAGACAGACGGACAGACAGAGACAGACAGAGGTATTTTTTAATTACA
>OY735207.1:9475542-9485542 GCA_963457665.1 Thysanoteuthis rhombus
TGTGGAGTATTATTACTTTAGTGTGGTTTGCATGCCATCTGATAATAAAAGTATATGAAAAAATAAGTGACTGAAGTCTCATAAAAAAGTTTTTTAATGAGCCAAGTGTTTGAAGCTGCGAAGCTTCCTAAACTATATACATACATAATTATGAATTGTCTTGTATCAAATAGAAACTTATTTGAGATGATCTCTCGTTATTAAACGATCAATGCATAATTCACCCAAGACAACATAAAAAGAATTAACAATTAAAGAGCAGATACAGGAATCGAACCTGTCACCGGTTCGTTGGACTGGCTACCTTATCGGTGGCAGGTCCGATTCCAGCAGCAACTCCAATTCCTTTAATTGTTTATTCTATTTGAATTGTCTAGGTTGGGTGATGCATTAACCGTGGAATGATGGGAGAACATCTCAAGAGAGTTTCTATATAATATAACGCAATTCAATATCATTCTGTCGGATCATATACATCCATTTCTCAAGACATATGCACTCGTATATAAATATATATATATGTGTATAGAGAGAGAGAGAGAGATCAGTTTTCTTTTCGGATTTTTCGTTCTTATCTTAGCTGTTAACAAGTATCTATCTATGTATCGCGTAAAAGAAGATTCCAGAGATTTATCGTAGAACTCTGAGACAACAATGCCATACAATACATCAGAGATTTTTTTCCGGTTACCCACATTCCAAAGTCTTGCCAGATTATTCATTTTTCTCAACTATCCCAGGAGATGGGATGCAAGTTCAGGTTTCGCCGGAACTTCCTTTTCAATTCACAATACTTACCCTAAGCCGAGGATATTCAACTTAGGACGTTATGATAAGAAAAGCAACAACAAGATCAGGAAAAGACTTTTCCTAAAGATTTTCCCGAAATTTCCTTCTTCTACTTGAGTTTCCTCGGCCGATGCTGTTTCTTTTTATCTATTATTCGGAACCGTTAACCTAATCTGTCACTAAAACTGTCAACGTAGGTTTCTTCAGTTTTCAAGCTGATCTGCCTGTCTCTCTGTCTATCTGGCTGGCTATGTACGTAAGCATCACGCATACCGGCACCACCGATCGAAATAAAGGATCGAAATTTAAAACTTTACCCCTTATCTAAAAAATCTTTTAAAAATATCCAAAAAAACTTTTTACCCCCCCCCCTGTAAATTCATGCTAAACTGTGTCCAGTAGTATTCTCGCTTGATTTTTGAAAATTGGTACTTCTTTAGAGTTTACCACCCAACAAAACGCGAGAGAAGTGACCTATTCTTATAATCACCCCCCTTTTTTTATTGATTAATTGATCCCCTTTGACACGACGTGCTACCAGAAAACAATGGTCACGTTTTCTATTGAGCGACTAACCAGACCTATTTTCCTCTTTCTTTGTTCTCTATCTCTCACGTCTCTACTCTTCCTGTTCTAATCATGACGCCTTCTCGATTCCCTTGATGCGAAATATTTCGGCTCCGGTCTTATCTTTAAAGCAAGAAAAGCCAACAGCGCACATGGATCTAGTATCATTCACCAATCTAAAATTAAGCGACGCCATGAGTGAGAATAAATGTCGGTATCTGCTAAGCTAAGGTTAGTCTCTAATCATATAATAATATCATAATATCCAACAAAAAAAGCCAAGGGCTACAGGTGTGGACTCAAACCTACAACACATTAGTTATTCAATTAATTCACAGTGGAAAAGAAGATGTCTTCCCAAATTCTGTCAGGGCTATTTTTGAAGGTTTCTGTCTTAAATTTTTAAACGAGGGATTATTATTATTATCTAATGGTCTTTTCTGACTTTTGTGTTCATTTTTTTCAAACACAACGTTTCGGCTGTTGTATCCTACGTTCCCAACCTTGGTACCATCTCCAGACAACAGCAGATTTTCGACACCAATTACGACCGACAACGGTGTTTGGAACCTAAAATCAACCCCATCCGAATTTATACTGAAGAATCGACGAGGCGATCGCCGAGACACCCCAGCTTCGTCTCGATGGTGAAAAAAAATACACCTATTCACCACCTGAAGACGAGTGGGGGGTTCAATGTCCGTAACGTTGTGTTCAAGACATGAAGCAAAGTGAGAACCAAGGTCCTTACAAAACATATCTTTAAGGTATTGGCCGATGGCGCATTGACGATATCGGCAAGGATATGATTCCAATCATTTGTAAACCATTAAGAAAAGAATTTATCTCATGGATGTTTAAGTGCGTGATTCTTAAATACCTTCTGAGAATATCCTCGAATATGAGAAGTTTTAGGGGGAGAGAACAGCATATCGATGTTTATCTACACTGATCCATTCATGATTTCATAAATTTGGAAACTCTAGCTCCGGGACACAAATACTGCATTTCTTCCCCTAGATTTCGAAAGCTGATTTTCAAGGAATGCTCATTCACCTGGAATATTGACGTAACGCAATCTTCCTAATCCTATGCCCCCTTCATTGTACTTTACTACAATAAAAAATGTTATTCGACAAATGAGTAAATATACTTCGGGATAAACTGATAAATTTACGTGTAACGAATTCGAGTAATTTTTTCAATTTGTCTACGAAACATTTTTTCAGTGTAGGCCCAGTTTATCAAATATCCCATTATTTTGACCGACAAGAATGATTTTTTGATATTTCACTACGTGCATTTACAGAAGAATCTAAAAGCTGATCTATCCAATGATCATCAGGGAAGCATTCTTGGTTGATCATTGCATTCCTCAGGGCAATCTGCTCTCTAAGTAGCAAGAGAACTATTGTACTGGCTCACATGTTACCAACTGCAGGACGTAATCCTAGGCATGACCTATTGGGAGAGTTGAACCCACGCTTTTCCCAAGGGCATTAGCATGAAGTTAAGACGAGTGATCTCAACCGGGATTCGAACACGGTTCGTCGATTCCATGCTGTTAGCCACGAGGCCGACTCTGCACCTCTAATATATCATATAGCTCAATGATATTTCCCCCGATTTTATCAGGATTCCGGATAGTGACAATTGCTGAGATGTTGGAAATCCCAATGTATGTTAATCCTGGGGTCGAGTTAGCAATATAGACAAACTTGCTGCCCCCAGGGTGCAGCTGTTTGGCCAACTATATGAAAAAAACACAGTGACTAACAAGAAAGTAAGCAAAAACATATACAAACATATTTCGCCTTTATAGTACTAGAAAGGTTTCTGTCAATATGGTCAAACTTTGGTCATAATCAATTTCTGTTGGTTTCCATCGTAACCACTCTGACAGCCAGTCCACAGCAGTGAGTTAACAGCGCATATGCTAGTCAAAAATTAATAATGATCGACATTACTTCATCTAATAAAGAAATTAAATCAAGATTACATTACAACTAATTTACTCTCGCCTTCAAAAAAATGACCGAAATATTTGAGGAATTTTCAATTCCAATTACGTAAAAATTATAATATAAGGAGAAGGTGCGAAGCTAATTCAATTGAGAAATTAACATAGAATTCAAGTATTTTTATGTTCAATCATCTCTCTATTATAAATAACGGGATAATCAAACTGTATTCTTAGGAAAGTAACTCTTGTAGGAAAATGTGAAAGTTACTTAGGAATGCTGCAAACAGAACAAATTGAAATACACTTGATGTATTTTATAAACAGATTTAGTTGATCAAAATTTCAGTGTTTGGTATTTTGCCTTAAGTTAACATCGACGTGTACGGTGAATTTGTTACTGGTTGCCGACCTCTAGCATGGCTTGGTTCCATCGACCTGACAGTCTGGTGGTTGTGGTCGCAGATGGAGATCTGTCATCAATGCAGGCATTCAGACCAGCGAAATGAGGACCGATGGGGGAGTTGACAGAACCCAAACGGCAGAGGGTAGTGACAACACCTACAGAACCAGTCGCAGACTACACCTACATAAGCTGCAACGGAACCTGGCGCTCCAGCTGTAGGTGAACCATAAGCTAATCCTTGGCGCATACTCCATCGTCTTCCGAGACAAAGGGAGGTCAATCAACGCCAAATCGTACAAGTGGAGCGTTTACTAAGCTGAATGGGTTTATTAATAATTGATTACATTTAGAATTCCTGTGTCACAGCTGAAGAAAATCCTGTTCAGTTGGGAAGTGATTTGTGTTTTGTTTCAATGATGAGAGCTTCAAGAATTTGAAGTCTTTTGGAACATCCAACATGGTAAAAAAAAAATGAGTGTCGTCCTTAGGGTTCCGACAAATCAATGTGTCAATAGCACAAAATAATAATAATAAAATTTTGAAGTCTTTTAGTGCATCCAACATGGTAAAAAAATGAGTGTTGTTTTTAGGGTTCCCACAAATCAATGCGTCAATGGCACAAAATAATAATAATAAATTTTAAACTCTTTCAATAAAATGGGTAAAAATTAATTCTTTTTTTTATTAAGACCAAGTTTCAACATAAAAATTTGTGTTGGTACTCCTCGTTAATTTATACAAATGTACTCAAGTACATGCAAAAACAGAGAGGCATATCTCTTTCTCTCTCTCTCTCTCTCTCTCTCTCTCTCTCTCTCTCTCTCTCATCACTCGAATAGATCACACTACTAGAAGATTTATATCTCAAGTAGACATATGTGTTTATTCTTATGAATCGGTGGTTCTCTGGTTGGAGTGCACGCTCCCCCAAGTAGTGTTAGGGCAATTTGGGGTTCGCTGGGAAAGAGTGACAAACACACTCCTTTCTCCATTTTATTCACTTCTGCCATTGACATTGGAGAGGTGTATGTATTTGTCCTTATCTGTCTTCTTTTCGTCTGTCTGTCCACTAGATATCTTCAAAATTAAATCATATGTGCAACCGAGGCCGGCAGAATATTAGATGAAGAGGCGAGCTAGATAAGTTCAGGAAGTACTGGCTCTGCGACGCCCATGATAGAGAAGTGTGGCAAATCCTAGGGAAGGTCTATGTCCAACGATAGACGTTAAAAGACTGATGATGATGATGTTGATGTATACGCTCAGAAGTATCAATACATTATCTCCAAAGGTTCTCAGCAAATTTCAATGAAATTTTGTGGAATGGTGAACAATATACTTCGAAATAAGTGATTGAAATTTGGGTCGGACCATGCAAAATGACTCCCTTGCATTGTTGTTATTTACCACCACGTCATAATGTCTGTCCACTCGATATCACATCGAATTTAAATGAAATTTTGTGGAAGGGTAGGAAATGGGCCATGAAAGAAGTTGTGCAATTTTGAGGCGGATCCATGCACAATCATTTCCCCTGACAATATGCGCTCTCGGAGTGGTTTTTAGTTGCTGATGTAGACAACTTCTACAACAGCACATTAAATTGTTTTATAAGTAATATTTTGATAGAGACTTTTCAATTTGACATCTGATAAATCATAACATATGGTTATTTACGCGATCTAATGATAATTTTACCAATTTTGATTTTTTTAATTCAATTTTTAGACCAAAGATTAAGGGGTGCGGGAAAGATTTTTTAAATCTCGAAGGGGTGCCAGCCTCAAAAAAGTCTAAGTACCGCTAGTGTGAATGAAAGAATGTCTCTTTGTATCTTATGACAGCAAGAAATGTAAGTGGACGTCAGTTGAGTTTTCGTAAGTAATTTTTCTCCATTAACAGCGTACAATAGACTCAGCTGTACAAGTAATCAACTGGCAGTTAGATCACTCCAAGTGAGTAAATGCAATAAAAATGAAAACATTGCACAAGCTAAGTTTTCACTTCATTAAAATCATTAAAAAATGCGTCGTGTTATCTGAACTTTTTACACAAAGCATTATTCTATGAATTATTCGGACCAGTACATTTATCTTCATTTCAGCCGATATCATATTCGGACTTCCTCTGATGTATGTTGCATTGAGTATTCTTTCCCTGTTCTCCAATATATATATATATATATATATATATATATATATATATATGATTATTGTGTCATCCATAGACAGCTGTTTCGATGTATTATATCTCTTCAGTGTAGCTATAGACTTTCCATTATCCCATCCAGTACCGTGAGATAGGAATAAAACCTTCACTTCGGACCCGGAGGCCAATATCCTACCTCTGGACTACGGAACTGGACAGTCACTAAGCTGAACTTGAGCGATATATTTATTTACGCAGAAATTCCTCATCCATCAGAGTGCTCTATTCCTATGGAAGAGCATTGCATAAGCTTACAATGGATGAGTTACCTCACTTAAAGAGGGCAGAAATATATATGTACATATAATTGCATTTGAAACAATCACCCCCCCCCCTTTGTTACACTAGACAGTGCAAATAGAATAGACAGTTGGAGACAAATAAGGCTGCTGTCGGAATTGAACATGCGACCGATATGGTAACCGCTTCAACGTAGCGTTACGCTTAACCATTGATCTAAACGATCCTCCATCGGGCTGTCTTGCCCGAGAGCGTTGCTATGCTGTAAAAACGGGAGGTTATTTCAATATGTATATTTTTTTTACAGTATATATATATATATATATATATATATATATATATATATATATATATATATATATATATATATATATATATATATATATATATATATATATATAACCAGCGTATCGGCGTGAATTGTGATTTATCAGATTATATCAGTGACAGGATAATTTCCGAAGACCATGTTTCGTACTGATTGATTTTTTTAGTTAGTTTCGACATTTCGCCAGTAAATTGAAGAAATCTGTGAGTGTGTACATACATTGGAGGTTGGATCAATGAGTCTCAGGCCTTATCAGTTGTTATTAGTGAAATCAGGAAAACGTTGCTTCACGATGTTCAATGCATGTGATTATATTCAACAGTGGATAAAGTGCACTTACAACGAAGGAGGTTAAATGGAAAACGAATATTTGCTGTGTAAAATGAATGTTTCCCTTCACTCCACACACCTATTAATATACCCGTGAGTGCATGTGTTAGTGCGTGTGAAGGTGAGAGAGAGCGGGGGACAAACACTGAAAGAGTCTGTCTGCTAAATTGTGGTAATAAAGACGTCAAAGATGAAAGTACTAGTCCGAATAATTAATCCCAAAACAAATATTTCAAAAAATTAATAATGAAATGGTTGGTATACTGATACTATCAGTACAAAACCCAAACAAACATGGCGTACAGGATATCGGACTATGGAGAAGCTTTAATGGATGGATTTGGGTCCCTATGAGCCCGCGACTCGATTGCCCGACTTGGACTAACGACATACACCTGAACCACCGTTACAGAGATTAAAGGAATAAGAATGTAAAGCCTAGACTATTGTCAGTCAGTCAAATGAGAAGCAGTGAAAGTCGGTAGACAGACGACCTAATTAAAAAAAAATATGTCGCTGGAAATTGCTTGACAAGCAATTACGGATGGATTGAAAAAGGATACAATGGGCTGCAATAACAAAATATTTATCAATATGATATTATATTTGATTAATTTATTGTTTAATATTTATCACTGTATTTACTCGAGTACAATACAACCTCGAATGTAATTGTAATTGGCTACTTTTTGTAGCTAAAAATCAGTAATATGTTTTCCCCTCTTATAGCTACGATTTATTCAACAAATGAATCACAAAAACTAAACAAAAAATACTAAAACACAAACACTAACACTGACATGGTTCCTGTTTTCGCTCAGTAACTTTTGAAATTACGTAAAGATCCAAATTCGGTAATTTTGTTGTTGTTTTTTTTTCATGTCATACAGCAAAAATGTTAATCGTCATTTTTCTACGGCTTCTATGCTAGTTCCTACTTACACGAGCCCCCACGAGAACAGGATGTGACACAAGGTCGGTTAAATGTGGGAATACCACTCATGCGAATGTGTGGGTAGGAAGTTCACAGAACTTCTTTTTTGTCCTCGTATCTATTGTTGCAAGGACTTAAGAGCGCTGGTCTTTTGGTCTCAGGATGAATCCAGAACCCCTTTGGACTTGACTCCATAGAGAAGTGCCACGCCTCTTGAGGTCAAACCCCATTGGCTGTGGCACCACATCTAGGTCTGTCTGGTCTTGAATGGTCTCAACTCTAGTCTAGAAACCAGAGCTCTGCAAGAGATTTCTGTGTTAGTTAATAACATATAACGACTTTTGCCGAGCGAGTGCTGTTGTTATTCTTTCAATGAAATTCCGTCATTTAAACTCAGTGTCATCATTCAGAGTTTTTATACAAATTTTACTGAAAGTAGAAATTTTCTTTTTCTGATCTGACCTGACCAGCTTTTTCTTTTCACCCCGACCCCCCAAAGAACTGGACAATTTATAGATAGCTCAGACGCTGATTTGGACTTGTTAATATGCGTCAAAGCATCACAGAGACGCTGGAACAAGAAGTGCAAGTGAAACATCACACAACCAACGAGTATCACCTGAAGCATTTTGATCTTACACACAACAGACCCGGCTTACAAAGGTCAGAGCTTTTCTGATTATCACGTGGACATTAATAAATATAGATGTAGGGCAGGGGTTTCGACAGTTTTATCTATTGCCTGTCTGAAGTACCTGTTATCGACAGGCGAGAGAAATGCGTGGGGGAGAGCTGAGATTCTCGTACGATTTCATGTCTTGTTATATGGCAGCCACTTCACCTTGAAGCTCCATTACTCAGGCTGGAGGTAACACAGTTCTCGCTGTCTATGGTTATGCTACTGTGAAAAACTCTTCCAAAGAATCTTCTTTCGTGGTGTCAAGCCATCATATATATATATATGTGTGTGTGTGTGTATGTGTGTGTGTGTGTGTACATGCATGTATGTACTTACATATTCACATAAATATAATCATACATATGCGTGTGTATGGGCACGTGTGTGTGTATGTACACACGTAATAATAAAATTATCTATACTACTATACACAAATAGATATGTTCAATCGAGTCTTTTCTGTTGGTGAATGAGATGTTACATGAAAGAACACACACACACACATATATACTAATGCCACTCTAAATTGCTACGATCGTTTACACATGAAAAAGACGCTCTCAATAACTGCAGGCTATTTAGAATATAAGTGTGTGCGTATTAATAAATCGTTGAACCTTTGGGGATTACTTGTTTTTACAGGAATATTGACCCCATTTATCAACAGTATGGAAGACTTGTCGCTTTCTGAAATGTCTTCTGATACGCGATTATAAAGCATGAAAAGACAAAATTAGATCAAGTTAGATACTTGCAGTTCATACAATTATTCTCAATTCTCTCTTATTCATCAAACTGAAATAAGATGAAGGAAATATCAGTGACAAAATCGTATAGATTGACAATACTTCCATCTAAAAAATTTAGCACCATAAAGAGCGACGAAAAAAGGGATAGCAAACGCAGTAGGAAAAGACCAGACGAAAGTTTAAGAGATGGGATAGGAAGGCTTGCTGGTGATACATGGCAGAAATTAGCATGATCATGATCGGAATGGAAGGCACTAGGAAAGACCGTTATCCAGTGAATTGATGATGATGATGATGATGATGATGATGATGATGATGATGATGATGATGATGATGATCCTCATCATCATCATCATCATCATCATCATCTTGGGGAGGGGGATCTAGACATGTTTTTCTAGACGTAATAAGGAGTAAATGCTCAAATTTAGAGCCCTCTAGCTATATTGGTGCAGCGGTATACATCCATACATAGCTAGCCAGACCAACTTGAAAACTGAAGAAATCTATGTTGACAGTTTTGGGTGACAGTTTTGGCGTACGGTTTCTAATAAACAGCCATTTATTTCACTTCTTATCATTTTTTGTTGATTTCTATTGTAGCAGCCGTAAGTCAAATGCAATTCGCAGTTTTATTCATGTAAACATGACGAAAACAACAAGTGGACTTGAATGTCACCCAAGGCGAATGATAGATAATTGTGGGTTGAAGTGGATTTTAATGAGATAAAAATCAAAACGAGAATATTTTTAGCTTTTCTCTTTGATACACTCAAATAGTTGAACGACCGTAGCCACCAAAGTTGGCGA